>QEPC01014492.1:1882147-1932361 GCA_003113815.1 Sphenodon punctatus
CCTCAAAGAATTCCAAGAGATTAGTGAGGCATGACTTCCCTTTGCTAAATCCATGCTGACTCTTTGCCATTAAGCCATGTTTATCAATATGCCCAGTGATTCTGTTCTTAATGATAGTTTCCACCATTTTGCCCGGCACAGACGTCAAGCTTACTGGTCTGTAGTTTCCAGGATCGCCTCTGGAACCCTTTTTAAATATTGGGGTTACATTTGCCACCCTCATACTTTGTTGGAAGACACGAGGATGGTCTTTAAAGCAGGGGTGGAGAACCTTGGACGTGGGGGCCAAATGCGGCCGGCAGCAAGCTTCTATGTGGCCCTCTTTGCATTCCCTGCTTCTGGTCCCTAGATCCAGTTTTTGCCCCCAAACACTGAAAAACTGAGCTTGGTGTACATGCCCTCGGAGATGAGGGCATTGCACACAAGGAGAGGGGACAGATCCATGGCACTGATCCATGATCTGGACCTTTTCTTGACCACACCCCTTATGCAGCCCTCCCTTCAACTTTTATGTAGCCCTTGGAGCTTGTACGAATTTTCAGCAAATCCCCTTGGAGGGAAAAAGTTGAGAAAAGGGGTGGGGAACCAGTGCTGTAAAGATTCAGTTCCTTTACTGAAAGAGCTTTAGAAGTCTTCAATTCAGTATGACTTCTGCAGGCTACATGTTTTTAATCTCATGCGCTCATTAAGGCTGGAATCGTATTTTAAAATCATACATAGATTTTATTTAATAAGAGCTAATGTTTCCTCTGCAGTTAATTTCATATGCTACTAGTGCTTTTTATGTAGCTCTGCATGATTAGTGATTTGCATGCGATGATAAATATAACGTTTTGAATGATTAACCTGGTGTACTTTTTAAGTGTGCATGCATTCTTTTAGATGAATCTTATTGAAAATACAATAGGTGAATTAGCAAAGCTGTAATCAGATAACCTTTATTGATGCCTGCAGTGGCATGGAATTTATAACAACTTGTTGAATCTAAGCAATTTAAAACTTATTTGATGCAACGTCTCCCTTTTCCTCCCCTTCTTAAATACAGGATATTTGAAGAGCCCTTCAAACCTTGCTGCCAGAGAGACTGTCCTTCTCTTCATTAAAACATGTATTGTACTACCATGACAGATTGTGACACTTGTCTTTATTGAAGGATACAGTATTCAACTTCTGGTAAGTTTTGAATTTTTGACACAACTTTTAAAATTCCAATAAAGACAAGAATGGGCAATATTTCATTTTACGCTTCCAGTTAACTCTTAATTTGACTTTGCATTGACAATAAAGGTTCATCTAAAAATCTGATGGCATTAAAGCTAAAGGCCATTGTTTAGTTGTTCTGGTGTTCCTCCTGCAAGGGTAGGAATGGCGTGAGCATCACTGCTCCTTGGTTCTCTATCCATTCAGAGTGAAACAAAAAGGGAGTTGTCACAACAACTGGATGATGATTGTGTAGAACCAGAGACCTGGAAGTAGTGTCTACGTAGATGGCTTCTGGACTTAAGAAAAACAGATGTGGTTCTTGATTGACTGAAATAACGGGCTACCCAGAAGAATAGCTATAGAAAAGCAGTCAGGAGTGAAGAGAAGTCAAAAACAAAATCCTGTGGTATTATTTTGAATTGCATCTTTCTTGTTTTCAAAAAGCATGCACAACTGCACACATTGCTGTGAAAGCTATTCAGTTTTTCTTTGCTAGTCCACAATTATTGGCATTAGGCTTTATAATTGCATTATTGCCGTCTCAGTCCTGTAACTAGTGCCTTTTCATAAATACTGGTATTCATTCTTAATCTGCTAATGAAAGAACTAGTGTTGTTGATTTTAAGATGGTTTTGCGCCCGCACCACCCCTTAGGAAGCAGGCAAGTGGAATGGCATTGGCTGCAACTTCATTTCAAATTACGCCCAGTGGCACAAATCGCCACGCATGCCAGTGACCAGTAGCAGAGAGGGAACTACAGCTGATGGTGGGGTTGGGGGTCTGGGCTAGACCACTTGTCCCCCAAAACCTGTGTGATCCGACCTTAAAGAGCTCTTACTCCCCACGGCAAGCTGGGGTGTGCCTGGCCCAGCTGTATATAGCCAGGACACACCCCGTTGTCCCATTACCCTCCCTTGGCGTACGGTAGGGAGGGTACCCTACCTCCTGGACTCTTAAGAAGTCCCACCCCATGATGGTTCTCAAGCTGCAATCCGCCAAAGTTGTGACATTGAATGAATGACAACGGTCAGCCCAATTCCTCCAACACAGAAAGACCCCACCCCCACGTCACCTGTAGCTGCTGTAAAGAAGGCGAAAAACCCCTTGACACTTTGCCAATTGAAGCAAGTGGAAAATTCCTTCTTAGTCTTGGATACAGTGGCTAGCAGAATGCCTACAGCAGCTTCTAGTCGAACCACATCAACCCCAGTCCCAACAATTATGGCAAGGCCGAACATGCTGAAAGTACAGGGCAGGTGGGCAGATTTTTGCCACGTGGCCCAGGTCTCAAAGAGGGGTTACTGCCTGCACCCGCTGCCTTTACAGGCTAGCTGCACAGGTCAGCCCCACCCCAGGCCAGCACCCCTCCCACCTGGGCTGGCCTACCTGTCAGGGCATATCAGCCCAGAGCCACCTGGCCAGTCCCTCCCCCCTTCTCCATATAGACCAGGTTCCAGGGCCAAGTAGGCACAAAACTGCCCCCACTTAAGAAGGGAGCATCCTTTTGCTAAACATGCAAATATGTGGTTAACAGCTATAAAAAATATAATATATCCCCTCCGATATCACTTAACATCTTGGGGAACATGTTTTGCGTTCAGGTTACAGAAGAGTCCGGATATGTCTGGGGAGTGGCATAGGGTCATAAAGTGTGTCCAGAATAAAGAATAAGGACATAAACCATGTCCGGTGCAAAGGAGGAGCAGGATATGGGAGATCATACTATATGTCTTAAGAGGCTGGAGAACCTTTTCTCCCCAGAAAACTTTGCATAATGATGGAGTTGCGGTATACCAATAAAAGGGAGAACTAGTAAAGACTTCTTAGTAAAGTGCTTCTAATAAAGGGATGTTTATTCAAATTAAATGTCTTAAATTTGCTGAACGATCTTTTCCCCTTTATAATATTTTGTTGTAAAGCAGTAGAGAGAGCATGTAACTATTAATCACAGGGATTACAACTATACATTTAATTATCCAGGAATTCAGACATTTTAAGAAATAAAAAGTATATTTTAGACCTTAAATGAATAGCAGATCCTGTACTCGCCAAGCATTTACGTTTTTGTATAGCATGCTGACTACTTGACTAAGCATTCATACCGGACATGGATATTCACAACACCTCTGGCTTTCTGGCCATTTTGGTTCAGCTGTTGAATCATTCAAGTGAAAATCCAAAAGAAAATGACTGAAAATCGGGATGGAGGTAGAAAAAAACAACCCACTGAAACGAATAAAGTGGGTGTGAATAGCGTTTGTTACTGCTCTGTTGGACGCACATTGAAGGGAATGTGGTATTTGTCACAGATATTCTTTTCATCTCTAGTATTCTTCCCCATACAAGTACTATTTTATTTTTTTTAAAACTAAGAATCCTAAACGTCAAAACAAATAGCTGATTTGCTCATTCAATGGTACTCGGATAGTCCAACAACTAACCATAGGCCATCTGCATGTTGTCAGATTAGCCGGTGCCCAGACCCCCCAGAATCCCACATGCATGCCTCAAGGCAGCTGGCCCCCTGCCATGGCCCGCCAGCATGATAAAGGCAAGTGAAAGCCCCCCCTCCTCCCAGCTGCACATGGATACAAGCCAGAGCGATTGCAGTATCCGAACCATCTAGAGAACAATGGTATCCGCATGGATAACCATTTTCGCTCTAGTTCAAATCGTCTGGGAGTCTCTTTGCCTCTAAGTATAGGTCCCGATCTTGCAAAATAAGCAGAGTTCTTGTTCTGAAGCTGCCATTTTTAATATGTTAATATTCTTAATGGAAGTATACCTTTGTCTCTTGCAGTGACAACTGTGGGACTTATTTGGTGGGGTGGGATCTCCTAAAATTTCACACACTACTATGGAATGTACGGTGATGAAAAGAAAAGCACAATGAATAGAAATCTAAAGACTACATGATGTTGGTGGCTTTCAATAGTGAGCAAAATGCAAAATTCTGTGAACAAATCGAAAAGGGGAAACCAGCAGTTGCTCCTCTAGGCCAGGCGGTAGAAAAGAAAATGGACAGATCTCAAGGGTTTAAATCTATTTTAGGTAAGGAGTCATTACATGTGTGTGACCTCCTTTTACTTTTAAAATTTACTGTTTTGAAAATAAGAATCCACAGAAGAGAAACCTTGTACATGCCAGGAGTGAGGAAAGCTTCAGGAGAAGTTGGGGTACTTGTTTTATATCTGTTTTTATATGTATTTTGTTGTTGTTGTTGTAAGCCGCCCCGAGCTGTTTTCAGGAGGGGCGGGGTATAAATTTAGAAAATAAATAAAAATAAATAAATACCCATCAGAGAATCCATACAGGAAAGAGACCATACATGTGTTTATCACTGGGAAATGCTACAGGGTAATCTTGTCCCTCGGTACACACCAGAGAATCTACCATGCAGGAGAAAGGCCCTATAAATGCTTAACTCTGGGGAAAGCTGTGTGAACCTCCAGCTTAGTATATGTGAAAGAACCCAAACAATTCCCTCATTCCCATCTCAGTTACAATTGGAATAGAGGAGGATATGAATGGAAAAGCTCAGCTGGGAGGAGGCATGGTGCAGAATACTTAGGAAACAGACTTAAAGCAATTCTGATCCTTCCTCCCCACCCCTGACCAGCTCTTCCCATCCCTGCTCTCCTTCCCTTATACCCATTTCCCCTATGAACATGGACTACTCCCTCGCTCTCTTTATTTATTTTATTTATTTATTTTATAGATTTCTACCCCGCCCCTTCTGCCATGCAGCTCGGGGCAGCTTCCAACATTAAAATCATACAATAAAACCAATTAAAATTCACATAAAAATATTAAAACGGCTAAAATACAGTATAAAACCAAAATAGGTGGGGGAACTAAAACATCCCCCTACCCCTCCCTCCCAAAGGCCTGGGCGAACAGCCAGGTCTTACAACTACGGCAGAATGTTAATAGGCTAGGAGCCAGGCGAGCTTCCTCCGGAAGGGAGTTCCAAAGCCGCGGCCCTACCACCGAGAATGCCCTCTCCATCGTGGCCCCCCGCTTAACACAGGGGACCTCCAGGAAGGCACCCCCGGCAGACCGCAGGAGCCGCTCTGGGGCGCGGAGGACGAGGTGGTCCCTAAGGTATGAGGGGCCGAGACCGTGTAGGGCTTTATAGATCATCACCAACACCTTGAACCTGGCTCGGCACGCTATCTGCAGCCAGTGCAGGGCTTGGCGCACCAGTGTAATATGCCCCCTGCGGCCCATCCCCGTGAGAAGACGAGCCGCCGCGTTCTTTAGATACCCTGTTCCAAAGTGACACCTAAAGGTTTAACCCAGGGGCTGCTTGCCTGCAAGGGCAGGGCTTACTGGCAACTCTGCAGTAGATAGAATAAAAGGTCCTGGGTGCAGCAGTCCTCCAAGCCAGCAGAACTCCAAAGAGGGGGACTATCTTCCTTAAGGTACATTTTGGTATCTAGAAACTACCAGCAATTAGAGTCCAGAACCCTGGAACAGACTAAAAAATAAAATAAAGTGAATGCACGCAGTGCGCGTTGGAAACAATGGAGGAAATGTGAATTCCAATTGGCAGTAATGGAGATGTGCTTTAATAGGCTGTAAAGCTATACAATGGAGCTGCATCTCTGATAGGGAGCAGTAATATGGCTGTGTATGTGGAATGACAAAAAGGGAGAGGGGATGGAACAACAGAGAGGAGGCTACAGGGTGTGGATGGAGGGACAAACAGTGGAATGGTAAGGAATAGGTCATGTTAGTGAGTGGAATGAACAGAGACTGGACGGAATCAAGGGGAAGAGGCTACAGGAATTGGGTCCGATAGCAAGGGATTGGGAGGAATGCCATGACAAGCAAGTAGAATGACCTGTTTCTGGGTGAAATGATAAGTGTTTGGGAGAAGTAATAGAGACCATGGGGAGCATTCTTGTCATTCCACCCAGTCCCTTGCTATTGCACTCAATCCCTGTAGCCTTCTCCCTGTCATTCCAGCTATTTTCTTGTCCTTTTGCTCACTCTCTCTGGTGCCTTTCCCATGATTCCATAACCATTTGCCCTCCCTCCCCAAAGATGCAGCTCCATTTTATTGTTATTCAGCCAGTTAGTTGCTTGTCATTTGCCAATCCATTATTTCCAACTGGCATTCCTGTTGCCTCTATTGTTTTCAATGGATATTCAGTATCATTTGTTTCAATATGTGCCCCAAATCCTTAAGTATTTATGTAGCACTTTTCAGTGTCCTTCCCTTCCACAAGCTCCCAGACCAAGGAACAAGAAAAAACATTGAAAACTCACTTTAAAATCCCAAGATTTCCAGTAACATCAGATCAATGCGGCAGCACTATTTCTTCCTTTCAGAAATACTGAAAAACTATACAAGGATGTGTGCAAAGCAAATATTTATTAAGTGCTTGTACTGTAGCAGAAAGATTAACTGTAACAAGTCAACAAATAAATCCTTTGGAAAAACTTTGGAATTCTGCCACATTTTCCCCCTCTGCATTGGGTGAACCCAGGGAAATATTTGAACCAATTTCTCGTATTGTAAGTTGTTTGGAGTAGGGACCTGTCTATAACTTTGATTGTACATTGCCTGGTACATTGCTGGCACTGTATTAATAATAATAATAAACATCCTTTTGAGTTTAGCACAGATCTCTCCTGCTTCATGATTGACTGGAGTTGGTGCTCTGGCATCCTGGCTGCTGAGATTCTGAGGAGCAGCTGAAATTCAGCTCCTGAGACTCAGTGCAATGAAGTAAGACTCAGGACTGTTAAGACAGCATGGAACCCAGGACCAGCTCTAGCTGAAAGCTGTGCTTCAACTGCCCAAGAGCGATATGCAGCTCTAGTCATAGTTTTTCCACCCCTGATAGAGCCATATATATTTTTCCTGCGTGCTGTGGCATTTCAAGTACACTGTCACCTCTTGGAACCATGGTGGACCCAGTTCTAGGGCTCAAGCATTGCATTACTTGTAAACAATGAGGTTCCCTTCTGACAAGCACATGCAATAAACATTTGCACTCTGGGAAGGCTCACATCACCTTGAAAGTCTTGGTGTGCAAAAACTTTCTTCCAAGAACTGGTTGGGCTCACTCACTAAGTCCTTTGTATGATAGAGCTCTTGATTCTAAGCCAAGTCGTTGCCTTCTGCTACAGACGTTCTCAGTAGGAGCTGTCAAGTTACTGCCTCTGGGTGTATGGTCCCCTCCGACCCTCAAGCTGAGTTTGTATCAGTTTTGAGAGGGTGTCATTATAAGGCCTTGCATTCAGTCAGCTTCATTGATCTCCTTGTGGTCTAAGAGATACCAGAAAGAGAAGCCAAAAAGCACCAATGCAAGAATAAAAAAATCCCATCTCCCTATCCAGTTTGTATGGAATTAGGATATTTTCTGGAGTTCCTCTTCTTTCATAACTTGTTCACAATGGGACTGTTGGCCCCACTCCCTGAATTATGCTCCCTGTAGCACAGGGTCAGATAGCACTAGAAAATTTAAGAGCAAAAGAAAGACTTGCAAAGTAGAATTCCTCTCTGCTCCCCACCACCACCACCAGTGTGAACTTTTAAACTTCCTTCTTTTTTAAAGCAGTCACATTGCTGCTTAAGTTACCACTGTTGAGTCCCATGGTTTGCAGCATATGAAATTTCTCTCCTGTTTACAAGTACGTAAAACCAGGAGTTAGCAGCAATTAACATTGCACTAGGCTACCCAGCCCACACCAATTCCAAACCCGAAATACATGGATATTGCATGTATTCGTTGTTACCTTTGGATTGCCCACAACACCTTCCAATAATATGATTGGGACATGCTGGCAGTAACAAAACCTGGGTTGCCAATCATTTGGAACCTACAGCGGTTCGGACCTACTACAGAAGATAGACTTCGTTTTACTTCTGTTGTTTTCCTACTAAAATTTAGTTTCTTATGGAAAGATAAAACCAAGGTGCAGCTTGAAATCTCCTTAATCTTTAACTGGCAGTGAAGAAAGGACATCCTAGCAGCAGGGGTCGCAAGAGGATAAGGGCAGGTGCCTATTCTGCATCTTCAGCGTCGTACAGTTTTTATCTAAAGTGACAGAATGGAAATAGGGTAACAGGTAGGAAAAATACACAGAATTTGTGTTGCATCAAAGACACCTGTAAGAGCAATCTCACCAGTCCAAAGGTCCCATTTTGTCCTTGACCCAGATAAAGATCTACTTTTGAGGGAATCCGTTCACTTGTTAACTTTTTTCTTAAGTCCTCTTGGATACCCTTGACCTTCTCTGGCAACTGTTTGCTTTGTTACTAGTCTAATAGAGAACATGGAGACTTAGGGAATGACAGTAATCCGTAGGGCACTGTGATGCAAAATACACAGAAATGACAGAGTAAGTTGCCCTGGTGGGGGGAGTGACATTATATGCTAAAGTATAGACTCAAATAAAATTCTAAAATAAACAAACTGGGACTTTAGAATCACTATGATGGAAATTCCAGTCCTTGAGAGAGTACAGAAATACAACAGTAGGACTGTACTATCAAACCTTTGACCAAGATAGGGAGAATGACGGGGATCATGAAATTCTGTGGGTGACTGGATGCATAGAATGCAATACAAGCTTTCTACAAAAGAAATCGCATTAATAAAGGTTGGTTTCAGTTATCTTCATAGTGGCTGGGTAGATGACTCCTCCAGCTGCGACACACACACACACACAGAGACACACACACACACAAAATTGAGGCACCATAAACTGTATTTTTGGAGTAACTAGTTCCGGAACCCGAGAGAGGTTATTCTTTGTTTAGTCCTAAATCAAGGACAGGACTGAGCCAAGAGGAAAACATAGCTTTTAGCTAATTGGTTAACAGTGACATCATTTTAAAAAGTGGAAATCCAGGCAAGGAGGAAGGAAAAGTAAATTCTGGTTAGTTAAATGCAAAACTATAACCGGGCAGGTCAAGAAGGAATTGGAGGAACAGCTTGCTAAAGATGCAATGTACGTAAATGGCAGATCAAGTTCAGCAAGGCCAAAGTAATGCACATTGGAAAAAATAATCCTAAACAAACCTCATAAATGGTGTTGGGTTATAAATGATCTGTTACTTCTCAGGAAAGAGATCTTGGAGTCACTGCGAACTTGTTCATTGAAAACATTCACTCAGTGCACAGCAGCAGCAGCAGCAGCCAAAAAAGCAAATATAATTGCTTGTAAGTGTTAGAAAAGGGATGGGAAATATAATGCCACTATATACATTGCTGCTGTAGTTCAAAAGGCAAACGGTTTAGAACTACTAACAAAGGGCATAGAAAATAAAACTGAAGATCTCAAAATGCTCTGACATCTATCTATGGCGCGCTCACCCTGGAATATGGAATGCAGTTTTGGTCACCCCATCTCAAAAATAATACTGTAGAACTGGGAGAGATAGAAAGAAGGGTAATGGAGATATTCCAAAGTAGGGAACAGCTTCCATTCCAGGAACAGGGTAAAAGCTTAGGGCTCTGCAGCTCAAATAGCAAAGGGGAGAGGGAGGCATGATGAGGAGCTGTCGTTTGTCTCCACCTGATGATGATTGTTGAGATTTGCATCCTGTCCTTCCCCAAGGGGCCAGGGTACCTAACAAAACAATACAACGCACAGATATAAAAAGTTTATAATGCAATAAAATATTGCATTATCCTCAAACCCTGTCCCTGGCCACCAAATGCCTGACCGAAGTAGTAAGCCTTGTGTTGCCTCTGGAAAATGCTCAGGCTCTTCTTGTGTGAATATAGTGTAATACGATGGAACTTGTAAGAGGTTTTCCTTGGCTGACCTCTGGGAATGTGATGGAACGTGGTGTGGGGAAGGTGGTCTTTTAGCTATGTAAGGCCCAAGCTGTTAGGGCTTTGTAGTTCAAAACCAGCCCCTTGAGCTGTGCCCAGAACACTATTGGAAGCCAGTGCAGACTGGAGCACTGGTGTAATGTGCTTCTGGCAATTCACCCCTGTCAAGAAGCAGGTGGCTGCATTGTTCACCAGCTGCAACCTACGAACAATTAATAAGCATCAGGTTTAAGGCAACCAAAAGGAAAGGTTGTTTGTTTCTAATTCATACAACACACAACCTGTGAAACTCACTGCCATGGGATATTATGAAGGCCTCCAGAAAAACAGAGTTCAAAAAAGGATTAGATAAGTTCAACAAGGATAGGTCCCTCAGTGGCTATTAGCCAAGTTGATTGGGAGATGATACATCTAGCTCCTGGAAGCTGGGAGTGAATGATAGGAGATAACCACGCTGTGTATTTACTGATTTTGTTCACTTCCTCTGAAGGATTTGGTGCTGGCCGCTGTCCAAGACGGGATATTGGGCTAGCTGGACCCATCGGTGTGACCCAGTATGCCACTTCTTTCAAGTGTGTCTAAATATCACCATAAATAAACTTTCTTGAAATTTTGTAATAGAAACTCTTTCAGTCTCATCCCATAAATCCTCTTCTGTATCTTTCCCCCAATCAAACATTGTCATATGTAATTTGCATTCATGTTGAGAGTGCTTTTCCGGTAATGCCAGTGTGAGTAGCAGCAGAGTGAATTTGATGGAAATCATTGTCCATTACCAGTTTTACTCTGCTGCTCTTCCTAATCTGTTAAGTAAGCAAAATTACCCAAGCAAGCAAAGATGCAAGCTTCTGCTGCTGAAGTCACTTGTCAGAGAAAATAAGAGAGCGCCCACTTGAAGCTTCTTTGACATGCCTGTACCTGTGTTCTTGTGAATGTCCTTTCCCCAATGGCCTCCACAAAGATTTGTGTTTATAATAATTCCCTCTCTTGCTTTCCAAGCAGAGTTGCAAATGTGATCTACATATGGAATGCGGTAGAGGCTGGGAGCCTGAGGGGCGGGTATGGGAAGGCCATGAAGAAAAGAGAGAGATGGAAATGATCTGCTAAATGTACCATGTTAAACCCAGGACTCCGTGTTTTTTTCCCCCATTTCATTTTTTATTTGTATCCCACACTCTCTTGCCGAGGCAACTCGTGTTCACTGTTTTCTCCCCATTGCTGCCAATGGAGAAAACATGGTACTAATGGTACTGATTCTGTGCTGACATCCAGGTCTCAACTTGCCTGTTAAACTAAATCAGTTTTGATGTTTACCGGTAAACCTTTTTAATGTTCTGTTTATCTTTTTTTATATATATATATATTCTGGGGAGTGTGAACTGACATGTTGCTACTGCTGAGAAGTGTGTAGCACATACTAGTGTAAGTCTTGTATAGGTTGGGGGTGGAGAACACAAGGGCCACTTTGAAAATGAGTACAAGCTCCAAGGGCCGCATAGAAGTTGAGGATGGGGGTGCACTCAAGAAAAGAGGAGCTTTGGATCATGGATCTGCACCATGGATCTGTCCCCTATCGTTGTGGGCCTGCCCCCATCTCTGCTTCCTTACCCGGAGTTCGGGGGTAGGAACTGGATCCAGGAACTGGGAAGGGGCCACATAAAAACTTGCCCCCGGCCGCATTTGGCCCCCAGGCCTCAGGCCAGGCCTGAGGTTCCCCATCGCTTTAATCTAACTCGCAAAGAGCATTTTCCACCAGTGGCTTTACTCCTAATTTAACCAGTGTCCCTAGGTTAGCTGTAACAAGCTGTCATTGTCCTTTTTAATTTTTATAATTGGGTGAAGATCCTACTGTTAACCTATCTAGAGCAGTGGTTTTCAAAGTTTGTTTTTAACCATGCCCCCCTTCCATGTGCCTATGATAACTGATCCCCACCCCACCCCACTATGCACGTGCACACCCCCCCCCTTGTTCCCTGTCTTCTGTTACTTCTCCTCTTTCTTCCCCTTGTCACCCCACTATTTGGTGACTTCCCATGTAGCTCAGTGAGAATGTGGAGCTAGGCTTTTGCCAGCTGTGCTCCTTCTTGTATGTCCCACCCCCTCCGGGGGCCCACCACCCACCCAGTTTGAGAACCTAGGATCTAGAGGAGTAATGTTAAACAACTTAGTATGTTTACCGTAATGTTTAATGTAATGTTAAATAACTAAGTATTATTCTAACATTCTAGTCCCCCTCAGTTCTTATAACTTAGGTGTTTTAATTAGCATGTTTTTCAAATTTGGAATGCTGTCAGTTTGTGGGCGCCTTTTCCCACATGACAAAACACTCACCGTTTGCCTCTTCAAGAAACTCCAAGAGGCAAATACTGCGCGGCTATTGTCATATGGGAAAACAAAGGCACAGATCATGCAGAGGATGCAGAACTGGAAAATCAAGCTCAGCTTGATCGGCGCCAAAGCTGTGCGGCTTTGTTTTCCCATGTGACAAAGCTGCGCAGCATTTGCCTTTTGGAGTTTCTCGAAGAGGCAAACAGTGTGTGTTTTGTCACGTGGGAAAGTGCCCTATGTGTGCATTGTCTTTTTATACCTGATGTTTGTCTGCTCTAATGGTAAAACACACTGAAATTGTGATGGAAATTGGTGTGAAACTTAGTAGTATTTTCAAAACTAAAACATGAGAATGTTGCGTTGTAACTTGAAAAGGAGAAACATCGAACGTCCATTTTATATAGAGACTAATCCAGGAGACATTTCTTTAACTTTTTACTATGCATTAAAAACGGTCAAGCATTTCAGTTCTCAATCAAGTTTTCACACTTAATTCTGTGTTGGGAGTACCAAGCTTTTAAAATCCAGAGAGGAAGTGATGAAATATCAAATCAGTCTTTTGAAAAGAGTATTTTCAAGACTTGTGTGTTCTCCAGGTACTTTTAGGATTAGGGTTAGCTGACTCCTCTTGGTGGTAGGTAGTGAGAAAACATGTAATTAAGGGCTTGTTCGCAGGGGGATCTGGTAAGGGGGAATCGAATCTTAGGTTGTGTTCACAAGAGACTCTTCTGAGGGCTCATCCACACGAGATCACACAAGACTCTACTTTGTTGCGGCAGTTTGCATTCCTGCATCTTATTTGTTTCCATATTCCCTCCCCTGCTTCAAAATTTACTGTGGATACTGTCCTGTCCCATTCTATGCAGGGGGGTGGGTTGCGTGTGTTATCTGCAATACATTGTCCCCACCAGACAGACTGTGGGGACTCATCCCCTGGCACAGAAATCTCCTCTGTTCCCGTCCACAGCAATTAAGACTGGCTAATATGCGGATTAGTCCCATCACACGATAAGGGAAATGCGGGAGAGGGATTTAGCCCAATTGTCATCCCTTACTTTTCCAGCTTAACTTTTCACACTTTACCTGCATTACAATTGGGTGCGTCCTCTGCCATAAACCTTTCACACCATCATCAACAAGGGAGGTGATTTCTGCTGAGCTAAGTATCTTGTGTGAATGAGCCCTGCAACTCTTCTTCAACCTGTACTCAGCTGAGAGAGCTTGCATTTGCACATTTTAATTGTTCCCACATTCACCCCCTCCCCCTGCTTCCAAAGTTGCCTTGTGTCCTACCAAGTTAGCAAGGTGTGTCTTTTTTCCCCTTCTCAACAAAGCCTTGTCCCTACCAGGCAGGCAGTGGGGGAATTATCCCCTGAAGGGGAAATCACCTCTCTTCCCCTCCTGCAGCAGTTAAGTCTGACTGATATTAAGTTTAATCCCTTCATGAATTCTGAGAAATGCACTTTATGAATTTAGACCCATTGTTAAACCATGCTTTCTGGCTTAATGTCTTGGGTATTGATGCACATTTTACCTGCACATTTATCCTATCTAGGGTTAGATTACAGGTGTATCCTGCAGCCTCTCAACCTTTCACACATTCAGACGAGGGAAAGGGTTTTCCCCATACTAAGCATCTCTTGTGAATACAGCCTTAGGCCATTTTTAGACGTGCATGGAATTCACAGATTGGAGCAATCTCCTGCATTGACAAATACCTCTCCGCATACATGCGAGTGCTTTTTAGACATCTCTCTCTTCCCCCTGAAAAAAGTCACATGGTACCTGTAAAGCCACATTTTGCCATCCCCACTGCTGAGGGTCCCGGAGAGAAATAGCGATATTGGAAGGACCCTAAGCATCATGTAAAGAGTGGAGCACTTCTCCGTCCGCCTCTGTATGCTTTCAAAAAGGTGACAGGCGTGACCGCAGTCTTGCACAAGTTTAGTTTAGATAATCAATCCGCGTCCTTAGCGCGTGAGTTTGTGAACCCTCGAAGTCCGATGCAAAAAGCTAGCATGAAACAGTTATAAAGCGCCAGGTACACTAGGCACCTTATTGGCACGATATAAATAATAGCAGCAAAATAGCAACCATACCTGTGACTGCCCTGGAGCCAGTTCCCAATCGTAAGAGAGGGGGGAGAGCATGGAGAATCGCCTCTCTTTGAAGGAAACTTCTCTTGCAACTGCACGCTTGCTTTGCGGCAGCGGCTCCCCTTATTTGCAGCTTTCCGAGGAATGTGGGGCAGAATAAGGAACTAGTCCCCACCCTCTCACTCTAAGTGTGGGTTGGGTCCTAGTGTTCAAAGTAGACTTATGGTTTCTGTTCAAGGATATTCTCCTTCAGCACTAAGCATTTTAAGTTTGATCTTTAAAACAGTCTGCAGAGTTGAAATAAGCTGACTGGTCTAGGGTTCTGATGTCTCATGGCTTTGATGACCCTATATTGTACAATTTGAGAGGGTAAATAGATAGTGACTAGGCTATTGGGTATGTATACCAATTGGTTTTGTTTTTAATGCAAGAAGGAGAATGGGCCATGTGAGCAAGAACTTAGCTTAGAATGAGCAGTGTAACAGACGCTTGGCGTCAGATTTGCATTTGCTTATTAAAAGAGCTAAGGACGAGAACTCTAAACAAGCTATTCACCACCTGATGGCACTGAATTGATGCATATAATTTCGTGTGTGTATATATGAGGAATGTACAGGATGGCTCATAAATCTGCGATGTTTATACAGTTGAGTTCACTCTATAACATCTGCAATAGTTTCTAGGCTTTTATTTTTAATTTTTCACTTAAGACCAGACTTGTAAAGATGATGCCCGTGTCAACTTCTAGTTCAGGCTGTCGTATTGATATTAAAACTCTGCTTACCATTTAAGGTTCCATATTTAGCTTTACTTATTCGTACAATCAAGTGGTGGTGGGTTTTTTTTTTGGCGAGGAACAATTTCTGCACAGCTTTCTTTGTGTATTTTATTTTGGTACTACTGTGGAATTATAATACTCTGTTTGCAAATAGGCTTGTCAAAGAAAAGGTTTATCCTGAAATTCTATTTATTTTTTTTGGTGAGGAGAGATTCAAAGGAAGCAGAGATACTAATAGATTCTTTACATACGAGCTTTCATGGTTCACCGGCCCTTGGGGAGCTGTGTTCTTGGCAACGTTGCTACCTTGCAAGGCCAGTTCTCCCTCTGAAGCATGCCATAATTATTTATTCAAATTTAGACCCCACCTTTCCCCTAAGGCTCGGTAACTCCTTGCTGGATTAGAAGGGTTGCTGCAGAACAACAAGGGGCTGTCCTTGCTCAAACCCTGGAAAGTGAGAAAACTGAAGTTGGGGAAATTAGCTTGGGCCCCAATCCAAGCTCTCCCCAATCTATGCATGTACTTCATTCATTCAATGTGTGCAAAAGCTGTGCATGGCACTTGTGCAAAAGCAGTGCACACCATGACCTTAGATCTTGGTCTAGTTCTTGGTCACTAGGCATGGGAGTGCAGAGGATTTACGAACTTACCAGTATTCTTTAACTTTTTCAGTATGATACAACATTCAGCCTATTGAATAATAAATGTAATGAGACTTATAAGCCATTGAAAACTAATTCAACAGGGTTTGATAGATTTTTATCAGCTGAAAATTTCTGTACTCAGTTTTCTCAGCTAAATAATCCATGTACCTGTAAAATAAAAGTAGTCATCTATGGGTAGCTTTATCCTTGTAGTACATTACATAGTGTATTATCAAAATTTTAGACAATTGGAATACTTGTCTCTGCTTTTAATTATACGATGGATGTAATTTTGGGAGTATGCAGTAAATTGCTAGCATCGATCACCGCTTGAATATGTGCCACTTATTTAGTGGGTTTTGTTTGGTTTTGGAGAGAAAGCCTTTTCATGGGGGGAGAGTTTATGATAAACCTTAATAGCTATATGGTATTATTGTTTAGACAATTAACATTTTCACTTCCCAAACCAGCTGGACTCTTGTTGTTGTAATGGCTATGTTTATTTTTGGGTCAGAACTGGACCATGTATCGCTCTTGTAGTGAACCCTTTTGTCATTTGAAAATGGCTGGGTCTTATGCCCATTGAAGTTGGTGGCAAAGGATGCTTTCATATGTGATGGAGCTGAGTGACACTAATCCTGCCTGGAGCGAGGGCCCTCACTCCGGGTAGGATTTGGCCCGGCTGCCAAACAAATGTGACGGCGAACCAGGGACAGGGCGGGGTGATGGTTGTGTCCACACGATCCTGCCCCTGCGCTGGCAGGAGCAGCCTGTCCCCTTCCCTGATGGCTGCCCAGAACCACCGTGGTTCCCAGACAGGGGTAAGTGCAAGTGGGCCAACGCATGTGACAGCCCGGTCCAGAGTCCTTTGCATGGGCCATGACAGTGCTTAGCCCACGGCCCTCAGGGATGATCCCAAAGAACAGCCCAGGCTAAGCACCGCCATGGCCCGTGCAAACCCATCTGGCGGCTGGTTTTAGGCATGACGGTACCATGGATGTCCACATGGGTAAAAACCTAGAAATCTGTGGTACCGTCACGTTTGAGAACACCCAAACGTCTCATTGACTGTTGGTTTGGTGAAGGATCAACGATTGCCTTAGTTGCTTAGTATCTTAGGTCACTGTAGTGGGAAATAGCAGCGGTTGCCTGCACAGGCTTGTGTAGTTAATGATCTGGAGTAATGGGGAGTAATGGAACTTCATTTGCTTGCTCTCGTTCCAGTCTATTTTATTTATTTTATTTGTTTAAGTTTTGCTGATGGATTTATTTTACAAAAGAAACTCCCATGGGACCCAAATGGACCTTTTCTAATTGCAATTATTTTTAACACTGAATTCACTCTACTGTATAGGAAGGTTTTCCCTGAAGCCTGGAAGTTTGCATTGTCGGCTCTGTATTGGAGTCTAATTACAGAACAGTGGAATTCAACAAGAATACATAGCAGTATGATGCTTATACAGTCCATGCAACTAAAACAACTTTGACAGTGACATTGTTAAATATGTGAGGAGGGACTCCTGTATGTGTGACTGGAGTGAGATAGTGGTACTAGGCTATGCTTGTCCAAAGGCACTTAGGTTCTTCGGTAGATGTAATTTTGGAAGTACTGGGATTTTCCCTGTTTGCTGGCATCCTAGAGCAACACAGCTTGTAAATGGACTGTTCTAAATTCAGAACTAGAATCTGCCTATCCTTGGCATTTCATTTATGGCCTGAAGTAAATCAATCCTTTTAAAATGCAATGTCTTCCTAAAATCAGTAACACGTCATAACATCCATATTTTCTCTGAACTCTTGCCAAACACGTTTTAGATTTCTTGAAGCAATGATGTTGACATAGCTGTGACTAACATATTGATCCTATTTGTTCAGAAATTAATTTCCAAGATCATGGGGAAAATAGGGCATGCTCCTAACTTGGAATACTATGCTATAAGTATTCCCATTAAAGTCAACAGAGCTTAAGACTGGGCAAAAAGTAACAATTTTTCACCCAGCGCTTGCAGAGACTTAGATATGTGGCTTTAAAAAAAAAAGAAAGAAAAAAAGAAAAAAACCCACCTCTTCGTAGAATGCAGGGTATGAAGGTTGGAGATAACCTTGTATTAAATTCAAAATTAAATCAGATTCTAGGAGTCCTGCCAACTTTAGGCTGTGAAAAGTAAAGCATGATAAAGTTCCCAGTACAGTATGTGTGTTTTGAGCTCAAGAATAAGTTGAGAAAAGGTGCACTATATATTTTTGGGGGGAAAATGACTAAAACATGCAATGAAGTAAAGTTAGAGCAATGCCAATCCATATAACTGTTACCTTACCCAAGTAGCGCCATATTGAGTCAGAACAATGGTCCATCAAGCCCAGCAGCCTGTCCTCTGACAGTGGCCAATCTCGATCGCATGGGAGAAGAACCAACAGTCCCAATGGGCGATCCATTCCCCGTTGTTCACTCCAAGCTCCCGACAGTAAGAAGTTCATCCCATAAGCTACTTGCCTAATAGCCATTAATGGGACCTACTCTCCAAGAACTTATCCAGGCCTTTTTTAAACCCAGCTATACTACTGACCTTGACAACGTCCTCTGGCAACAAATTCCATAAGTTAATTATGTGTTGAGTGAAAAAGTACTTCTGTTTGTTTTAAATCTGCCGGCAGCTAGTTTCATGGAGTGTCCCCTAGTTCTTGTACAATTTGAGAGGGTAAATAACTTTTCCCTGTCTACTCGTTCCACACCACTCAAGATTTTATAAACCTCTACCATGTCCCCTCTGTTTTCTTTTCTCTAAGCTGAAGCGACCCAGCTTGTCAAGCCTCTCCTTGTACAGAAGTCATTCCAGAACCTTTACCAGGCAAATGTTAAGTCTTCAGCTAACAAGTATTTATTAATTTTTATTTTATTTCTTAGCATTTTTACCTCACCCTTTCCTGAAAACTTAGGGCGGCTTACAAAAATATAAAATACAGTTAAAATATTAAAATACAATTCAGAAAAATCAAAAAACAAAATAAACACCCACCCCAGCCCACCAACCCTGCCACCTTAACCCGCAAAATGCTTTACTAAGGCCCTTTTTACACAGATGCTCTAACACCCATAAAATGGGTGTTACATTTTATTATACATGTTGCAGGGCACCACTGCAGCCAATCACCATGGGCCCTGTGCACACATGATGCCTCCACCCAGTTCCTCTGGGTGGAGACGGGTGTTGGCCGGTGGGTGGGGAGCATTTCCCTGGGTGGAGATGGGTGGGGGCGTCTGTGTAAACGCCACTTTCGGTGGGTGTGGGTGAGTGTTTGCTCTCGGCCAACACCCGTCTCCACCCACGGACAACGGACGCCACTGCCGGTTGCTCCGTGGGTGGAGATGGGTGTTGACCGGGAGCAAACACTCCCCAACACCCACCAAAAGTGGCCTCAACCCCCAAATATCTCAAGACAGGAGGGGAGCGGGACAGGGGAATAGACACAAGGTGCCACTCCCAGTGTCCGTGTTACTGTTTCTTCCCCTCCCTGCCATACCTCCCCATGTCCAACACAACCCCAGTTGGCTCCAAAGCCGCCCCACTCCCCCCCCCCAAGAGGGTTTGCTCTCCAGCTCCTGATAACTACTCCCCAACCCCCAAATATGTCCAGTTGTTTTTTAAAAATGCATTTTCTTAAAAACTTGAAACACACTTTTTATTTCTTGCTATTTAAACCCTTTACAGAACTATATTATATTTAAATGTTAGGTTGTATCCAGCCCTAAATAACATGATTAATAATTATAGAAATTTCTGTTCACAAGGGAGAATAGGAAACCAGAATATGAAAACCACAAAGTTTCAAGTAAAAATCATGACATGGGAGAGAGGCTTTGAAATGTCCTGATTTTTTTTTTTTAAAAAAAAACTACTTGTAAATTGCCTGAAATTTAACTTGGATTAATTCTCTAGTGATCCTTGACATTGAACAGATGCTCTGCTTTGACATGGTTAGAAAGAAAGCTAATTAATTCTTTTGAATTTGAGGCATAGTTAACCTCTTCCCCAAAGACTTCACATCTAAAAAATGCAATTGTAAGACAAACATGGTGAATATGGAACCAAGTACTTAAAGTGGTGGTTTCTGTGAAAAATACAGCTCAAGAGGCATATGACATTATTTCTAAAAGATCAGTATTTACTCAGACCATTATAAGGTTATACCATAGCATTCTAAAGTATTTGTGTGGTGTGCTTCCTAGTAGTGCTCGCTACACATCATAAATGGGGTCATTTGGCCACCTGTGGATTGCAAAACCCCAAATGACTGTAGGTTTTTGCAGGCTTGTCCTGAAGCCTTAACCATTTCACTGCGGCCCCACTGTCAGGTAGTATTGCCAACCACCTTCCTCCTTCAGGTTTACATGGAGTGCTTTATATTTAATTGATTCATGGTTGCTTTATTATGAGTGTGTGTACTAGACCATTACATTTGCAAGCAAGCACAATTGCCGAGTGTGGGGAAGAAGAGGTGGGGAGGTGAGGGGGAATATCAGGAAGCCAACAGAAGAGAATCCACATACTTGATTTTCTTAACAATATATTTGTTTATACAGTTGTGGAAAACAGAGCATCTCCAGACCCAGAGCATGCATTGCAGTAAAGGCATAGGGCTATGGAAAAAGGCAGAGCTGATATTTAGAAAATGTGTGATGGGATAC
The DNA here is from genome assembly GCA_003113815.1 of Sphenodon punctatus. Lineage (NCBI taxonomy): Eukaryota > Metazoa > Chordata > Lepidosauria > Sphenodontia > Sphenodontidae > Sphenodon > Sphenodon punctatus. The sequence continues at coordinate 1,902,683 of QEPC01014492.1, forward strand.
AAGATAGAAAATAAAGTAGTTGATCTGTTTATCAACTACCGTCAATGTCCTGTGCAAAGGCAAAACACATGCATGGTGTTTAACTCCCACTATGAGAATTGCAAAGGATGGGATGGATGAACTGGTAAGCCATGCCAGGTTTTGACTGCCATATGTCCTTGCCAAAGGCATAGGGAAGATCGTACATGTAGCTCCCAGACGAAGCATTGCAATGAAGGGATAGGGTTATAATAATAATCCTTATTTTTATATAGCTCCCCCTGCCATGGCACTCGGAGCAATTTACATATAACACCACTTTTTAATCCTGACAACAACCCTGTGAGGTAGGTTAGGCTCAGAATCTGACTGGCCCAAGGTCACCCAGTGAGTTTCTGGCGATAGAGAAAGGCAGAGTAGGAAATACATGACGGGGGTGGAGTGGGGTGGTACAAGATTGAAAGAAGACATGGAAAAGCCATGATTGGTTTTCAAAGTCACTATTAATGCAATTTAAAGATGCACCAATTCCGTGGGGTAGTCCATGTGCTTGTTTAGCGTTCTGTGGGATGGCCTTCATCCTGCCAGGTAGGCAACAAGCTCTTGGCAGTAGAATGGGGATAACAGAGTCCTTTTCTTCTCTACATTCTAGTACTTAGATAGAACATCATGAACAGAAAATAGCCAAAGCCCAGGCTAAGAAGTTCTCTTTATCAGTGAAGATAGTCAGTCCCCGATCTATAAAAACAAGGCTAGTGAAAAGATTAAAATAATCCAGATTAGCATCACCTCAAAAGGGTCCAGGTTGGAAGAAGCCCTGCTTGAAATTCATTTAAAAACAAATGAGAGAAATGTCAGAAGATGCCTTCTTAAATCATGATGCAGCACCGATTCCTGTTCTAGTAATTTTCTATCTGGACTTCTTGTTGTAGACCATTGGTCAAACAATAAAGAATTATTATTATTATTATTATTATAATATCTGGACTTCTACATTGCTGCTGTCACTCTAGTACCGGAGTGAGTGGAAGTTACTAATAAAGAATGATACAGCTGAAGGGTCCTACAAAATTATCAGCAAGTAGCATGCACAGATCTAGCCAAAAGAAGCTAATGTTATATTCTTCGTCAAAGCTGACAGAATTTTGTGAACTCTAGATGGATAAAGAAGAAATCCTATTTTCCTAAAACACTGAATGTGTGAATTCGCAGCAAACTGAATAAAATATAAGTTCATGCGAGGGATGTATATTCTGATGGCAAGAAGGCTCTTCCTACCGATATTCTCTGACATTGGAAAAGGAATCTGACAAAAGAATGGTTCAGATGGTTTGTTAGGTTAGTAGCCTTGAGCTTTCAAATTGTGGGATAATAGCACTTTTGCCCCACAGCATTTTTAAGCTGGTTGTTTGCTGGAGATGTGGAAGGGGCTGAATTGTTGTCATCTCTGGCGGCCTCATCCCCCACTCCTAGGTAGCAGGTGGGGCACAAGCCTGAAGCATACCTCTCAAGTGTCCTGGATTTTCCAGGACGTCCCTGAGTTAAACTCTTTTGTTATCTGTCTAGCAGTCACAGAAAAATTCTGCAGTGTCTCTAGGAAGGGAAGTGTGAAAGACAACAATTTGCAAGCCATCCATGGGACAACTCAGGGATTTTAAAGCAGGGATGGGCTGGAAAATCCAGGACACCTGAGAAGTATGCATGAGGGTGTGGGGAGAAGGATTGTGCCATGGTCTACCGGTGAGAGAGAGGGGGGTACAGGCATCAGAGAGTGTCTTGGCACCCTGGGGAGCTAGGGGTAGGGTTCCCTTCCTGCCTCCCTGGCCAACTATTTTCTAGGAGTGTCGGATGTGGGGGGTGCCCTCTGGCTTCTGGAGCCAGGGAAGGAGGGATATCATTGGGGAGGGGTCATTGGGGCAGCTGCTGAACCAATTGGGGTTGTGCTGGGCATGGGGAGGTGACGGGTGGGGGAGGAAAAGTCATCTTGGGTACAGGGACAGGCATTTGGTCTCCACCTCTCCTCCTCCCCCTATCTTGGGATATTTGAGAGCTGAGGTCAGTGGCACCTCTGATCTTTCACTGATGCTTCTTCATGCAAAGTCATTGGCTAATAAAACCACTACCATCCATGATGATGATCAGGATGAGACCACTGACCTCGTATGCTGTACCGAGACCTGTTTAGATGAGACTTCTGGGCCTGTGTTGGCACAGATAGCTCCGACTGGGTACTCAATGCAGCGTCGGTCTAGGATTGGGGGTCTGGGAGGGGGACGGTGGGGCAGTGATCTGTAAGGACAGTCTGGTCTATCAAAGGTATCCGGTGACTGACGTGCCCAATATGGAGTATGTTCAACTTGTGTTCGAGGCCCAAAATAGATTGCGGATTCTGCTGGTGTGCCAACCACCCCAACTGCACAGCTCCCTGACTGCTCTAGCTGAGCTGGTCCCAGAACTGGTGTTGAGCTCACCCAGTCTTATTGTGTTGGACGATTTCAACATAAATGCCGAGGCCAGCTTTTTAGGGGCAGAGCAGAATTTCATGGCCGTAATGACAACCATGGGTCTATCCCAGATAATATCTGGCCTGACGCATGAGACCGGAAACACATAGGATCTTGTATTCTGCACTGAACTGAAAACAATGGTTCCAATTATTGGGGGTATCGCCATGATGCTGTTTTCATGGTAGAACCATTACCTTCTGGGGGCCTGGATCCCTGCCTTCCTTTGTCACCATTGCAGTGGTGGACCAGTTATGATAGTCTGCCCCCAGAGACTAATGGATCCAATAGGATTCCAGAACTCTTTGGGGGATTTACCTGCTGACTTTGATGATCTCTCTGTTGATGGCTTGGCTGACTTGTGGTATGCTATGTTGACCCAGGCCATCGATACAGTCATAGCATCTGCAAAGTGCCCTCTAGCGGAACTCTTCCAGGTGGTGACTAGGTTATTAAGTCTTGGCTGTCTCCACCTGGAGCTAGAATCATTAGCTGTCAGCTGTGACATGTTTGCCACCTACTTTGCAGCTAAAGTTACTCATATTTGACATGACTTGGGAAATGCCAGTTTGGGTGCAGAGTAAGAGTTTGGGATTGGAAAGGCTAGATCTTGTCCAGTTCATTAGTCTTGCCTGCCAATGCAGAGGCTGTATCTTAAGTTGTGCGGGCAACCATTTGCGAAGTAGATCCATGCCCATCCTGGCTGGTGAAAGCTAGCCGAGAGCCATTGGAGCCATGAGTGGCTGGTGATGTCAACGCCTCCCTAAAGGGAGGGCAAGGTGTGCGACAGCTTCAAATTTGCCATTTTCTGACCCCTGCTCAAGAAACCAGCTCTTGATGTTGACTCCCTTGTTAGCTATTGCCTCGTCCCTAATCCTCCCCTTTTAGGAAAGATCTCACAACCTCAGGCTCATCTTGATAGTATTGGATTCCTGGACCCATGTCAGTCAGGTTTTCATCCTGGGCATGGCACTGAGACTGTGGTTGTGGCCTTGGTTGACGATTTCAGCTTGGAAATTGACAGGGGTAATTGTACCCTGTTTTTGTTAGATCTTTCAGTGGTCTTTGATAATAGTTGATCATGGGGTGGTGCTGACACGGCTGTGGGACCTGGCAGGGGTTCGTGGGACTGCTCTTGAGTGGTTCCGCTCATTCCTGGCTGGGAGAATCCATAGGATGGTGATGGGTGGTGGCTCATTGTCCTCTCGGGGACAGTGATGGGCAGTGGCTCACCATCCCTTCAGTAGTTCCTTTGTGGGGTCTCGCAGGGTTCCATCTTGTCCCCACTCCTGTTCAGTGTGTGTTTGGGGCTTCTGGGTAAGATCTTGGAGATTTGGAGTGAAATGCTGTCAGTATGTGGATGACGTCCAACTCTATCTCTCCGTTTCATTTGACCCAGGCCCTGCAGTCTCGGTATTACCAGTGCCTGGCTCCTGTCGGGAACTGGATGCAAGCAAGCTGATTGAAGCTGAATCTAGACAAGAAGGAGGTGACGATGGTTGGCTGGCCTTGTGATCTGGGGGATACAGTGGTGTTATTGTCAACTTGTTACTGATGGGGTTTGGCCTCCTTTGGTCACTCAGGTTCGCAGCCTTGGGGTGCTCTTGGATCCACTGCTGTGCTTGGATTGCCAGATTGTGACAGTGGCCAGGAGTGCTTTTCACCATATCTATCACCATAGTTTTCATGATCGTGGCAGTAGACTCGGGCTGGAAGTGCAGCTCTCGGCCCTCTTCCTTCTTTTCCTCCCAACTGAGCCCTGCCACTCACCACTGCTGGCTCATAGCACTGATCAACATTGTGCGACACCTGCTGTGCAAATCATGGATCGGTGCCCTTGTGACTAAACTTGCTTCATCTGGTGAGAGGTCTGCAACCTTTTTTTATCAGATTCCAATTCCGATTTGGCCACTGTCGTCCATGTCTTCGTAACCTCAAAGCTAGACTACTGCAATGTGCTCTACACGGGGCTGCCCTTGATGACTGTTCGGAAGCTGCAGGCTAGCTGGTGCAGAACATGGTGGTCCACCTTCTGTCATGGGTGGGTCGGTCATCGGGAGCATATTAAACCAGTGCTCTAGAGTCTGCCCTGGCTGCCAATAGTTTTCAGGGCACGATTCAAAGTGCTGGTTTTGACCTATAAAGCCCTAAATGGCTTGGGCCCCAGGTGTCTGAAAGACTACCTCTTCGCTTATATTCAGTTGTGGCTTCTGAGGACGACTGGGAGTGCCCTCTAGTGGGCACCATCTGCCTGTGAAGTTTTCACAACAGGGGCATGCAGAGAGGCGTTCTTGGTGGTTGCGCCACAATTATGGAACTCCCTTCGCTTGGAGATCCACCTAAACTCGAGCCTGCTTGTCTTCAGGAAGAGATGTAAGAACTTTTCGTTTGGCCAGGCATTTGGTAAGTAGGGATAGGGTTAGGAAAAAGGTAGGCGGATGGGGGGACTAGGGGATTTTTTTAGTTGTATATGTTATTTTGTAAGCTGCTGTGAGCCTAATTGTGAAGGGCGGGGTAAAAATAGAATAAATAAATAACCTTTATTCACTGTAAAGGTTGAGAGTGCTCAGATATTGTAGTAGTGGCTGGGCCACTTAAGTGCCATAGGTAGAACCTATGCCCCTCCTCTCTTCGCTTCACTGGCTTCCCCTTCCTGAACTAATCCTGCACAAGTTCCTAGTCTTCACGTATAAAGCTGTTTACAACCTCGTTCCCCCCTACCTTTCTGCACTTATCGCCCTCCATACTCCAGCCTGTGCACTTTGCTCCTCCTCTGTCCCTTCTCTCACCCTTCCACGTCTTCCCTGCTCCCCTAAGCGCCTTCGTCCCTTCTCACTTGCTGCCCCCCATGCCTGGAACTCCGTCCCTTCTCACTTGCTGCCCCCCATGCCTGGAACTCCCTCCCTGTCCACATCTGCCTTGCCCCCTCCCTTCATACCTTCAAATCTCTCCTTAAAACTCACCTCTTTCGCTCTGCTCTGTCTGACTCTTTATCCTGCTGAGCCACTATTCCTATNATGTTATTTTGTAAGCTGCCGTGAGTCTAATTGTGAAGGGCGGGGTAAAAATAGAATAAATAAATAACCTTTGCTCACTGTAAAGGTTGAGAATGCTCAGATATTGTAGTAGTGGCTGGACCCCTTAAGTGCCATAGGTAGAACACTAGAGGTAAAGACAAATGGATTATTCTCATAATTGTCCGTTGTGGAATTTCTTGCATCTCCCTCTGAGCTTCTGGTAAAGGCAATTGCTGACAACCATACTCAAGGCATCGATGGTGGTACTTCTATCCTGGGCAAGAAATCCTTCCCAGCCCCATTGCCTTCTGTTTTATACTTGTACATTTGGTTTTCCATCCCTATGTAATGTTTTACATTTGTTTTTGTTAAATTTCATTTTAATTCTTCCAACCCAGATCTTTAATTTTATCTAGGTCATTTTGTATTCCTATCCTGTTCTCCAAAGTGCTTACAGTCCCTCCCAGTTTTGTGTTGATGGCAAATCTGATAAATATACTCTCTCTACACCTTTTTCCAAATAATTGATGGAAATGTTAAAGAGTACTTGATTCAGGACAGACTCCTGTTGGACCCGACTTGATATCCCCTCCTAGTTTGACACTGATCCACTGACTTTGAGTGTGGCTTTTCAGCCTGTTGTGAACCCACCTAATGGTAGTCCTTTCAGCTTCTGTTTCTCCACTGTGGTTAAGCAAAGAAAGTAATTTGGGTGCATGCATTTCTAAAACTCTGGGCTCAAAAACATCCATTTTGCAAAGCCTCCCTATTGAGGCTGATACCCATATCTCATCACAACTAATCTTTACTTCCTGAATGATGGAGGGAAATACCCTTTTCTTTGTAATGAAGGCTGTTTGTTTCCAGCTGCTAAACAATTAAACACAAATTGAATATTGCATTTTAGACTAACATATAACTACAATGGGAGCTACACTTGAGCTGGTCAACCCTTCAACAATTGTGCGATCAATGTACCCACAGCTGAGGTTGTAAGAGTAGGGGACGCTGAGGCAGAGGGGAAGGGTTACACCTTGGCCTTGATCCATGGTCCACGCATGCATGATGCTGCATGTGCCCAAGTCCTCCACCACAGCCCTGCCTTGGCTTCTCCTCTGAGAGGTTTGAGAGTCTGGTGGCAGCCACTCGAAAGAGGCAGGGCTATGGTGGCGGTCTCAGGTGGGTGACAATAGACTCAGGCTGGGAGTGCAGCTCTCAGCCCTCTTAGTCTCCCAGCTGAGCCCTGTCACTCACCACCGCTGGCTCATAGCGTTGGCCCACATTGTACAGCACCTGCTGTGCAAATCATGGAGCCTGCTTCCCTTGGGACTAAATTTGCTCTGTCCAATTCATGCATTTTTATAAACAAATAAATAACTTGGAGGCAGTTCATCTGAGAAGAAGAGAGAAACTTGGATAATCTACATAATGTCAATGGAGAATTAATCCAAGACATTGGAATGACGATGCACTTCTGACGGAAGCCAAATCGGTAACGAGCTTAATTCATGGCATCGTAGGAGGAAAATAAATTGGACTGCTAGAGGTGATTTATTCCATACCATGTAGATACCCTTTCTGGACTGCCTTCTCGTTGGTATTGAAGAAATTAGGTAATGACTTTCCACTTCACTATTTGTCTACTCTGATATTGTTCTCATTTACATTATGGGAGAACAGTGAGCCTTATCTCAGGTTAATGCATCTTGTTAACACTTTCTCATTTTTGTATGTGTTTGACCTTTATGGAGGGCTTTAAAGGAAAATAATTTAGTTTACTGTTAAGTATGTCATTATTTTAAAAATAATGGGGCTGTTCGTAAGCCCTGTGTGCGCAAACCACATACAACTTGTGTGTGCATGTGGGGCTTTTAGGATCAGCCCCTACAAAACTGGTCTAGGGAAAACTATGTTGTGATGTTTCTCATACTGGTGGCATCATCAGGTAGTATTTGCAGGAGCCCAATTAAAAGAGACTTTTGTACTTGTCCAGATGATGCAACAGCTTTGAAAACAGACCACTCTTACTACGTGCGGGAGTTTGCGGGACCAAGCCGGAGCAGGCGAGATCGTTCTTGAATGGTTCTGCTCCTTCCTGGCCAGGAGAACTTAGCGGGTGGTGCTCAGGGACTGCTCGTCATCTCCCCAGGACCTCTCCTGTGGAGTCGCGCACGGTTCTCTCCTGTTCAACGTGTATATGCAACCCCTGAGTGAGATCATGAGAAGGTCTGGTGTTCAGCGTCATCAATATGCTGATGACACCCAACTCTACCTCTCTTTTTCATCCGATAAGACCCGGCAGTCTTGGTGCTTCCTTGGTGTCTGTTGGCTGTGGGAGACTGGATGAGGCGAACCGGCTGGAGCTGAATCCCGACAAGATGGAGGTGATGCTGGTGGGTAAGGTGGTAGGAGTGGCATCCCTCATCGTTGATGGGGTTTGCCCCCCACTGGTTCCTCATGTTCAGAACTTGGGAGTGCTCCTTGATTTCCATCTCCGCCTAGATGCCAGGGTGGGGACTGTGGTGAGGATTGCATTTCACCAGTTACATCTGGTGCGGCGTCTTTGGCTGTACATCTCTGATTCCGACTTAGCCACTGTCACCCATGCTTTCATCACCTCTAGACTGGACTGTTGTACTACCCATGGTGACAATTTGGAAGCTGCCGCTGGTGCCGAATGCGGCGGTCCGTCTCCTCACGGGGGTGGGCCACCGTGAGCACATTACATCAGTGCTCTCTTTTCTGCATTGGCTGTCTCCAGTCTTCCGGGCCCGATTCAAGGGGTTGGTGTTTACCTATTGTTGCGGTATGGTAGGTAGGGCCTAGGCCCTATAGGGCCTAGGCCCTACCTACCTGTGGGACTGCCTCAATCCCAAGCTCCGGATCGCATGTGGAACTCCCTTCGGGCAGTGGCTTGAGTGGCCCCAGACCTCTCCTTTCAAAGACAGTGCAAGACCTGGCTTTTCCGTCAGGCCTTTGGTGCGGGAGATGGGTAAAGGGAGGGGGGTTGAGGGTTAGGGTGGTTGGGTTTTTGTTTTTTGCTTTGACCTCCCCCAATTAGTATTAATATTAGCATTAGCATTGGTTTATATGTATTTATTATATATTGTATCTATATTATTATATTTTATATTATTGTTTTAACTGTTAGCCGCCCGAGCTGCCTCTAGCAGGAGGGATGGGATAAAAACTTTTATAGAAATAAAAATAAATAAAATGTGCATCCTAAGGATTTGATTAATCCTTGGCTGTGTCAAAAATAAGAACAATAAAAAAATGTGGAGATGTGAAGTGTAAATCTGTTACATTTACTTCAGAAGGAAAGTGGCCCATATCTTGTATGCAATAATTAAAACCTCTTAGTCATGAATAAAAACATTAAACTTGAAATAAACTTCAAGTTTATATATTACAAAATTACTCCTCAGGGTTGGGGATTAAAATTTCTGAACTGGCTGAGATGTAATTTCAGATCTTACTGTTTATTTTGGTATTTTCTTTTACACATTATTAAAGGCTAGCTTCATTTTGCGGATTTAGGCTATTCAGCATGTTCTGCAGGAAACCTTTTCCGCGAAGCAATACTACCGAAGGCTGCTGCTTGGTAATCTATATCTTATACACATAGGTCCTTTTGCCATGGGTCGCAGTGGGTAGGGGGATGGGTGGAGGCAGTGGCAGGTGGGCGGTCGTTCCCATGGGTGCACACCCTCAGCTACCCACAGAGCAACTGCCGGTCTGGCCCATTGCTCCGCGGGTGGAGATGGGTGGAGCACGGGAGCACACCCACACACCCCGCCCGCGGTGTTCCCACGGACACCCCCACCACCATACACTTGCTCGCTGTGGCGTACGCGTGTGCGAGGGGGGTGTCTGTGTGAAAAGGGCCCTAGGTTCAGCTCCGGCTCTGTGTTTTTGTTGTTGGTGTAGTGTCTGTTTTTTGTTTAGCTGTATCTTATGCCTTAAATGATGACAAAAATGGTAAATATTTTCTATAATAATGGCTTTTTCTTAACTAGGATGCAGAGCTTAACATCCTAGTTTGCTGCCTTTTAAAACCACCTCAACGCAAGACTTTAACATATTTAATTGATAAGGTTGTACCGCATTGTCAATAAACCTAAAGTGATTTATACACTGGGCTGAGCATGCCCCAAAAGTTTTTCAGAGCATATCGCAACAAGCTTTCAGCTAATTCTCTATATGTGGTAGGCTCTCTTTCATAAACCATTGCAAAAGGAATGTGTTTCTGTTATAATTTCTCTTAGTGTGGATTATTTGAATGTCAATCTTAGATGGGGGTATTTCTTGCTTGGGATGTACAACCTGTACAGGCAATATATATTTGTACTGGTGTGGTTATTCTGGAAGATCACTACTTTAATAATTTAGTTTTGCATTTCTCCTGAGTGTCCAGGGACATGTATTGCATTTGGAAGTAACACTTTCATTTCTCTTCTCTCAGAATTTGTGGAAGCTGTAACGCCAAGACTCCCAAATGAATAACCGAAAGGAAGACATGGAGATTGCCTCCCATTACCGTCACCTGCTTCGTGAGCTCAATGAGCAGAGACAGCATGGCATCCTCTGTGATGTATGCATTATTGTGGAGGGAAAGATATTTAAGGCTCACAAAAATGTCCTGCTTGGCAGCAGCCGCTACTTCAAGACATTGTACTGCCAAGTACAGAAAACGTCTGACCAGGCCACAGTCACTCATTTAGACATTGTAACTGCACAGGGCTTCAAAGCAATCATTGACTTCATGTACTCTGCACACCTGGCACTGACCAGTAGAAATGTCATTGAGGTGATGTCAGCTGCTAGCTATCTTCAGATGACTGATATTGTACAAGCTTGTCACAATTTCATAAAAGCAGCTCTTGATATTAGCATAAAGTCCGATGCCTCAGATGACCTTGTTGACTACGAACTGGGGGCACCTTCCAGTAGTAGTACAGATGCTTTGATTTCTGCAGTGGTGGCTGGTAGGAGCATTTCTCCATGGTTAGCGCGGCGAACAAGTCCGGCAAACTCCTCTGGTGATTCAGCCATTGCTAGCTGTCACGAAGGAGGGAGCAGCTATGGGAAAGAGGATCAGGAACCAAAAACAGATAGCCACGATGACATTTCCTCCCAGTCTCTCTGGTCCAGTGACATGGGCTATGGGTCTTTGCGTATCAAAGAGGAGCACATTTCACCGTCGCATTACGGAGGAAATGAATTGCGATCTGGCAAGGATAGTGCAATGCAGAACGCTTTCTCAGAGCATGGAGGAGGGGATGGTTGGCAACCCGGTGGGCGCCGGAAGAACAGAAAAAATAAGGAGACTGTGCGTCATATTACGCAGCAGGTGGAGGATGACAGTAGGGCAAGTTCTCCAATGCCATCTTTCTTATCTGCCTCAGGGTGGCCCTACAACAGTCGTGATGCAAGTAAGCCTTTTCTTCTTTCAATTTTCCATCTATAGAAAGGTGTAAGAATGTATATGTGCCGTCACTTATGGCAGAGTGGTGGTAGTGTTTTTTATTCACCTGATATAAAAAAATATCAAGCACTTATATGGATGGAAAGGATCATTACATATCTGAATTTGGTTAATGCATCGGATGACCAAAATTCATAGGCATCTGATAGCTTCTTAACTGACTGTGATACAGATCAGTGGATTCAATTTGATATTTGGTCTATAGCTTTCTAAATCAATTAAATGGCCTTAGTAAAGGAAAGGATTGAAATTCAGCCCCCAACTCGGTCCAAAATGAAGGGGGAAGAAATGGGTACACTTCTCAAGGGACCCATGAGCTTATTACCTGGGACCCGTGTTCATCTTTCCCATTGGTGACATGACCCTTGCCAATAATGAGAAATGGTTTCAGGCTACATTGTGTCTGAGCTATTTATACAGTCCTATCTTGGTGAGACTGTTCATCCCAGTGTTTCTTTGTGGTGTTCCAGAAGCCTACTTCTCAAGTGTCAAGGATTTTCTCGGGATGTCCTGATTTTTCAGCTTCTTTCGTTATCTGTCCTGCAGTCCTGGAAATCTGCTGGAAAGTCCTGGTTAGAAACGGAGGCGAGAGGGAAAAAACCATTTGCAAACCATCAATAGGGACAATGAGTTCAAGAGTCAGACCAGCCAAACAGTTTGCCCCAGACTAGTTCAGAGCAGCCCTTCCCATAGGGGAGGAAAAGGGATTATTTCTTACATTCTACGACTCATTAATGACTCTTCTCTTTTCAGGGAGGAGAATAGGGTTTTCCACCACCTGGGAGAGAATGGTCAGTCTTTGGAATTTAAGAAAAACCTCAATTTGAGGCAATGTAGAGCTATAATTTCTATGTGGGTTTTTTAAAAAAACAAAAAACAAAAAAAACACCCCAGCTGTCTAGGAGTTCAGACCCAGCCTTTGCAAAGTTTCTTTTTTTAAAATAATTTAAAAAAATTCAGACTAGCCTCTCTGTTAGGTAATGAGCTATTGATAATACTTGCCCAGGAGAAAATCCTCACAGCATCTCATCTGTTAAAGAATCCCACACAGGAGAAACAGCTGGAGTGGGGGGAGAAGCTATATTGTCAGAAGGAGGGAGGGCTATGTCAACTGCAAAGCTCACTGGGCTTGGGGGTGTGGAGGCCAAGCAGTTAAGGGAAGTGCTGGGACAGAGTTTGGATAGAGAGACTGGCAGGACAAAGCTTAAGTGTGAGGTTGCATGGATATGCAAGTTCTTTAATTTTGTAAGATTGCTTTCTTTTTCCTTTAAAAAAAAAAAAAAAAAGTGTTGCTTTCTTTGCCCAGCCTTATAGGTAAGTAATAGGCTACTCTGGATTTGCATATATATATGCTAATTATGGCAGTTATGGCCCCCATTGTCCCACATTTTCAGAGTCCAGGCTTGAGAGAGGTGATTGGAAACGGTGATTTGGTCCTCTGGATGGGAAACCAAAGGCCTAAAGTTTATTTAGCCTTACCAATTTCTTTTGCGCTGTCAGTGACTGTGTCAGAACCTGAAAGAGAAGTTTCTGCAAGCTGGCCCCTCTAAGCCCACAGATGATCTACTATGACACGGAACGCTTAAGTCCTCTTGCTTTTTTTTGTCTACTGTGAACTTGTAAGAAAAATGGATTTTGTACTCAAATCCTTCATGATTTGGAAAGGGAAAAGGACAGGGGAAAAAAGCACTAGTCTAAAGGAATGAGGCTTAGCTATGCCATTTCAGAAATAAAATATGAAATTTCCAGTCATGAATTAGCGTGGAATGGGACAGAGGCATAGCAAATTGTTGTTCAGGGCCTACTCCCTATGCCTAGACAAATCTTCCCAGGTCAGAATTGGTTGTACAGCGTGGAGAAGCTTTAATTACTATTGCATGTCTGCAGGATTTGGAAATAAATGGGGTTTCCGTTTCTAGTGTGAGCAATTTGGTCCGTTGTGTGAGCTTTAAGGAATAAAATACACAATTGCGCATGTGACATACCTTAAGTACCACCATGGTTACTATATTAAGCAGTGAGCTGATGATATTCTATGAGTTTTACGAACGGAAGTCCTCATTTAGTCTGCAATTGGGGCCTCCTTCGGCTTCTGAATATTTGGAAGTCCTTTGAAATGTATTGAGACGCAGGCAAGCATGCTGTTCACCTCTTTGAATGGTAAGTGAGCAATTGTGTTGGTGTGCAGAATAAGATGAGAATTTTCCAGTGACATTCATTGTATCCATCCGTTAAATCTAGATCCCAGAATAAGTAATTGCCGGTAAAGGTTATGGCCCAGAGAGTGAGATACCCACCTCCCATTGAAATTCAGCGGAAGTTGGGCATCTAATTTCCTTGCGTTTGTTTGTAGCTGTGTGGCACAGCAGTTTTTGTTTATATAACAACTGATATTTTGATCTGGTTGACAACACAGTGGAAATGCTTTATTAAAACCAACAATGTCAGACGGCCTCCTGGTAACCTTTTACTGTAACAGATGGATATGGAGTTTATAATTCTCTGACTTGAGCTTCTTTTGAATACAGGCAATTGCTTGAAACAGAGTGCCTATGATGCCGTTAGGGCATAACTATTTCCACACCACCTCATAAAAACTCTCAAGCGTTTCAACTATCCATGCTGTGCTCGCTTTTGGACAGGCATTCAGGCTTTAAGACACAGCGAGCACAGCAGGAAAGGCTGCACAACCGGAACGACAACTCTGATGGCAGATGTCAGTCCAGGATTGTTTTAAAAAGTGACGTGAGAGGGGTTAACGAAGATTAATTTAGTGACATGCTGATTCCAGTATTGCCGTTTTTAAATGAATAGATTCCGTATTCATTCATGTTAGCACAGCATAGTATTAACGGAACTGTCATTTCTCGTTTTGGGGGGCTGGTGGAGCTAATCCGCCTGGCTAAATCAGCTGTTTGAGGACACACACTCAACTGGCTTATAGCAGACGTGGGGAACCTTCACCCCCACCCCCAGGGGCCACTTCGGAAATTAGCACTAGCTATGCGGATTGCATAGTGGTTGGGGTATGTGGGGAGAGCACCTAGGAAGAAGAGGGGGTCCAGATCATGGATTTGTGCCATGGGTCTGTCTATCTCCTTATATGCATGCCCTCGTCTCCGTTCACTTATCCTAAGCTCAGCTGTTCCGTGCATTGATGTTTGAAGTGGACCCAGGGGCCAGACCCAGAAACTGGAGAGGGACCGCATACAAATGGGCTGTGGGCGTCACGTGGCCCCTGGACCTAAGGTTCCCCACTTCTGGCGTAGACCCTAGGGTTTTGAGGCTCAAGAAAAGACCCAGGCCCTAATTGTTGAAAGCTTTTTGGCGAGGCTCTCCTTTTAAAAAAAATAAAATAATGTACTTATTTCCCTAATAGAAGTTAACTATAAAAACACTGCACTTTTTCACTGCCCAAACTGAAATGCCAGAAATAAGCTGGGGTTTATTTTCATAATCTTAAATCACGTCAGTGACACGACTTGACTTTTAACATAGCAGTAGCATGTCATGTATGCAGCAACCGAGTCTGCACACTTTTTTTTTTAAAGTCAGTCCTGTTCAGATTCTCCTTACTGTTTTATGACTACATGCATTTTTGTTTCTGCCGCATTTTTCATATTTGTGTCCTGACAGCTTAGACACGCGCTGTCGTTACAAGCTAGTTTCTTTTGGTGTAACACAAAATAAGTATGATGATCTTTTAACCATACAGCTGATTTATGCATTTAGTGTTCTTTTGCTCTGTCTTCCAAATAAAAGATTATTTCAAATTATTGCATTTTTGCTTTCCACTGGAATTTGCCTTTGATGTTTGCTGGTAGCAACCTCCCCCTCCCCCAATGCAATTCTCCAGGTACATAGAGTAAAATCTAATAGTAGTACAAGGTTACTTCTCCATACCAGTGGATGGAACTAAGGGAAGTCACAATTTGGATAACCACTTCCTCCTCTTCATTTGAGTAATAGGGGCTTTCTACCTCAAATTAATATTTCCTCGTTCCAGCAGGTGGAAGCAACCCTCTTGCTAGATGTGCCTAGCTGTTTGGTTTCACGGTTCTGTTTAGCTTCCCTAGGTCCCTCACTTTATGTATTGTTGTTGTATACTATCCACACGTATGCTAGTTATGAGACATGGAATAAAAACTGGCTCCAGGTCTAAGTAGGCCAAACCAAAAGATTAGCAGCTTGTGTGTGCACTAAATTGGAATCAGATTAAAATCTGAATCACATCCAGTTGCTTCAGATTAGAATTGGATTGGAATCGGTTTGTATTTTTCCCCCATTGAGTTCAATGGGGAAAATAAATTTCCCATTGAAGTCAATGGGAAACAGAACTTGTTCATTTCAGTGGACCATGCAAGGCATATTGGTTCTTGCGCCAGAATTTGATTTCTCTGAAGCAATAAAAATTGGGTGCATCGGATTAATCTGATTCCGATTTTCTCATCCCTACTATGCAAGAAAAGTGTTTTATGGTAATAACAGGCATACATCTTTAATTCCATTTTAAAAAAATCTCCTCTTCTACATTGTATTAAATTATCCATCATTGGGATGGAATCTTTTTTCAAGCTGTTTCATCCCCTTCATTAAAAGGATATTGAAATATCTAGGGAGTAGGATGGTCAGAACAGTTATTTGCAAACTATACTAAAATTAAGGGGTGTTGCTTACCAGACAGCCAGAAGACAGATTCCACAAAAGCCATTTTACCCATCTAGACTGAACATGGCGATACCTTGCTTCTAGCAGTCGTCAGGGTTGGCACTGGATTTATAGCTGAAAATGTATGTAAACAGAAAAACAAACAAACCGTATTTTGAAAGGATGGTGCTAGTTGCTGTCCCTCTAGTTTTTTTGGTCATTTATGGGCAATACTGTAGAGTTGTTTCCTTGATATAGGAAGTGAATGAAAGAGCTCTCGTCATTTATAATTAGGAAGGAAACCATTCTAGGGCTAGTTGCACCACTTCTCCGCTAAAGTTTCAGCCTTTATATGGTGGTAGAGTTGTAATTGCTTGGGTATCTAAAATTTTCCTAAGTGGGATACACCAGCTGTAAGAGAGGCCCCATATTGTGGAGAAGCTGTTATGACCTGTGGTTTGAGAGGAGAAAGTGTGTGTTAAATCGGCACAAGTAAGATCTTTTAGAAAGACCTTGAATACTCAAGCAGATTGTGATTAAATCCACTGGAGTGTGGAGGCCTAACTTCATAAATATTCAGCCTTTTGGTGTAAAGGATGGGCAGATACCTCTAAAGCTGTTTCAAAGCAGGAAAAATTGCAAGGTATCCAGCTAACCTTGGGAAAGAAACCAGAAGGTAGAGTTGCCTCCCAGTTGTGGATGGGGCCACTGCTTGCTTCCAATTCCACTACTGTTTAAGGTCATTTTAGACGAGAAATGTTCTTAACAGAACCACAAAGATCTAATACCATCATAACAGACTATATTGATGCCATGGTAATTTTAATGTATAGAAAGGCATTTTGCACTGGGGATTTTATTACTTGCCATGAAAACCAGTTGGGCCCAAAGGGAGCTCAAAATAGCTCTCTCTCCAGCTGGTAGAACATACTCTTAACTAGAACGTTGACAGATCATTATCTTATTATTATTATTTATTATAAACATTTGTATAGCACCAGTCATGTACCTGGTGCTTTACAGAACAATGATAAAGACCCGGTCCCTGCCTATGGCTTACAATCTAAAAAGACAAGGAGAGGGGACAAAGGGAAGACAAGGGAGAAGCAAACAAACATGCAAGCGGCTGTGAAGTCTCAGGTCTGCTCTCCTGATCTCCAAGAAAGGGACTCCCACCCCCAAAATAGGATTTACCACAGAATCGCTACTAAATTCAGGTTCGAAATTGAGGGAAATATGGCAAGTGAAGGAGTCATTGTCTTAGTCAAGGTTTTGACTCATTCTTTGTGCTGAAGTGAGCTCTGACCTAGCAGAGAGAGCCAAGAAAGAGCTGTGTTTTGTTCATTCATATGGTGTCTTGGGGGATTCCATCTTCAGCAGAGGAAAAAGCTTTCCATGCTACTGAAAAGATTAAACTATATACCATATTTACAATAAAAAGTTGTTTTTCCCTTGTTTATTTGTACTGCTTGGGTTGTTGTGGGATGTCTTGATAACCCTTATCAGACATCTTGAATAGACACTACTCTCTCTCCCCTCCTACAAGTTAGGATTTTAATTTCTTTTTAATTTCTTTTATTTTATTTACCAGAAAGGGACTGGATGAACTTTTGAAAGCCAGGTCCATGAAGGGCTACTAGCTGGGCTGATCAGGGGTACAAGCCCCTTAACTGTTGGAAGCTGGGGGAGGATGGCAGGAAGTAGATTATTCCATTGTAACTTGTGTACTCCCCCGAGACAATTGAGGCTGGCCGTTGCTGGAGACAGGATGCTGGGCTGGAAGGACCCATAGTCTGACCCAGTAAATGGCGCTTATGTTCTTATTTTACTTTATTTTTAGATTACCCATCCACTGCTTTTGTGTAACGTTCGGCAACCCACTCATCCTCTTTTCATAGTGGATAGAGAGCACGTGCGTGTGTATGTGCGTGCATCTGCATGTGTGTGAGCGAGTGCTGAGATGCACATGCTTTGTTTTTTCTTGCACCTCTGCAAGGAGGTGAGATCTTAACTTGACTGACCCTTTTATCCTGTACTCATTTGCTCCACAGGAGGAGCAACCATGGCAGGATTTTCGTGTTTTAACTTGCAGAAAGAAAATGGGTTGATTACCCAAATTTTAGAGTAGATAATTTTGAAAGTAAACTGAGAAATAGGTTGTCACCCTGCCGCTTCAAAGAAACCACCTGCTTTATTAGACCCAACAGAGCACAAACTCAAGGACTTAGCTGGCTTATTTTTCACCTTTTAGTTTAACACTCTTGAGTAATGTTAACAAAGAGCTACAGTATTTTTTTTTCCTTCAGTTAATCTGATACAAAGATATAAAAGGTTTTGATAGTGTCATCTTGTTTTTTGTTTTTCAGCCAGGTTGTGCAGTCATGTTAGGAATATGCCTTTTACAGGATTAAGTAGAGTCTGAAACCTCAGGCTATAGGATTTGATGGTATTAAAAGTTGGCCTCGTAGAGGTCAGTTATCTCCATGGAAGAACGTTGCCCTTGCAAAACAGATCTATTGCTCTTCTCATATAATTGAAATGTCTGTTTCATTTGAAACTTCTGTAACCTTTTTATTTTTGAAACCTCTGTTCTCTAATGTGCGTTAACTAAAGCATAGTAGTTCCCTTTCAGGAACTACTTTAGAAAAAGAAAAAGATTAAAAGAAAAGCTAGACGTTTTCCATTTCCAAAACACAGTTGAACAACAGTGAATACTCTGGAATTTGAGAGGATTTGCGCACTCCTGAACACACTAGTTTTAATTTGCATAAGAAGCGCTTTGGGTTAGATGAACCAAGAGACAGGTTCTTAGCTGATTTATAAAGTAATCCTATCCACTTTTGTAAAGTCTCCTGAGTTATCTGTCGTACAAGTGGAGCTGTATTCCTCAAATGGAGCTGATGGTTTTTGCCTTTTTAATGGTGAAATAACAAGAGTATTTTAGGATCCTGAGAAATCCAAACACTCCAATTGAAACAGGATATGCTCTGCAACAGCTCCTGTTGTAGTGACGTGGAACATCAAGGCTTTTAATGTTGCTCTCTGGCTCCAAATTAGTTTGTACATGCTAATTAAGCGTTCTGGTTTTCTGTGAAAATTAATGAGGGTCCCCCCCTCCATTTTTTTCTTCTCCCCCCCCCTTTGGGCTTTGCAGTCTAGAGAGGAAACTAAGGGAAGCTGTTGGTCCGCCTGTGTGCATCAGTCCTTGATATTTCTATTAGACTGTTTAAAAGAAGTGTCTTTCTGGGAGATTTTCAGATAATCTCAACTCCAGGCTAATGCTGAACCAGTAAGACTTTGTTTGTAGATGGAGATTTATGTAGCTGGGCTCGCAGTGTTTTGAAGGGAATGTACAAAGGTAGAAAGAACTGGAGTATATGTAAAATTAAACCATAATAAATGCAAGAAAGAACATGCTGTATCTAAATATTTAAATATTCATGTGAAATATTGTAACTCTCCTAGGCTATAACAATAACTTCAGTTATTTGACAATCCAACTGGGTTTGTTTAAGGAGAGGAGGTGGTGCCTGGAGGCTTCTGAAACATGACACAAATGTGATTCATGTGAACTAAAAAAAATTCTGTGTTGATAAATTGTTTCTGCTTTCTCTTTTATTAGTGAAAATCTAAACAAAGCTGTGTTAAATTGTTATGTGTAAAGCGCTCAGAAGGCTATGGCAGGGGGGCGCTATATAAAAATAAAGATAATTATTATAAGAAGCAAAATCCCTAAAGCTACAATGAAATTCAGTACAAACAAAAACATTTTCATTCCTAAGGTGGTATTTAACCATTCTAAAACGAAATTGGTTCTAAAGCAATATAGCTATTTGACTCAGAGCCGTCTCTTCGTGTGTAAGATCCTAAAATGGAACGTTACTCCTTTGTATATTAAAATAGATTTTCAAGAACTAAACGGCAGGTGTTTCATTATCATTCTAACAAAGAAAATCTGTGCAGCACTTTCGTTCAGCAGTTTTGCAGAGATGTCAAGCACTAGATTTCCCTAAACGACTTAATCACTGGAAACAAAATCTGGCTACAGCACCCTTTTTCGCATCCACTTGTCCTCCAGAAGAAAGGACAGCTCCGAACGTACACAGGGAGTTAGATGGGTGTAAACTAATTCCATGAGGCATGGAAGTCCGTCTTTAGTGGCTTGCAGAAGTCTTTAGACTCATGATGAAATAATAGCCCTGTAACTACAATACACCGTTGTGTTTTCAGCATACATACTGCTTGTTCTGGGTATTGTTTAGATTCCCATTCTCACAGCATGGTTCTTCTGCTTACTACTACTTTAATTATTTTTCTTCCCCAAGGTGATCTGTTTTCCCCACAAACTGTTAAGCTACCTGTTGCCCTTTTTATTCTTGTTGAATGTTTTCAGATCTTGATTGACAGATATTTCCAGCTCTGTTGCAAAGAGGTCCACATTTCCCATTTCTGAGCCCACCAGTTTGTTGGTGGTGCTACCTTGGAATAGGCAGCAGAACCAGATCTGTTGAACACCAAATGGGGTGTGTGATTTGAAATCAAATCTTAGCGCCATGTGGAGCCTTACTGAGTTGTGCTTGTGGTTCCCACTTAATTTGGCTCAGAGTCCATTGTCTGGGAAGGAGATTGAGAAAGTCACTCATTAGTACGAAAATTGTTCTATGTTCTCTTTTCAAGGTTACAGAATTATCGAATGATTTATTAGAGTGGTCTTTACAGAACAGGAGAGACGTGCAACGACAAGTGCCTTCCATTATATAACTCCAGACCCTACATTGGGCCTGAGTGTTTTGGGTATACTGACAGAATTTGCAAGTTTGTCTGTTCAGTGATTTTTATTATTAGGACACTGTAGCTAATTTTAATAGCACAAGTGCAAGAACAATGCATGGGAAAAGTCAAGATAGACTAGACTGGGAGATGATTAACAAGGAGAGACACTTGCCATCCTCCTCTTTTAGAGAGTAAAATTTGGTAGTTTTTCATGCGCACAAAGTGATTGGAGCCACGGTTCTGTAATCTTGCCTTTCCTTCCTATGTAAGTGCCGATCCAAGTTTCATTTCCTCCATCGTTAATTACTCCAGAGGGTGGCTGTAAGATTGGTCTCCATTTATCAAGCTTTCCACAGGAAAGTAATGTTTGCTTAGTAAGGGGGGGAAGTAATGTTTGCTTAGTTGAACTTGATATGAAATGTCAAACTCCCACTAAATGTTTTGGTGCTTTCAACTGTCATTTTTTTGGGAATTGTTATGGAATAGGACTTGGAGATCCAACAGGTAAATCAAAACAAGCTCTGACAACTATAAAGTAGTCATGTTTCTGTCCTTTGCTTTTGAGGGATAAGTATGAATCGGATTACTTGAGCTCCTTAGACACAAAGGAACAAAGCCAGTAGGGGAACTGTACAGATCACAGTCTCTCTCTGTTGTCTGCATGGGATCTTTAGGGCACTTTATCTCTTACATTGTTGTTGTTGTTGTCGTCGGTTTTTACTTTATTTAAAATTGCATCCCACCCTGTTCAGAATGGATAACAGCATATAAAAATATAAGAACAAAATCATATGAAAAAAACCCCAACCCCTATTCCTACCTGTGTAAGGTCCCGTCTGGGGTGGGCCCGGTGGGGGCTGCAGGGGAGACGGAGGCGCCAGAGGAGATCCCCCCAGCGAGGCAGCAGGAAGGGAAGATCTGCAGGGACAGGCAGCACGTCACAGGCATAGGGGATTCCCCGACAGAACAGCGGCACAGAGAGGCAGGGCGCTTTGATCACGTGCGACGTTCAGCACGTCTCCAGGCACGCAAGGGGGCGGAGCTAGGAGCATAAAAGAAGGAAGCAGTCATCACAGCGGCGCCGGTGATCAGCGCAGCTGTGAGACTGGCCCCTTGCGAGGAAACTGTGGATTGTAGACGGTGGTGATTGCGTGGCGTTTGGAGACTGGGAGGTGCAAGCGGCGAGTGTGGAGCAGAGTGAACGGTGAGAGAGTGGGTGTGTGGTGGCTGCGAGAGTGTTGGTGTGGATGAGAGAGTGGGTGAGTGAGAGGTTACAGTGTGTTTGTAGCACGTCCCTTCCTATTACCCCGGGTCCTGTGTCCCCAGTGCGGAGGTTCCATTTTCCCTATCCCTAATTCCCCTGGTTCTTGGTTTCCCTGGTTTTCCGCACTGCCACCAGCACCCCCCTGTTTTCCACCCCAACCACATCTTAGGCAACGTGTGGGGTGTCGGGTAAAAGTGGTGGTGGTGGGATACGTAAATTGCGTGCACGAGTGGGGGCTGAGCTCTGGGCTGTGTTGTATCCACCCCTATGATGATAAGGCCTTCCCTCTTTTGAAGGCACTAGGGCCAACTGTGAACCTGAGGGGTCGTTTTTCCATATTGAGAGCAAATAGCCCGAGCGGACAGTGTGCGTGCGGGATTCCTTCTCAATTCCCTCATCCTTGGTATCTTAGAATCTATCCCCTCTGGGTTCTTCCCATCCCTACACCCCCCTACCCTAACAACCTGCCAAACACTTGCCCTAATAGAAAAGTCTTGTGTTGTCTCCAGGAAATGCTCAGGCTTCAACAAAGTTCTAGGGGGGAAAAGTTGCATAGTTGTGGGGCAGTCACCGAGAGAGTCTCTCTGTAGGCCCTGCCATATGAACCTGACAGGGCAGATGATACATGCATTACGGGCACTCCTGGCCAACCACAGGAATCACGATGGAACATAGAACAGGTAGTCCCTCAGATGTGTGGGACCCAAGCCATTTATTGGTTTATCTATTCAAATTATATACCCTGCCCTTCCCTGAAGGCTTGGGGCAGCTTACAGTCATAACACAATAAAATCCCCTCCCACCCCAACCCTTGTCCCTGCCTGTGAGATGCTTTACCAGAAAGAAAAATTTTGCACGGCCTCCAGAATATGCTCGGGCTCTGATGGACCCCTGGGGGAAGGGAGTTCCATGGACCATAATACTGAGGGAGCAGCTGAGAACGCCTCTCTGCAGGCCCTTGTCATACAGACAAGATTGGCCGGTGGTTCCCCCAAGAGAGTGCTTTTGGCCAACCACAGGGGTTGCGGTGGAGTACGGAAAGAAAGGTGGTCTTTCAGATATGTGGGGCCTAGACCATTTGAGGGCTTCATAGATCAAAACCAACATCGATGTGCTCAGCGCTGAACAATCGTTGATTAGAGACCAGTTCCTGCCACGAGGAGCCTACAATCTAGAAGAGACAAGGGGGGAAGGGAGATGGGAACATAGACACAGGGATATACTCATGGAGCCAAGACGTTGCAGGCATACACAGTTATCATTCATGTCTGGAGAAAGAGGCGTAGTGTCCCCTTCTCCTCTGTAACTAAGCTAAGACAGTAGAAAAATAGTAAGCAGTCGGTAGGGGTGAGGTGCTAGGGAAAGCATGACAGAAGTAGGCTTTTATGAAGGGCTTGAGGGAGGGACCGGAGGGTATGTGTTCAGGGAGGACATTCCAGGCATGGGGGACAGTGTGGGAGAAGAGGTGAAAATGGTTTAATTTACACTACTAGCAGAGCACTCTTGGGTGTGCAGGTGAGGATGGTGGCAGAGGAGGAGTGAAGTTCCTAGGTTAGGAATATAGCGAGAAATAAAGGCAGAAAGATAGGGAGGAACAAGGTCATGAAGAAATTTGAAGGTGAAGGAGTTTTCCTTACAAACAAGGCTAGATTCAGAATAGTGCGTCCCATGTGTCAGGGGAGGGAGCATGTGACGCCCCCCCCTACTATGAGGTCCATGAATACACTTGAAATGACAACATGAGTGTGAGAAGAGCTGTTGTAAAATATACACACAAAGGGCCTCAAACTTGGGGTCCAGAAAGAGGGCCCCCAAGACATGGGACACATGAATAAATTAGAAACCTAAGGGTTCTCAGGGCCTGCAGTGTAGAAACCTAGGGCCACTGAAGGGGATGTTCAGTTGAACACCAAAAATATTTACAGCAACATTTTTCTTTCTCTCATGATCGAATCAGTGTGTGTCAAACGTTTTCGGGTTTGAAAGGGACCCACATGGTCATTCTGCACAAGGCACTAGATTCCCTGGATCTGGACCTACTTACAAAATAATTATTCCTTGTTATCCTATTAGATGTTCATAAACCTACAAAATAGCCCCGTGTTTCTGGAACAGTAACCCCCATCTCCAGAAGTGACTGGTGCATTATCATGTGTGAATCGGATCCCAAAATTTCTCTGGTTGTGATCTTATTAATCTAAAGCGATCATAGTATTGCATATTTTCAAAAAATCAGTTCGTGTGAATATTATTGCTGGTCATATGTTTTTGAGGATGTTTAGACATGACGTATAAAGACTTGCGGTCCAACTGCTACACACGACCTTTTGAACAGATGGGTTAGTGCAGTAAAATCCTTTCATGCAGAGCAAGTAACTAGGTCTTGATTATTGCAGCTTCTATTTGTTATGTAAAATTACATGTATTAATAAAGGTTCCAAAATTCTGTTTAACCAGTAAATGCATAGTTACATAAAACTCATGTCGTACTTCAAATCTTGATAGCTTAGTATGAAAGGCGTCTCTTCATGAACTGGTTGCTTATAATGAAGCCATATCAAAACCAAACGAAGTGATGAGCAGGGAAAATAATTACAGTTTGACTACATGGATATGTGCCTAACTGAATGAAAGCACAAGAGAGAAACTGCAGCTGATTGAATTAATCCCTTATCAAAGTAAAATGTATGCTACTGACATTCACAAAATCAATAATCCAGTTTAGTGGCATTGTATGTCTGTGTGCTCTCGTTAGCTAAAGGGAGAGTGGCCGTTTCCATGTTTTTATAAAGTAGGTAATATAGAATTAATTCCTCAGTTGCATTTAACTCTCCATGAAGATTAATATGCATTCAAAATTTGTTCAGCTTATTAAAATGTGCATTCAGTGGCTTTTCTTGAAAATGCCTACTTCGTAGTAAGTATCTTTATAAACTTTTTCCAGACCTCATCAGCAGTTCTTTCTACTTTATACCAGTGTATAGATAGATAATATACAGGAATGTGGATGATTGACTATTTGATCTTATTCTTTAACAATTCTTGGTTGTAGCTGCCAAATCAAATGCCTTAAGATAAATCCATTTTACAGAATCTCAAGACATTGCAAGACATTTTCTCCCACAGGAGAAAAGAGGGATAGCTTCAGATGCAAAGTACCTTTTTAAGAACTTCTGGAGGGTGGGAGTAATTCTTAACGCAGTAAAATTGACAGTTCAAAACTGGATGCAGATGTTAAAAACTGAACTCCATCACGGATATCTACAAAAATGTACACTCGATTTCTTGTTCTGAATGAATGACTAAATGACCAAGCAATTGCTATTCCACAGCCAAGGTGACTTACAGCAGGGTGGATTTCAGAATCTAGCAGCTCTCAGATTAACTAGGTTGTAGTTTGGGTTTGCTTAAACGCTTCTCTGTCCTAACGAACAGCTGGCTGTGGGGTGTTGTCTGTGCAACCCTTGCCCCTCAAGCACCTTCTCTGAATGTAGACTTCTGGCTACTACCATCTTCCAGATGCCCTCTTCAAGAATCATTTCTTCCTAATTAACCAACTGATTAAAGATAACTAGGGGTAATTTCAGACGTTCTGGGATCACAGTGGATGGCTGTGATTGCGTGAACGTCTGTTTGAGCCCCGCCAGATGCTCACCACGGTGAATTCCTGGCAGGGTTCAAAGCTAACCATGATTCTGGAGGTGAGACCGGCCTCACCGCCAGAAACATGGTTAGCTGGACCACGATCAGGAATGGGGCGAAAGTAACGTCTGTTACCTCGCCCCACTCCTGACCATGGTCCAGACTGCGGTACGGGATCAGATGCAGCGACCTCATTGGCCACTGCACCCACCTGCCTCCCCGAGGGCGGGGGGGGGGAGGGGGCTGAGCGACCGCACGTTGTGCCACGCAGCCCCGCCCCCTCCCTGATTCCCCTCCATAATCAGGCCGGCACATATGAAGGACGGCCGGTCTGATCATGGACTGGGATCTGAGACTGATCCCGGTCCAGGGTTCAACATGGCGGGCTGAAAGCCCCGTCATGTCTGAAATTACCCTAGGAGGCATTCACTCATAGCTTGAGTATACATGTAAGTGTGTAAACCTGTGGATATGAAGATAATACACTTTGAGTGTCCGCCTTCACCATCCTATATGCGTCTCGCTGGCCCACATGCCATGTTGTCATAGGGTTTTGAGAAGCCTTTGTCACCACAGAGCCCCAAAACCTGATTAGGAAGAACTACTGCAATGATCGATCTTTGTAAATATTGATTCTCTCATGCCACCGACATTATGGTGTTTAATGGTGATTGGTGTGGTTAGGTTTTTCTTGCACAGGCAGTAAGGGCGCCAGAGTTTCATCACGCTTCTAAAATTAAGGGAACGGTGGATTCCTGTCTCCAGGGCATGAAATTTGCAGGCACCTGGGAGCCATTGGTGCCCAGAAAGCTCAGGATGGTAACTGGTTCAGGGGTGTAGTGGTGCAAGAACGGTTTAATATCAGAATAAAGTCTGGTGACTGAAATGCTCCCCGAGCTTGATCTGAAATTTCATGCCCTGCCTGTCCCCATGTTGCTTTACGTTGACCTAAGAGTTGTAAAGTAAATTGTATATGTAAAGTAAAATGTTTATATGAAAGGTGCTGTACAAGTCTGTATTTGTCTGTTTGATATGATGTTGGCCTTTCAGCATTTGTTTTTGGTCTCTCTTTCTAGCTGCAAATACAGTAGCATTGAAGGCTGGATCTGTACTGAATGGGTA
Source organism: Sphenodon punctatus (assembly GCA_003113815.1). Lineage (NCBI taxonomy): Eukaryota > Metazoa > Chordata > Lepidosauria > Sphenodontia > Sphenodontidae > Sphenodon > Sphenodon punctatus. Next base: position 1,929,119 of record QEPC01014492.1, read on the forward strand.
GGAACATTTTTCTGTTCTTAAGAGGAAAAGGTGGTAGTACAATAAATAGAATCCTTCCTCCTTAGACTGTTTTCTGAGTAAAAGATTGCTTGCTTTCTGGAATTCATAAAAAATAATCATCCATCATCCATATTTGAGTTATCAAGTTCAGTTTGATTATCTAGATTCCGCGCTTTTGTGTTTTGGGGGGGGGGGGACTCCATAAGGAAAGCCAGAACTTGGCTGTTTTGTTTCTCTTGATGTATTGCTAGGACCGGCTTTTACCAAAGTGAAATCTGTCTGAATTTCAAAGGACTTGGTGCTTGTATCTGAAATCCAATTAGGGTGTTGAGATTTCTTGCAAAGATATCAAGAATTTTTTTGAGTCTGTGTAGTAGAGAACAAAGCAATAAAATTTTGTTACAGCTTGAGATTCAAACAGCATACTACCTTGGAGGCACAAGTTGATAAAAAGCAGATGGAAAATGAAACGTTGGTTACAGTATGGTATTAATGATTTGACTTGCTACCATTTAGATATACTTAATACTTTTTATCGCCTTGTGCAACAACTCTACTTTTTTGTAAAATCTAATGGTAGGTGATAAAAGTGCAGTGTTTATTATCGGAGAACTAGACTCCCTCTAACCCCAGACCTGTAGGGATTACAGAATCTTGCATTAATACAAGCCGTTTAGCTCATGTAGTACATTCCACTGGCTTAGGAAGCTCACCAGGATTTTTGTTTTGTTTTGTTCGTTTGATACACTCTTCCTTTAAATGTAACAAAGGGTGCATTTTAGTGTGTACGGGGAAATCTGCCATCTGCAGCTACAAGGCAAGGAACCTGCAGTCAGTTTTGTATCATTATCCAGCAATAATTGATGATTTATAATGCTTATCGGAGGGTTTGGATGTTTCACTGAACAGTTACAGCTTAATGAAACGAGTGAGACCGCAGTTTACCAAAAAATAACTGTGTTTAAGGTTGAGTTATTAAAGGGTAAGGTCAGGTTATTTTAAACTCTCTGGAAACGGAATTGATTGCTTTCAGCCCAGGCTGCTTTTTCCTGGCTACACCCTGGTTTTAAAATGGTTCCACCCTAGCCCGGCTGTAGCTCAAAGCAGTGTGTCTGTTTCCCTTCCCCACCCTGCATTCCATTTCCCCCAGGCTTCAGCGCGATCCATCTCCTCCTCCTCCTCGTTCTGCTATAATCTGCTTTAACTCCACAGATCAGAGTGCACTTCCCCTCTAATTTGAGTGCCTCTCTCACTTACTCTAATTTGCTTCTTGTGTAAAGCCTATACCATTCACTAATCTATTTATAGCTGCCATTATAACATACATTCTGGTGTCGGTCTTAATCTTTATAAGCGAGTCTCTTTCCTCTTTAATTTTTTTAAATATTCAACTCTTGGAACTTTTAACAATCGAATGTTCAAATTACTGTATTACTTAATCTGTGATCAGTCACTGCTATGTATTTCTCTGTTGTTCCACCTTATTTTTATAGATTCTCCCTTGGGATGTTAATGCACATCACACTTAACCCACAGAAAGTTTCTTGTGTATGCTTAACCCTCACTAAGCCTGTGTAGCTGGATCTATCTGGCCGTGGTTCTATGGCTGCCTGTTAGCTCGCTCCCACTATTTGTTACCTGGGTGGATATCCCCTGGATTCGCATACCACGTTGGTTTAATGCACCATGGAATCCTCCTGTACTGCTGCATTTTGACAACATGAACTGAGTACTATAATCCCGCCCCCCAGCAAATGAAGGTGTTGCCCTCTTCTCCCCCTGTGGCATGGAATGCTGGTGGGCAGGCTCCATTTAATAAAATGAAGAAAAAATAGAATATTTATTGTGGAAATGTCCAAGTTATGAAAACTGACTCCTAGATCCAATTAAGCACCTTATTGCAAGCAGAGCAAAATTTTCTTTTCCAAGTGACAGACTTTTGGTTCCTCCCATGCTAGGAGTTCAGTCATTTGTGCATTCATGCCAAACTCTGTACCCTGGAGACTTCAACGAAATGCAGTGCCCAATAAATGGGTTAGTTGGCCCAACAAGCTTACCCTCTGGGTCTCCCAGCAAATAGATTGTAGCTTTCAAAAGCTCTTAGCCATTTCCCCTAAAATGATGATTTTCATTGCATTATCCAAGGCCGCCCTGTCGTGCAGGGGAGTCTGAACTCTTAACCCCCACTAGCATGGAGCACCGTGAAAAAGAACTGTAAATCCCTAAGGCTGTTGAACCCAGGACACGGTGGAAAGCCGAGCACAGTCCCAGTGACACAACAGAAATCTGCTTGTGTGTTAAACTTCAATAAGTTTGCAATGTTGAATATATAAAGATATACATTTAAAGCCAATGCAAGACCTTTCTATTTGCAATAGAAATTTGATGTGTGTGTGTATATAATATATAGAATTTTATTTGGTTTTATTCTGTGGATGTTTAAACGTTTTTGTGTATTGTAACCTGCCCTGAGCCTTAATGGGAAGGGCGGGATAAAAATGCGAATACATGTTTGTTTGTTTGTTATTATTTATATAGCGCCAGCAGTGTACCTAGCACTGTACAATCAATAGTTATAGACAGGTCCCTACCTCCAGGGGGCTTACAATCGAAGAGACGAGGGAGGGGGAGACAAGGGAGAGGTGAACATTGGGAAGGACAAGAGTACATTAATGAGGTTGAGAAGTTGCAGGTGCAAATGCGTCACTTAGTTACAGGGAACTAAGTAGTGAGGGGGAAGAGAATGCAGTTTAACGCATGACAAGCTAGGGAAGGTCTGACGGAAGAGGTATGTTTTCAGGAGGAATTTGAAAGTTGGGAAGGAACAGAGGGAGGGAGTTCCAGGCATAAGAGGTGAAGACATTGAGAGGAGCAAGGAGCAAATAGAGGACAAAATACGGTCTTAGAATAAGTTTGTAGTTTTGCTTGGTTCTTTCTCTAGTAAAGTTATGTGACGAGGCTTTTGTAGGTGCCAGTTAAAAAACGGTGTGTATATATGTATGTATGTGTATATACTAGGTGTGTGTGTGTCCACATATACCCTTTTCATAGTTGCTTATAGTTGCTTGGGGAAGAGTCAACACGGATTTAGTAAAGGTAAGTCATGCCTCACTAATCTGTTGGAATTCTTTGAGGGTGTAAATAAGCATGTGGACAAGGGAGACCCGGTAGATATAGTGTACCTGGATTTCCAGAAAGCATTTGATAAGGTCCCACATAAAAGACTCTTGAGAAAATTAAAAA
>QEPC01014492.1:1932966-1943349 GCA_003113815.1 Sphenodon punctatus
CGGCCGGAAATGGATGCGCGTCGGGCCGCACATGCGCGTATTCGGCGGCAGCGTCTCGTGTGGAATGGGCTGCCGGCTTTTTTGAAAACAAGCGCGGGCGCCGCCGCGCTCGTCTAAAAACGGCCTGAGAGGGGACATAATAAAGGTTTATAAAATCCTGAGTGGTGTGGAACGAGTAGATAGGAAACGGTTATTTACTTTCTCAAATAGTACTAGAACTAGGGGACACTCCAGAAAACTAGCTGCTTGCAGATTTTAAATAAAAGGAAGTACTTTTTCACTCAACACACAATTAACTTATGGAATATGTTGCCAGAGGACGTTGTCAAGGCCAGTAGTATAGCTGGGTTTAAAAAAGGCCTGGATAAGTTCTTGGAGAGTAGATCCATTAATGGCTATTAACCAAGTAGCTTACGGGATGAACTTCTTACTGTCGGGAGCTGGGATTGAACAACGGGGAATGGATTGCCCATTGTGACTGTTGGTTCTTTTTCCACGCGATTGATATTGGCTGATGTTGGAAGCCAGGATGCTGGGCTTGATGGACCATTGGTCTGACTCAGTATGGCACTACTTATGTTCTTGTATTTATTTAATGATAAAATGAAAAGTAGTGTTATTCATAAAACCTGAATAATTAAGTGCCTTCATTTCAATAGTAGCTAGTTAAGTGCACTAAGACTGAAATACTGACCTTCCTTAAGTGGTAACCTCCAGAGTCCAGAAAGACTGATCTTTTGGAGGGTTCAGTTTGTCAAGGGGGGAAATGCGGCTTCAACTTGGAGGGCAACCCTGCTAATGCTAACTCTCATCCTCCTTAAAGCAAAACAAACAGAAAAGGCATTGCCAAATCAAATATCGCTTTCTGGCAGTTTGCAAACCGGCCTGCCCTACATGCATTTTGTATTTTATACAGTTCATTCTTTTGGGATAACTTAAAAATAAGAGAGTAAGCGCATGCATCACTTTCCAGGTCTGCTACTTTTGGCATGTTGACGGTGTCTGTTATCTGGCAGATTTTCTACTGGTTTTGGACAGTTTATGCTTATTAAACTTGAAGCAGTAATCAAGCATTTTGGAACAATGAAAAGGGATGGGTATATACTGCTTATTAAAATGGGCGAGGAAATGATCTAAACATAAGTGGTGGCCTACCAGGTCAGAACAGTGGTCCGTCAAGCCTAGCGTCCTGTTCCGACAGTGGCCAATCTCTGTCACAAGTTACAATGGAGCAAATCATTCCCTAGTGTTCGCTCCCGACAGTAAGAGGTTACGTCCTCCATGCCTACTTGGCTAATAGCCATTAATGGACCTATCCTCCAAGAATTTAGCCAATCCGTTTTTTAATCCCAGCGATACTACTTGACTTGAACACATCTTCTGGCAACAAATTCTACAAGTTAATTGTGCATTCAGTGAAAAAATACTTTGTTTTGTTTTATTTTAAATCTGCTGCCAGTTAGTTTCATGGAGTTTTAGTGCTATTTGAGAGGGTAAATAACAGTTCCTGAATCCCTATTTACTTATTCTATACCATTCATGATTTTATAAATTTCTATTGTATCCACTCTGTCGTCTCTTCTCTGAGTGGAAGAGACCTAATCTACCAAGCCTCTCTTCTTATGGGAGCTGTTCCATACCCTTGATCATTTTTGTCGCCCTCCTTTGTACCTTTCCTAGTTCTACTATATCTTTTTTTAGATGGGACAACCAGAACTGTACACACTATTCAAGGTGCGGTTGCACTATACATTTAAATAGAAGCATTATGATAAACACACCTGATGTATGAGACCCAATCCGTTTAAAGAGATATAGCCAAGATAGGACCCAAATTCAAAGTTTTTCTTTAAAAAAAGAAAAGAAAAGAAAACCTTACTACCAAGAGAAAAATTGTTGTGGAAAATGTAACGTTTTATGCACAAATGGACTTTTAGAAGATTGCATAGTTTTGTTTGTGACAAGTCTGTGATGACCCTTCCCTGATGGTTAATAATAATTTTTTATTTTTATAGCATGTCCACCACCATCAAATGGCTGAGTGCTTCACAAGTCATACAATAAAATAAAATAATACAATTTAAAATCTATTTTAAAACTGTTTAAAAGGGGAAAGTAAGGAGGGAGAACAAAATACATTAAGGGGAACCAGCAGTGGATCGTGAAAACACCTGGAGAATAAATCCATCGTTGGATGCTTTTTAAAAGTGAGGAGGGAGGAACTGAGGCGGACATCTGAAGAGGTAGCGAATTCCACACTGAGACGACCTGCCACAGCAAAGACTCTGTTGCTTGCTAACTTAAGACACAATGGTGGGATCCCCAAATAGTGGGTGGATTCTAAGTGCAGATAGTTCAGAAGTAGCTTTGGATGTTTACTGACTCATTGACTTTTTATTTGCAAGATGGCGGAGTTGGAAACGGGAGGCACAGATAGTTATTAATCAGTGGCCTTACGTCATATATAAAACAACTCGGTTAACCTGGGTAAACTTAAATAGGTGGATGATCTAATTTGGGGCTAAGCCTAACTTTGAGATTTAAATGTAGATACAAAAGACAGATTTACTGTAGTTTCATGGATAAAGGAATTGTATTTTAGTGTTGAACCTAAATGGACTCTGTTAATGCTCCTTTTATATATAAAACTTGAGTTTATTTATCTTCTCTCCAACCTCCGTAAAGCAAAGATAATATTTTTATCTGCTTAAAAATTCATTCTATGCCTGTCTATTTTATAGATGATGTAGAGCTCAACTATCTGGTGTAGTCTTTGATACACCAAATTCATATATCTGAGCACATAAAATACCAAAGTATTAATCCATCTTCATGCTACACCAAGGTATGATTTTTAGAGAGAGAGAGAATTAACCACAGGTACACTCAGGCAAAATACATTGAGAGAGTTTAGTAATTCATTCTCATTTCAGTCTTAGGAACTTCTCTCTTGATATTCATTCTTTTTGGATTGTGCAGATTTTAAAAAACAGAAGAAAAATCCTATTGTGAAGTCCAGTTTCTTCCCCCATTTACTCCCACTGAAATTTAGTGGGAAACAAAGGCTTAGCATAAATCCCAAAAGAAAGAAACTAAAGGATATTAAAGGATTAAAGTTTTTAAAGGGTATTAAGTTTTTCTCCTTTGGGGCTTGTATTGCCCAAACAATATCTTGGAAAATATATTTTTTTCTCTGGATACAAATTTAAAATGGTATTCCCCGAGTGCTTCCCCACACCGCTTTTTAAGAGGGTCACTGTTTCAGACAAAAGGTAAAACTAAGTTTGATTGTAGACATAAATCGGGTTTAGCTGCATCATCTGCTAATACTATATTGGAGGTACAGTGCTGCATGTATAAGAAATTCTAAAGTTGTTGTTTGCGAAGGCAGCCAGCCAAAGCTTTTTATCAAAAAGAGATTTCTGTCAACTGAGGTAAGACATTACAAGGTTAATATCCTTCACTCCTCCAGCTCTCGAAGATTAGAACATCTTACATTTATTTTCTAATGTCTTTTTTTCTACTGCAATAATGTGCGGTGCTTTTTAAGCATCCCACTAAGAGGTGGCGCCCCCCCCCCCCCCCCCAATTTGTAAATCCGTTTTCTTCAGATCCTATAGCAAGCTTGTCTGAAGATACCTTTGCTAGTAAATTCAACTCATATAGTGGAGTCTGCTTAAGTTGAATTTCTCTGTCCATGTAAAAAAAAGTTCACATATCAGAAATTCTACTTAAGCAGACCGTAAAGCACTGGCAACGGATAAAACTGGTGCTCGGATTAAGTTAGCAGCAGGCGTCTCAGTCTCCAGTTCTAAGAGTTTGATTTTGATGGTCTAAAAATCTCTCCCATACCAAGAGTGTTTACATTTTCCACATGCGTATATGTTTAAAATTTGTCTTCAGATGCCTTACACTTAGAGTTGGGAATGGGTGGCAGAGACTCTCTCTGAAAATGTGCTTAACTCTTAAAAGAAAAATAGAGAAGTCAAAGGTCAGACAGTGGGCTTCAGTGGGTCTACTCCATAGTAAGGGGGCTGATAGGTCACAGCCAAAATGAATTGTAGGGCTTGCATTATAAAAGTGTTCTTTGTCTATCACAAGCATCTCTCATTAAACTAACCATATTTCCCTGATACAGCAGTAGTTCTAGGCATTTTCAAGATCATTCAGAACAGGGACGTAGCTAGCTTGGAATGGGCCCAGGGACAAAAAATGTCTATGCCCCCCCCCCCCTTTTCTTCCTGCCGGTGGTGAAGCCACTGCTCGGCCTAGGGGCGCTGAGCTGCTGGGGCTCGGGACTTACTGCTGGGCCCATCTGTCTTCTGGGCCGACGGCGAGCTGGTCCCACAGGGCACTCTATCCCTTGCGGCTCGCTGCCCGCACGCTAGGGCCGTGAGCAGCCAGCTGCAGCAGTGCCATTGCTGCCCCAGCCCACCCAACCAGCCCTGGAGGCCGGGGGCTGGTCAGACGGGCCGGGGCAGGCTGGGTCGGCTCGATGCAGGGATCGCCGGAGCGGGAAGGTGCCCAGTGGCGGTTCCACTCAGTGGAGTTGCTGCCAGGCACCTTCCCGCTCAGGCTGGTTCTCCCTCGAGCTAGCCCTGCCCAGACCGGGTCTGGACTAGCAGGGGGGACTTATGCGACGCGGCACTAGGGGGGTGAGCCGAGCTGCGAGGCTTGTGAGTGTGACCTGGCCTGACGCAGACTGCTGCATGGGGCCCCTCTCCCTCCCTGGCTGCGGTTGCAACATTGTGTCAGACACAATGTTGCAACCGCAGGCATGGAGGGGGAAGGGGCCCACGCAGCAGCCGGGAGGGGCCCCAGACAGCTCAGGTGGCAATTAAAAATAAATAAATAAAAAAGGGGGAGAAAGGGTGGCTTAGCCACCTTGGATATTGGGCCCTCAGTCAGTACGGGCCCCAGAACGAACGTCCCTGTTTGTCTAATGGTAGCTATGCCCCTGATTCAGAAGGATTAGATAAGTTCATGGAGGATGCTCCATCAATGACTATTATATAAACTATTTTTTTGGAGAGGTGGGAATAAATCTTTAGCTGTCCAGAAACTGGGAGTGAAGAACAAGGAATTGATCACTCCATGTATACCTTTTTGGTTTTGTGCACGTCTTCCTGGTCTTGACAACTGGAGACAGGATACTGGTTGGGATACACCATTGGTCTGATCCAGTGTGACGACATTTAAGATCATAGCCTGGGCCAGCACTCTGGCGGGAGGGCCCTTTGCAAACGGCTTGTGTGATGCTAAGACGTTTTCAGAGTAGGTGGGGAAAGGAACAAGAGCCGGGCTAGCACTCCGCCCCATCCCCCACCCACTTTGAAGATGTTTGTAGTGACACGTAGGCTAGGCCACTTGTAAAAGGCCCTGCTAGGAAGGACGTTTTCAGAGTGGACGAGGGTTAGGCATTGGCTCTTCCCTCCACCAAGGTAAGCTCCAACCTGAAGACCTCTTGTAATGTTGAGTGCAGAAACGGATAGTGCTCCATTACCATGAAATCCTGCAATCTGAGGTCTTGGTTCTGGCAATGATTGTGCTTAGAACGTGCTCACAGCCATAGAACGTGCTTAGTTCTATGGCTGTGAGCGTTCCCTTTGATTTTTCAGTAGGCCTACCCTAGTTCACAAAGTGAAGGACAGGCATAAGTGTTTGAGGCAGAAAGCTAAAAATGTTTATTAGTTGCTTGACTTTAAAATGACAGTAATTGATCAGAAATGCTTGCTGTTCAGCTTATTGTTATGCTATGCTGGTGCAGTTTCCCACTAGGAAAAAGAGTACTTTGAAGAAAACACTCCTCTGGGTTATTCAGTTGTTCGCTTTATTGTGAAATCTTAACTTTTGTTTAGTTGATGACTATGCATGCTCTTTTTTTTATTAAGGAGAACGGTTGTTGACAGTACACATTTTTAACATAATTATTAAAAGAGGTGATGAGAGGCAAATATTCTTAATGGTTCAGTGCTTATTTACTCTGGGATATTTATGTATGTTATCGTGGCTATCTGAATATGCTGTCTAACTGTAAAAGATGTTGGCTTCTGGATGAAAGGTGCTACATGAATATGATATTTATGGACAAAACCTACTTTCTAAAACATTTCAGCGCCTCCCTGCATTCTTATGTGCAAGTACAAATTTCTCTAATGCAAATCTATCGGCTCTCTAAAAATAAATGAGTAGGACTAGACACTGAAATAACTGTCTTGGAGGTGTAAGAGACTATCTTTTGAGCCATTGAATCATGGAAAATACTGACAAACGAGCTTAGCTAATTGTGGGTGAAAACAGACATGACGCTAACCACCCTTTAACCACCCTTGGTGGTCATTTATGCATGTTTCAGGGCTGCATAGGGCACCAATACAGCCCTGCAACATGCATCAATAACCACCAAGGGTGGTTAAAGGGTGGTTAGAGTCATGTCTGTTTTCACCCAATGTTGCATTTTTTATTGTCTATTTTGTTTTTTAACCTCCAGGCATTCTTCCTTGGCTAAAACTGTCTGTGGAGCTCCCTTTCTGCCTTGTACATGGCACTGGAGAATTTATAGACTGGTAACCAAGCTATTCAAGGCCACTCTTAGCATTTAAACTTGTCCAGAGGCAACATGCTTTTAGTAGCCCCATTTGAAGCAATTTCCTTAAGCCGTATGTTTTTGAGACTTCACTTAGAGGAGGGAGGGGTTGTGTTTGTATATCTTTGATACAGCACAGGCAGTACTTATTCCCTAGAGTGCAGAGCTAAGCTTCTAGCATTCTCAGTGGGGACAAAATGAGAATGGTTTGTAAGGCCTGGGCCTGCTATAATGGCTTCAGTTTATTCCACGCTGGCGGTGGGTGGAGGCAGAGGGAGACAGCCCTTGAAGCTGCAAGGCATGATTGCGTGACCAGTGCCCCCTTTAACAATACTTTACTGAACTCTTACCTCCTTTATAGTCATGGTTTTGGGTTGCAGACACAATACCGTGCAGTGGAGTTTTTTTTAAGTGTGGCTTTTATTTTCAGTGCAGTACAAAGTTAAATATTATTGGCAGTGTTTTTAGTGGTGTTTCCCCTAAATCCATTCAACTACTTTGGGCTGTTATCAGGACTGTAAAATTACATGAACTGCATGGTGGCTAGGCATACAGACCTACTTGCCAGTCTGGGAGGTGAGTATAGGTGTGTCCTGGTAGTGAAATTCAGTTGTATTCTCCTTCACCCCACCGCAAACCTCAGCACCAGGCCTTGCACTGCAGGTGGAGGAAAACACTCTCTCTTGCTACTGAAGCAGGAGGGCTGCACCTTTCCCTTATGACAAATCTCAGGCAAGAACTTTTAGTACAAAGTGGAGAGCATTCCTGCTTCCCACCAGTGGGCTATCTGGTGGGACTGTCTGCTCACCAGCTTAGGAACTAGACTCACCAGAGTAATCACAGGTAAGTGGATTTTTACAACCCTGGTTATACTTATGTATGATCTGTGGATTATGTTCATATGTAAGAGAGTGAGCTTATAAATTATTCACTGTTGATATACACACAGCAGTGTTAAATCTGCTTTTACATTTAACAGTTAAGGTTTTCAAACAGAAATTTGCTTCACTCGAAATTAGCCTTAAGGAGCAGGCTCGCTGTACCTCTTGCTGATTTTTCTGTAGCACACACAGCGTGTAGCTGCTCACCTACTCATCCAGACTTTTTTGTTAAAACTGCAGGTATGATTGCATCTGATACTACAGATTAGATCATACAGCTCTACCATTTTGTATATTCAAGGCTTTGTTTTGCTCTTCAAAGACAATATCGTACCTGAACTGAAGTCTTTGTTTATTTGAAGTTAACATGAAAATGTCCCAAGATCGAATCCTTCAATTTACGACGAGAAATCTATTTTGCATCATTGTGTGGTTTTGAGTTTACACTTAGGCCTACAAATAAACAAACAAATAAAACCTTTCCCCTTGGCAGTCTTGCACACTTCAGAAGATCTTTTCACCCCACTTGGAGATATGGGGCTTGTGGTCAATTTACAATGGGCAGAGATTTTTATAAATATCTTTCAAGTGCCCAGATTCTGAGTTGATAGCTCCTTGACAAGTGCTTTTGAGGCACTGATAGGGTTCATTCCCTTACCTGGGAGAGCGAGAGTGAGCTCAAAGCTTTGCCATTGTCCTGTGGTGGAACTGCAGCGATGGAGGGGTTTAAACAAGGCCTCAACTTTATTAAATGCCTGAGTGTAACTGGATCCTGGGGTAAGTAAGTCTTCTTAGGAACCAGCCCCGAAAGACCCAGGCCCACATGGAATCTTCACTATTACTCGTTTATTACAGTCTCCACTCACAGTCCCATACACACAGTTCGGGCACCTCCCCCTAAGACCCTGCCTGAGTAGGCACAGTTCCTCCCGGTCAGGTATCCAACCCCTCTCCATCATCTGGTTCAGGCTACTGGCTCGATCGCTCTCCTGTAGCTTCCAGCGTTCACTCTAGAGGCAGAGCCCTCCCTGCCTTAGCCACAACCATCTCCCTCTAAGTCAGAAGCCTCCTCTCTCTGAGCTGCAGGCTTAGCCCTTTCTGCTTCCCAGCTGCCCCTTACTGAGCTCAGCTCAGGGATAAGAACATAAGTAGTGCCATACTGGGTCAGACTAATGGTCCATCAAGCCCAGCATCATGTCTCTGACAGTGGTCAATCTCTTTCTCTTGGGAGAAGTACCCAAAAGGTCACTGGGGCAATCCATTCCCTGTTGTTCCAGCCCACAGCAGCAAAGTTACGTTCCCAAAACCTACTTGAATAATAGCTATTAATGGGCCTATCTTCCAAGAACTTATCCAATCCCTTTTTAAAACTAGCTACATGACCGGCTGTGACCACTTTCTCTGGCATTAAGTTCCACACGTTAATTGTGTGCTGAATAAAAAAATACTTCCTCTTATTTGTGTTAACTCTACCAGCTAATTTCATGGAGTGTCCCCTTTATCTAGTACTCTTGGAGAGGGTAAATAACTGCTCCATATTTACGTATCCCTCACCACTCATGATTTTATAAACTTCTATCGCATCCTCTCTGTCGTCTTTTCTCCAAGCCTCTCCTCATACGGAATCCGTTCCAAACCCTTGATCATTTTTGTTGTCTTTCTCTGTACCTCTTCTAGTTCTACTATGTCTTTTACGACACAGCTCTCCAGGTGCAGTCATGGCATAGACCTCTATAGAGGCATTATGATATTTTCAGTTTTATTCTCTATTCCTTTCCAAATGTTTCCGAACATTGTTTGCTTTTTTGGCTGCCGCTGCAAGATTTTAATGTATTGTCCACAATGACTCCCAAGATCTCTTTCCTGAGTAGTAACTCCTAATGTAGAGCCCAGCATTGTATACATATAGTTCCCCTACGTGCATCACTTTGCACTTGTGTCCACATTAAATTTCATCTGCCATTTGGATGCCCAGTCACAGCCTTGCAAGATCCTCCTGCAATTCTTCACAGTCCACTTCGGTTTTTTAACTACCTTGAATAACTTTGTCATCTGCAGATTTGATCACCTCACTCTTCACTCCTTTCTCCAGATCATTAATGAATGTATTAAACAACACCGGTTCCAGTACAGATCCTTGGGGCACTCCGCTCTCTTGATAGCTTACCGTTTAGTCCTGCTCTTTGCTTCCTATCTTTTAACCAGTTTCCGATCCGTGATAGGGCACTGCCTCTTATCCCGTGACTCTTTAATTTCCTCAAGAGTCTATCATGAGGGACCTTATTTCAACGCCTTCTGAAATCCCAGATACACTATATAGACCGCTCCCCCTTATCCACATGCTTATTTACACCCTCAACGAATTCCAATAGGTTAGTGAGGCATGACTTCCCTTTGCTAAATCCATGTTGAGTCTCCCCCATTAAGCCATGTTTATCAGTATGCTCAGTAATTCTGTACTTAACAACCATTTCCACCAGTTTGCCCATCACAGATGTCAGGCTCACCGCAGTTTCCAGGATCGTCTCTGGAGCCCTTTTTAAATATTGGCGTTACATAAGCTACTCTCCAATCCTCTGGTACAGTGGCAGATTTAAACAATAGGTACCAATAATAGGATCTTAAGTCCTGGGCTGGCTTGGCCACACCAAGCCCAGTTGAGGTGCATTAGGATGCTACCCTGTGCTGTTTTGGCACCAAGTTTCCCAAGCTGGTGTTAACCCTCTGTGGCAGAACCTGCCACCAGTAGCAGCTTCCCTGACCTTCCAGCTGACCTTCACTGACACCTTGGCTTCCAGGTACTGCTAGGCAGGATTTAACAATCCAAAGGAAAGATACAGCCAACTAACTTACCAAGGACCAATGACCATTGAGGGGGTAGGGGGCTTTTAAAAGGAAGGGCCACACCTCTCGAGG
>QEPC01014492.1:1945632-1994486 GCA_003113815.1 Sphenodon punctatus
TCATTAATGAATACATTGAAAAGAACTGGTCCCAGTACAGATCCTTGGGGCACACCACTTTTTACATCCCTCCATTGTGAAAACTGGCCATTTAGTCCCACTCTTTGTTTCCTATCCTTTAACCAGTTACCAGTCCGTAGCAAAACACTACCTCCTATCCCATGGCTTTTTAATTTTCTCAAGAGTCGTTTATGTGGGACCTTATCAAAAGCTTTCTGGAACTCCAGGTGCACTATATCTGCTGGGTCTCCCCTGTCCACATGCTTGTTCACGCCCTCAAAGAATTCCAAGAGATTAGTGACGCATGACTTCCCTTTGCTAAATCCATGCTGACTCTTTGCCATTAAGCCATGTTTATCAATATGCCCAGTGATTCTGTTCTTAATGATAGTTTCCACCATTTTGCCCGGCACAGACATCAAACTTAGTTTCCAGGATCGTCTGTAGTTTCCAGGATCACCTCTGGAACCCTTTTTAAATATTGGGGTTACATTTGCCACCCTCCAGTCCTCAGGTACGGTGCCAGATGCCAACGTTAGGTGAAATTACTACTAGTAGGTTTGCAATTTCACATTTGATTTCCTTCAGAACTTTGGGGTGAATACCATCTGGCCCTGGTGATTTGTTTGTATTAAGCTTGTCAGTTTGCTCTAGAACCTCCTCCAGGGTCTCACTGATTTGTGACAGTTCATTCAATTCATCACCTACAAAGTAGGGTTCCGGCGTGGGTATCTCCCCAACATCCTCCGCAGTGAAGACCGAAGCAAAGAGCTCATTTACTAGCTTATCTGCAATGTCCTTGTCCTCCCTGAGTGCCCCTTTTACTCCCTGGTCATCTAATGGCCCAACTGACTCCCTAGAAGGCTTCTTACCTCTGATATACTTGAAAAAGGTTTTATTATTTGTTTTTGCCTCTTTGGCAAGTCTCCTTTCAAATTCTTTCTTGGCCTCCCTTATTAGCACCTTACAGTTACGTTGCCAGTGTTTATGCTCCTTTGTATTTTCCTCATTGGGTCTAGCTTTCCATTTCTTAAAGGATGCCTTTTTGGCTCTATTTGCCTCCTTTTGCGTCTCCATTTAGCCACAGTGGTAGAATATGCCAAAGCTTAACAACTGGATGGTTTTGTTACTGCTTTTCAGAGCTGTGAGAGCTTCGGTCAAACTGATCACACTGGTCCTTTTTAGGAGATGCACTACAGAAAATCAGCAACACCAATTGCAGCATGGAAGACCATTCTATTTGGCAGGCAGGGAAAGGATTGGGTGGGAGGTGTAGGGGAGGGCTGAGTGGGGCGCTAAGGGGATTTTTAGTTGATTTAAATGACTTTTTATTACTGTTTTCATGATTCTAAGCTGCCTTGAGTCTCTGCAGGAAGGGTGGCATATATATTCAACTAAAATAAATAATTGAATATCAGGTAGGCATGAACGGTTTTCACCTGAGAAAACTTACTCAAAAGGCAGAGAAAGCAAAATTAGTGGGGACACTTTTTGGTCACAACAGCCAGAAGGTTCTGAAAACTAAGGGGGGAAACCATGCATCTTTCTCCTTTCAACAGGCAGCAGCAGCAGCAGCAGCATCAAACTCTCTGCCTTTTGGGGGAGAGGACATGAGATTAAACATATTCTTTTTAGCTGAAGACCTTTATGAAAAAGAGCCTCGGGGAGCAACCTTGAGAGGATGTCAGTCCTACTGCTCTCCTGCCCCTTGAAAAAGGGCTAGTAGCATTTAATCTGTGTCTTATCTCTGGAGGTTGGCTACCTTCTCCAAAAAGTGATTCGCCCAAGTCTGGATAATAAGAGAAGGAAAGAACATGGACGTTGAAGACAACGTGATGTTGGTACCCAGCATGGACTACAAGAGGAAAGAAAATAAAAAGAGAATTAAAATCAAACTAGGACAAGTAGGTGTAAGAAACTAAAAAAGAATTAAAAATAAAAATTTAAATATTGTAAATAGAAAGCAAATTGATAATATGTGGGTCCAATCAGGACTGTTCAGCCCCCAGGCACTTCGCGTGTGCTACATAAATAATATAATATATATATAATAAATAAATAATAATATATATTATATATAAATAAAGCTATATAAATGTTTATTATTATAATAATAATATAATAATTAAACACAGCAATACAATTGTTCTATCACTTTAAATTGCAAGGGCTGTTTCTTTTGGCATACAGCTTTTCTGATAGTGGAGGTGGCATGGGTATCTTTTTCAATTAAAAAAAATTATTATTTTTAAAAAGGCCATTAGTTTTGGTCCATTTGCTTAGTAAGTTTTATGTAAATTTTTCAGGCTCTTGTAGATGAGTTAGCTTTCTCTCTTTCTCTGTCCATTTCTAATAGCTTTTGAGTCGAGGTCATATAACCATGTTTAATTATGTGTTTTAGTTCTTTAGGAGGCTGAGGTGTAATACTTTTCTGAACAGCAGAATTTTATAAATAGAGCTTTATCTAGAAAGCTTATTAAATCTGAGTTTCCTGCTAATAATTGCCCATGATTCTTTATACATTGTAGCTGATTGAGGTGGGTTTAAAATTCATACCCTCACTGTGTCTCAGATACAGCTCCCACAATTTTAATTAAAATTTTCATTTATCTGTGTCAACTTCTATCAGCATTGTAACATAGTTCATGGGTTTGCCCTTCTCCTTATTGCTGCAGTAAATTTTAATCTCGGACAGAACAGTTTTTGGTTGACTGGTTACATGACATGGGTGTGTGGGGAAAGATTATTAAGATCAGCAACAGAAACCAAGAAACATTATGGAATTCTTGCAGTCTAAACGCCTTGATAATTTTCTTGCTCTTTAATGTCCGAAATCCGTTAGATCAGTAGCGCGTTAGAATGTAGCAGTTTCTCCGTACTTATCAAGAAATACAAACCTTTTATTGTTGTTTAGATCATGGAACATCATCAGTAAAGTTTACATTTCCAAACATGACAAGGTCAAAACCTCAAACCATAAAATGCAAGCACTTTTAATAGAGGAAAAACATAATGCCAAGCTCAAATTAATTTTTTCCCCTTCTGCCCCAGCCATATTTAGTGTGGTTAAAAATTACCATATTCATTTTCTCATCCTTTAATAAACTATACATGCTCAAGAGACCTTTAGCACAAACATGAAATATGGATAGCTACAAAAATTTTAATCTCAATCACATTTCTAGTAATAAGATGTAGAAAGACTTGAAGCAGTTCAGCAGCCTAATGTTCTAAGTGCCCTCTTGAAGGTCCATCATGGGCAGACATGCGTACTACCTGTCTTTAAATCTTCATTCAGAAGTTCTTGTTGATAAAATGGGGGAAATAGAATACAGGTGTTTTCAGTAGTTACAACGACAATTGTGGCTAAAATTTCATAAAATAGCATTTCTGTTTTTCCCTGGTGTGCCTTCACATGAATGAACCTCATGCGATCCAGGGGTGATGGAAATGATTTCGCTGGTGGTAGGGTGGTTTTGGGGTGTCATTTCCCCCCAAGGATAAGGTGTGTGGGTTTTTAAAAATAAATAAATTAGTACAAGCTCCAGGAATGGGCTAGTTTGGGGTATTTAAAAGGGAAGGAGGGGAGAGATGCTTGCAGAGTTTGTTCAGAATGGGGGAAGGGTTCAGATTATGAATCAATTCCCTATCCTCAAGTGTATTCCCTCATCTCGGGCGGGAGCGCCCTCCTTGAGGTCCCCCGTGTGGCCCTGGGGGCCACTGTGGAGAAGGGCGTTCTCTGTGGCCACACCTCAGCTGTGGAATTCCCTCCTGGTGGAGACCCGGATGACCCCGGATAGTGCCTCTTACCTAAATTATTAACTCTGCCTATATAAAGGATGGAAAGCTGGGTGATTTGTTTTTGGTTTTGATAATATTTCTTAACCAACTCGGTATCCAGTTTTATTTTGTCCAGTCAGAAAATTGTACACTTAAGCTGTTTTTATACTGGCTAACGAAACTGCTAGCTTCTTCTGTCTTAAACACCATTCGCACTACAAGAATTGCTCGTAGAATTGTGCCAACACTTCCCCTTGTCAGTATAGTTAGGGTTGAAGCCGGTAGTCAGCTAGGATGTGTAGTGTGTTTTTGTATCAAAGTACTTTAATTGGGCTTCCTGATTTCCTTTTTATGTTTTCTCAGTAAACCACTGCTTTCAGGAATTCATGATACACACTGTAGCGGAGATCGTTGAAAGGGAATGCTATGCCTTTTTCAGCACACAGCATTTACTAGTAAAGGTTTTCTGTCTTGGAAACAAAAGGGAGGCACGAGAATAATTGGGGAAGTATCACTTCCAAAGAGACTAATGAGTTTGGTGTTTCAGAAAGGTATTAATCTCATGTTTAACCTGTTGTCGCTGATCGCTGCCGAATAGAAGTGTTAAGATAAAAGCGTAAATGACTCATTGACAAGAAAATACTGATTTATAAGCTGTCAGCAACAGTTGAGATGAACTGAATATGGAATACCTCTAAGTCGTGATCCACCAACCACTTACTTTGGAGTAAGTGGTTGGTGAATCATGGTCATAGTGTTTACTGGAAGTTTGTTCACGCGACTTTGAAAGCACCGATGGACTACTTGGATTGATAGGCTGTAATGGATATTTTGCTTGTACAGGTTTCTTCCTTGGTTCAGTTCCTCTGTCATGCTTGCCTAAAGAACTTTTGGCTTTGGGGGCAGGGCCAGTGAAAAAATATTTTATATGGAGTTAGTGTTTTGGTTTTGAGTAGCTTCTATTTTTTTTGCCTTTTCTTTTGTAATTGAAAGCTCCCACACAGTCATGTAACGTGCCCTTGAATTTTTCAAGGTTGGCTAAAATGTACTTGGGGGTAGGAGTTGGTGTGTAGCCAGCTAGATATCGCTTTCATTGTGCTACGCGCACATACTGAAATCATGGGCATTTGACTATTCAACTGTAAAGAAGTGCTAGAGCCTAGATTTCTCAGACAGCCTCAAATCCTGGCTTTTTAGGTATATTTAATACCTTGTTGTCACCGAAACTAATGTGCATGGGTTTTAGCAATTAATACTTTTTTATAGTAAGCAGCAACAGATTCTGGAAACTGTCAATCAGCATCTGAAATTGACAATTAGAAAGAAGTGAGAACACTTAACATGTTTTACTGCCCAATATTTGGCAGGAGTGATGTTGGTGTTTGAGGCCTGAATTAATTACCACCATATGCAAAATTGCACTACGGACATGGCTGAGAGGAACAACAGGTTTAATATTCGGTTTTAATGGTTTACTTTATAAAGCTGCATGTTCAGTTGCCTTTTTAATTAGCTAGATTTTCTTTTATTTTCTGGATCTCTTCGTGTGGTAGTTGATCTTGAATCGTTTTATATGTGTGGTGGTGGTCTTTTGTTTTTTTTAAAAAAGATGTTTATGCACACCCATGGCAAACACTAAGGAAACATGACTAAACTTAAATACTTTTGCTGATGGAAATTTGATTGATGAGTCTCCAGGAATAAAATAGGGAAGGAAACCCAAAATCTCCCCTCTTCAAATCAGAAATAATTTGCTTTTTAAGAAGAGATAAAGATACATCTGACAGCTGTACATGGGCCGTGCCATATGTTTGTACCAAGATTTGCAGTGCCTGACTTTTCATTGTTCATAATGTCACCTAGGCCATTTTCACACAGCACCCCTGGGTGGGCGATGGGTGTGCCCTTCCCATAGGCACACACCAATCTCCACCCGTCTCTGTTTTGTCTGATGGCTCCGTGAGTAGGTAATGGGTGGAGGTGGGTGTGCGCCAGGAGCACCTACACACCCAGTGACTGGGGTATTTCCATGGGCGCACACCCATCCCCCAGTCTCTTATACACATCTAGATGTGTATAAGAGACAGCCCACCCACCGCCCCAGCGTGCACACGGACGACCCCCACCGCACACCCACCTGCACACCCAGCAGATGGAGGGGGGGGGGGGTCCTCCGTGTAAAAAAAAAAAAAAGGTCTTAATTGCTAGAATGGCATTGAAAGCCAAAACTCTTAATTGGTATTGTTAGAGCTTTCATAGAACTAGAATAGAATCATTTTTTGTAACTTTTGAAAATGCATGCACTTTCTAATTTAAGGTTAGTGGTATAATATCACAGCTCATCTTCAAACTTTCTGACGTCATGTAAGAAGTATGGATGCTAAATTAGTTTCTCTTTGTGTCTGGAACAAGAACTTAGAAGTTGGCAACAGTTGTGACCTAGTCTGAATATTCAATTTTAATATTGAATATTGACAACATTAAATTTAAATACCATGTTTTGGGTCTGACGAAAAATGTAATGTCATAAATCAGAATCTAAAACAGAACCTAGAATAGACCTCTCTCTTGACTCTTTTCTTGTGAGACCAAGTCTGAAAGGCTCTTGAACAGCAATTTCGCTATGGTGTGTGTGCATTACAAACCTACGTATGGTAGAGATGAAGAGGAGGAGGCAGGATAGCACCTCCGAGACTGACTAGGAGGAGGAGGCATGAGCTTCCATAGCAACAGCCTACTTCACCAAATGCTACAGTTTTCCCACAATACTTTGCATCCTCCGAATGTTTTACTAATGGTTCTTTTACTCCCATAGGTGTTGATGTGACAGTGACAGAACCCAGCAGCTCTAATAGCCGAATGGAGAGGTCTGACCTTTATGCAAATGTTGATGAAGCACTCCTCGGAGGTGAAGCCAGTTACCTCTCAGAGCCTCTTACCCCCGAGAAGGAGGATGCACTTCAAGCTGCTGCGGTTGCAAACCTGCGGGCAGCCCTCATGAGTAAGAATAGCCTGTTGTCTCTGAAAGCTGACATGCTAGGAGAGGAAAGTTCCCTGCTGTTCGAGTACTTACCCAAAGGCACGCATTCGTTATCGCGTAAGTTTGTATTTTCATTTATTTATTATTTTTGCTTAAAGGTGAATTAAGAAAGCCATCAAATTTTAAGTCACTCTGGTTTTATCACCATTTTCAGTTGACCACAAATTAATGATCTAGTCCCCTTCTGTAGAAAGTGCCACCAGATCGGTCCCCGGCTAGGTGTTGAAGCTGGCTTAGTTTTGATGTTCAGTCTGAGAGAGTCCCTAGCAATCCTTCCATGACACTTCTGCTGCGTGTGATTGCTGACAGGGGAGTGATCCTAGATGGACATGTGTCTCCAGGCTCAGATCCCTTTTACCTGTACTATTTGGCAGAATATTGCCCGTCTGGTGGAGAAATCTTTCTCGCTTGAATGTTTTGCTCGTGCACTAGCACATACTTCTCATGTTAAACAAGCTTGATAAGAATACATACAGAAGGTTTTGAGGAGATATGTATTATTTGAGTTTGCATGTTCTGTTTATATCATCAGATTTCTAGGTGCCTGGATTTTTTTTCCCCTTTGGAAAAGCTAATGCTCTGAATTGAAGACTGAGAAAATCAAATGTTTGCAAAGGGATGCTGTTGAGGGTTGGAAGCTAAACTGACCATAGTTAAACTGTGAGAGAGGGAGATTTCTGTTGCTTTACTGATGTCTGTTTTTGATAGTCAGCAAAGAGGATAATTCTTTTGCATGGGATGCAGTATTTGGTTATTGGAAAACCATGGAATTGTGAAGAGAGTAACATCCTTTTAACTGACTTTTTAAATACTCTTGATCCGTGTTCCTCAATTACTTTTTTAAGTGAGCCAAAGTTAACTTCAGGAGCCAAATGATGGATTTGCGGAATACTGAATATGTAAATTATGAAGAAAATGCATACTATGCAAACTCAGTAGCCCAGGTTAGAGGGGAGTGAGGTGGTGGCTACTCCAGGGTCACTCTGAAGTGAAGAATGAATTGAAGTGGGACTGGAGTCACTGACGTAGCTAGCATAGGGACAGGAGGGACGTTTGTTCTGGAGCCCATGCGAGGAGGGGGGCCCATTTGTGAGCCCCAGAATTCCTCCTGCCCTGTTGTGACAGCAGCATGCGGCAGTATTACCAAGCCAACCCCTTCCATTTAAATCAGGAGGCTTATGAAAAATACATGTTGCAGGGCTGCATTGGTTCCAGTGTAGGCCTGCAACATGTTTTTTTTCATAAGCCTGATTTTGAAACGGAAGGGTTGGCTTAGCAATAGTGTGGGGAGGAAGCGCCGGAAGTACTCCGCGCGCCGCAGAGCCTGCAGCATGTGGGAGTCCAGAGCGCAGAGCCTGAAGCACGTGGGAGTCCAGAGCGCAGAGCCTGCAGCACGCGGGAGTCCAGAGCATTGAGCAAGCAGCAGCGCTGGGCAGCGGCGGTAGTAAGTCCGGGGTGCGGCGTGGACTTGGTGAGAGCACGGAGGATGTGTGTGGGCAGGTGGTCTGGGGGTGGGGGGTGTCTGTGCACTGGCTGGGAGTTAGCGTGGTGGCAGGGAGGCTTGGTGGGGGGGACTGTGGGGAGGGAAGGGGCTTGGGGCTGGTGGAATTCCATTTCTTGCACCTGGGCCCATTACAAATTAGCTATGCCCCTGAGTGGAGCGTAAAAGGGGTTGGGGGTGGACTGGGAAAAGGGAACTGGGTTTGAGAAGGGGCTGTGGTGGTGAAGGGACAGGACAAAGCGGGTTGGAAGCTAAATTGAGAGGTAATAGTAGCGGGGCATGCTTGTGGGGGTGCAGGGCACTAAGATGAGAATGGGGTTGAAGGGGAAGAGGGTAGGTGGTGGAAGAGGGGTAAGGAGAAGGGGTGTCGGATAGGAGGGGGGTGGTTAGGAGAGCTAAAAGGCAGGTAAGACCTAACACAGCTCAGGTCTCTGGGTAGGGGTGTCAGTGGGGTAGCCCTGGGGTGCCCGCACTGTGGAGGCACAGAGTGGGGAGTGCTGCTAATGCTTTCTTCTCCTGTGCTTTCCCCCAGCAGCGCTGGAACGAGGAGTCCTGTGGAATCTCGATTTGCCCTCTCCATGCACACTGCTCTGGGCTCTGACTGGGCAGTTACAATCCGTTAGTGATGCGCTACCAAGTCCCCCAGCTCGAAAGGGAAGCTGCCCATAGCCGGTCGCCACTGAGCTGGCTGTGCCTGCCGCGTCGGAGCCAATAGCACTGTGCGTGCAGGGGAAGGGGAGCGGGACTGGCATGCTCGCTTATCCCTGCGTATGCCACTGGGGCAGCAAAGGCAGGGCAGGATAAGGAGAGCACAGGCTATAGGTTTGGGGCTGACGTGCTGCATTCAGACGGCCGGCCATGCATTGAGGAATCCTCCCCTAGATTATCCGGGTAGGCAAGGCGTCTGTGTGCTTCTTAAAACAATACCTCATTATGGGTGCAACGCCACTCCAGTTGCTTCAGGTTATACTCTACTGACACAGGCCACACGCCTTAAGCAAATGTTTTAGCGTCCGGCTTCCTTGTAAAGCAGTTCTTTGTCTCCTGCATTGCAGAGTTTTCCTACTCCTAAAAAACAATTTAGAAATCTGAAAGGTTACAAAAGAATTCATGTTAAAGAAAATAGACCTAACTGCCCTTCA
This sequence comes from Sphenodon punctatus, assembly GCA_003113815.1. NCBI lineage: Eukaryota > Metazoa > Chordata > Lepidosauria > Sphenodontia > Sphenodontidae > Sphenodon > Sphenodon punctatus. The sequence continues at coordinate 1,955,096 of QEPC01014492.1, forward strand.
TGCTGCATTAGAGTATTATGAGAATCCGTAGGCATAGTCTGTTGGGTAAGCCATTCGACTTGAACCTGGGACGCCAGGTTCAAATCTCATGTTATCCTCCGGGCAGGTCACTCTCTCTCAGCCTCAGTCCCTCTTCTGTAAAATGGGAATAATAATAATCTGCCTCACAGAGCTGAACGGGACCTCAGCAGTCATCTAGTCTTAACTCCATTCACCACTGCAGGACCTGCCACACCCCAGCCGTCCGCACAGGAAAATCCCACCCATAGCTACAGTTTATTTATACCCCACCCCTCCTGCAAAAGCAGCTCGGGGCAGCTAACCGTTTTTAAAAAGAATTTTAAAAACCCAATAACATGTGTTCATGGAGGGTGGATTCCTCCTGTGTTGTTGAGGATGAGCTGACTAAGGATTGTAAAGCATGTTGGACACTTAAAAGTGCTATATAGTAATCATGTGCTTGTTGATTATACACAAAAAACCTTTGGGTTTAAGAGAGAAGTTAAGGCCCTTACAAATTCAGTCATGCTCCAAAAAGCATGGAAACTGTAAATTAAGGCTCCTGCCTTAACATCCGTGCCATGTAAGCAATCAAGACGTTGTCGAGTCTCAGATTATTGTGCTCGCTTATGTAGAGATATGAGGTTGAATCCCAACAGTTTACAACTTAGGCTCCATGCACCAACGCTTTACTTAGTCTTTCAGCTCCAATCCTCTTCCTCTGCAGGTTGGGGGCAACACTGAAGCTGGGGAGAGAGGTGTGAGCTGGCCCCTCACCCCTTCCTTTCCTTCTATCCTTTCATTTGGGTTGGGGAGAAGGGGACAGCTGAGTAGTGGCTTACAACGATTCTCCCTCTTACCCACTACGTCCCCACTGCCCTCCCAGAGAATTTAGGAGTCCTGGTTCCCACCCCCTTCAGCCTTCTGAATCGGTTATTTCGCTAAGAACCTTGTTCTTGTAACTATTTCTAATTACTCCTGTCATTCCACCTGCTTATTTGCTCCTGCACACTCTTCGTATTTTCCCCTGGTATTCCAACCATTCCACTTGCTACATGTGGTGCCTTCCTTATTATTTCACACCTTCGTCACTTCCCCATGTACTCTCAAGGATGCAGCTGTGTTGTATTTTTTCATGGTCACTTAGCTGGATGTTGGAGTGACAGTGGTATTTATTTAGAAATTGGCATTGCTGTTGCCTTCGTTCCTTCCAGTGGCCATTCCATTTAATTAATTTCAATGTGTACCCAATTTAGTTGTTGTTAAACATTTGTATACCACTTGGGTACCAGCTTCAGTGTGCTGTGGGAGGGCAGTGGGTGCTAGTGAGTAAGAGGGCACTGCCGAGCCTGGCAGGGAAGCAGGCAAGTGGGGTGATCTGAGCCCCAAACCTCTCTGCCCCTGGCCCCAGATTTACAAGGGACCTTATGTAGCAGTCTGGGGAAGCTGACTCTGACAGGCACTGGGACAGCACTCAGCCCCAGTCAGCATACCAGTTGACCCCCGATCTCCAGTGCCTCCCCCACTCAATCACAGTGGGGTGATCTGAGCCCCCTCCATACAGCTTCTCTGTCCTCCAGTCCTAGACATAATTACCCAGCATGCCTGGGTGCAGCAGCTAGTAGTCCAGCAGCACTCTCAGCTTCACCACGTGAGTGCAAGCTGCAAATGCAAGCCGAGTCCGCCTTGGGAGCAAGTCCAGCATGACGTCCCTATGTCCCCTCTCCTTGTCTCCCCCCTCCGTGTCTATTAGATTGTAAGCCGTAAGCAGGGACCGTGTCTATCTTACTGTTCTGTAAAGCGCCAGGTGCATAGCTGGCGCTATACAAATGCTTATAATAATAAATAATAATAATAATAATGTCAGCCCCCAGACTGACCAACGAGGGGGGTTGAAGTGTGCGTGTGCACATGTGCGACATTATCGAGACTCCTATATACTACAGTGGTTTTCCTAACTTTAAAACCATGAGACGGAACTTAAAAGTTAAAAAACCAGAACCTCCAAGGAGACAAACCTTAATTACATAACATTGAACACCAATGAAATCTTTCACAAATAAGTTGACATCTCACCCCCCCCCCCCCCCCCCCCGCCCAAAGAAATGTCTTAATCAGGAAGTAAAAGCATTTTTCCTCTTAATTGCTCAACTGCTATAAAAATTCTATGAATTGTTCGATTTACATGGTATTTGGACAGGTTGTACCCCACACCCAAATGACCCTCTCTGCCACATTTCAGAAGCATAGGATAAATGGTGCCAATTGTATAAGCAATAGAACGTTCATGCTTTATAATAGAGAGTGCATGCTGACCTTAACTATGGAGTGGCTACTGCCGATCCGTTGGGGCAACTGTCAGTAACTCTGGCAAGTCTCATCCTTCTATAGCTTTATTATTATTAGCATAATTTACTTTAATTCCTAGGTAAATCGCTGCAATATCTTAGGATCTTCTAGGGTTGCGGTGGTCTAATACAGTAATGTGTCTGGTGCTGAACAGTTGTGATTAGAAATTGGTCCCTGCCTTACTCTAGAATGGACAAGAGAGGGTGATAAGGGGAGGGAAATGCAGGGAGAGATGAGGAAAGGGATACATTCATGAAACTGAGAAGTTGCAGGTGTGTGCGCTTAACCTAGCTACAAGGCAGGAGGGGGACTCGGAGGAATGAAACAGAATAAAGAAAAGCATCACTGAGCAAATTATGGGGGTGAGGAGCTAGGGAAAGCCTGATGGAAGAGGTAGGTTTTTAGGTAGGATTTGAAGGTCAGGTGCGTGTGTGTTGGGGGCAGGGAGAGAATTCCAGGCATAGAGGGCAGCAGGAGAGAAGGGAAGAAGACAGTGTTGAGAGCGGGGGCGTGGCAGAAGAGGAGCAAAGTTCCCAGGTGGGAATACAGCAGGAAATAAAGGGAGAAAGAGAGAAGAGCAAGACCATGAAGAGCCTTGAAGGGGAGGACAGGGAGTTTGTGCTGGATGTGAAGGGGGAGGGAGGAGAGGAGGGTTTGACCATCCTGTACTAATTACACTGTAAATGGGGCAGCCTGGGCAAGTCTTGCAAAGCGGCTTCCCAGACAGCCCACTGGCCTCCCTGTGTGGAACTGAAAAGGGATCCACACCAGGCTGATGCCAGAGGACAGGGACAGCCCTAGGCATGCACAACATGTGGATATATGGGCAGCAAGAGTCATTTGGGTGTGGGGTACAACCTGTCCAAATTCCATGCAAATGGACAATTAGCCGCACATGGCCCTGCACCAGCTTGGTCCCGCGCCTGGGGTGCAGCAGCCCAGGTATGAGGACAAATTAGGCCGCACACCAAGACTTCGCACGTGGCTCCGCAAATCCTGGGGCCAGAAGGGACTGCAGCGTATGATGCAAGTTGAATGAAGAGGCTGCCCTCTGTGGCATGGAAGTAGAGCTGCAACGTGAGGATTTGTTGGGTTGTAAATTCCATTTCTTCTCTTCCTCCTTGCCTATGTAGGCCTTGATTCCTTTAGTTTTACGTCAGGGAAGTTTTCCTTCCTTAATTAGCAGCAGAAGGTGATTTGTTGTTTAGTCTATTATTCTCACTTTTGGGTGGGGTGGTAGCTTGGGGAAGACGTGTCTTACAGCTGACTGAAGAAGGGAGTTGAAAAATGTTTTGCTTTATATTTTATAGAATACTTAATGACTCACTAAGAATGGTCATAATGATGGGTTAAACTTGTTTTTAAATTTTCACTGGTCGAATAGTTGTCTTTCTAGTGCTGAAACTCTAGTTCCAGCATACTAGAGAGTTAAAAAAAAAAAAGGATTGTGATTTCTTAACAAAAAAACCATGGTTTATTGAAAATTTTAGCATGCACTGTATATCGATAAAGAAAGAAAAAGGCTAATTCATACAGTGCAAATCAGTGGAAGCAGTCGATTTTTGGAGAATTCTCTCACTTCAGCTTGCTTCATTCATTGCATTCAAAACCGTGGCAGCTTAAAACCTCAGCAGAAGTTTAAGTCATATTTTTGAGGGAGAAAAGCGATACGTATGCTACAGTTTTTTTATTACTGTTTCATTGTAAAGTAGCTCAGGAGCTTTTAGTCCAAAATACATTCAATATATTTTTCTGATCATTATTGTTACTACAGCTTTCTTCTTTCTAAATAGTGAAAGTTTTAGAACTTCTTACAACGTGAATTCATCAGATTATTTTATGCCTTTTTTCCAAAATAAAAAGTCAATGAAGGTTTTAATTCCTTGGGTGACTTGGGTCTGCTTCATTTGAAAACATAACTTCCGTTGTTAGAATGGGTTGTATATAGCTTTTCGTTAGTTTAAATTTGGCTTTTCCTGTTAACTCTCTTTATTGCCACTATTTATAGCAACATCTTGTACCAGAAATTACCTGGTGCACAGAGCCCCGGTGTCATGGACTAACAGTGAATATATTTTTATGCAGCAATTTGTTGAAGCCAATAATTTCTACTTTCACTAGAAGTTAAACGAATGCCTTCATATACTACCCATTTCCCCCAGGTACTTGAGGTGTTCATATTTGCTAAATAAAATTTTTATAGCCCACTCCTTCAAGGGCTTCATAAGCTCCGTTGAAGCAAATGGGGCTTGCACTGGTGCAGTGCTTTAAGGATTGGAGTCATAGGAGTGGCTGATATCATGAAGGCACTAGCATTTCAATTAAAGTTTTCTGGAAGATGATACTGTTAGGTTTGTTGACACCCTGAATAATAGGGGATAGCATTTCTATGTAGCTGCTTTTTTAATATTTGTATGTATTTTTCCTTTAACAGTGGGTATTTTCAGACATTACGAGATCACAGACAACCACAGTGAACCACGGTCAATCCCGCGGCGGGGCCAAAGTGCCCTGAACGTCTCTTTCGTGGGCGCCACATGTTCACCACAGTCAATCCCCACCAGGGGTCAAAATTAACCACGCTTCCGGAGCTCCGGCCCGGACCATCTCCGAAAGCGTGGTCAAAGCGATTCCCACCGGGAAACAAAAAAAAGTAACGTCTGAATGGCAACCACCGGCCGGAATCAAGCAGAACGATTCCCAGCCAGGGAAAAAGCACGCAGAATTGCTGCCAGGCAACGAGCAACAACATGGGCCGGGGAGGGAGTTTTAAAGGGCACCCGGCAGCAGGGGGACGTGGCGGTATGGAGCGAGGCGGAAGGGAGAGGAGAGCGGAGGGCGAGCGAGCAAGGGAAGAGGAGGTGGCGGAGGCGCAGGCAGAGGAGGCGGTGGTCGTGCTGAACATGGAGGCGGTGGGCGGGACATCAGCAGCAGCAGCCAGGACAGGCCACCCCGGTGCCTTCTGAGTGTTTTGACCACTGCCCGGGATCGGTGTAATGTCTGTTGCGCTGCCTCGGGCCGTGTTCTGCCGGTCCGATTCCCTGCCGTGGTCCCGCTCCCGTCACGTCTGTTTGGGGCCTTTCTTGTCCACAGGGGGTGGTTAGCCGGCTCGCCACCACTGGGAATCCACTGTGGTGAATCGGGCGCCCGTAACGTCTGAAATCACCCAGTGTTGGATGAAGAAAAACTGATAGTATAACTTTCGGAGGCTGAAATATTCTTATCTGTGCAGCAAAATTGCATATAAATAAATCTTATGTTTTACTGTCTGAAAATGGAATAAAACTTAAAACTTTGACACTGTTGGCATATTTACAGTACACAGAAAAGAACTCCAGTCCCCCTTAGTCTTTTATATCTGTGTTGGTTGGAAACAGTAGCCAACAGTGGGTGCGGCCCAACAAGACGCTAACCCAGTTTGGGCAGCGTTGCCCTACATCAGGCAGCCTTACCTCACGATGCAGCATATCGTAGGCCAACGGCCGCCAGATGTTCACCCCAGGGCGTGGCCGGCAGCTGGTTGCTATGCAATGTAGGCACTGGCGAAGATGGGGTACATAGCGCATATTAGCCTTGCCCAGCGTGGAGTAACGCTGCTCCCATCGGGTTAAGCAGCCACCCCCCATGTGACGGTTCCCATGCAGCCATCTCACAGTCAGGGGCGGGATAGTGAGTGGACTGGGGGATGGTGGGTGGGCCAGGCACCGGCACGTGTGGTCGGCTACTCTGGCGGGACACCCAACAGCGGCGCACCTGCCCAGGCTCCCCGGGGGGTTCGGATCATGTGGCTTGCTGTCCCTGTCTGCCCAAAGTGTGGCAGCTGTAATTGCCCACCCCGGGAGGGCGGGGATATTTCAGGCCAGCCCTATCATGTGGCTGAGCCTGTACCCAGTGTTTAATTTTACTTTATTTTGCTTCCCTTTCCATTCTATATTATGGTTTTTATTGTCTCCCCTCCCCACCCCACCCCAAAAAAAAAAAAAACCCCTCGCTGATATTCATGCAATCGTCTTTCATTGCTGGTTTCAAAAGTGAGCAGTTGTTTAACCTTGATTACAGAGGGCTTGTATACATGGTGTTGAATGGAGTTAAAACCTGCCTACACACGGATTAACTGAACTGTGAATTAGAATTAGCCTGTTTTGTGATTTTAACTTGAGTTCAACGCTCTTTTCCCTCATGTAGACAAGCCACAAGTGTGACATTCTAAGGGGACTAGCAATAGCAAGGAAGTTTACTAGAGCTAGCCTACTATGCATTTTACTCTGTGCTGACCTAAGTTTATTCTTCATGCTTGTTCTAGTAATCATTCTGTCACAATGGCATGGGAAATGGGACAAGTTCTTTTAAGTTTAGTAAAGTGAAAAAAAAACACCAGTGAACTGTCTCAAAAGCTTGCGTGTGTGGAACAGATTGGAGTGACAATAATGCTATAGATCTAGAGCGGGAGGGCGGTTGTTTGATTGGTCCTAAATGTAAGAGAGAGAAGCAGATACGGTCCATTGAAAGCTCTGTAAACTACTTTGCCTCCATCAGAATACCACTGATGATGCTTTGCTTGTTTATTCGTAAGAGCTGCCATACCGGCTCAGACCAATGGTCCAGCAGGCTAATATTATGTTTCCAGCTCTGACCAGCACCATACGCTTCAGAGGAAATGTAAAATACAACAACCACAAAAAACCAACAGAAACAAAAAACCAAGCCATATATGAAGTGATCTGTCCTGTCAATCGCTTCCAGTGGCCAGAGGTTGCCTGATGGCTTTTAATAGACAAAAAATTACCCATGAGAACGTAAGTGCCATACCAGGTCGGACCAGTGGCCGGTCTAGCTCAGCATCCGATCTCATGGCTTTATTTAATCATTTTTTGAATGCTTTTATACCATTGGCTTTTTCAAAATATCCTATGGTGTTTTCCCCAAACAGAAGTCACAATCATGATAGATGATTGATTATATTTTATATGTCCTTGTTGATGTCCTCAGTCACCAGGATTATATATAGGTTTCAAAGTAAAAAAAAAAGAGTTTGGTTTCCACTGTCCTAAGGCAATGAGTTCCATAAGTAGTGTATTACTGGGTCAGACTGTCTCTGACAGCGGCCCATCTCTGTCTCCTGGGAGAAGCACCCAGCCGGTCACCATGGACAATCCGTTCCTTGTTGTTCCAGCCCCCAACAGGAAGAGGTTACATCCCCAAGATCTACTTGGCTAATAGCCATTAATGGAACATATCCAATCCCTTTTTAAACCTGGCTGCACAAACGGCCTTGACCACTTCCTCTGGCAGTCAATTCCACAAGTTATTTGTGCGCTGAGTGAAAAAATACTTTCTCCTCTTTGTTTTAAATCTGCTGCCAGTTAATTTCATGGAGTGTCCCCTTGTTCTAGTGCTGTCAGAGAGGGTAAATAATAGCTCCCTCGTACATGTTCCGCACCACTCATGATTTTATAAACTTCTGTCCTATCCCTTCTCAGGGTGAAAACAGACATGACGCTAACCACCCTTTAACCACCCTTGATGGTTATTTATGCATGTTGCAGGGCTGTATTGGTGCCCTATGCAGCCCTGAAACATGCATAAATGACCACCAAGGGTGGTTAAAGGGTGGTTAGCGTCATGGCTGTTTTCACCCACCGTCGTCTCTTCTCCAAGCTGAAGAGCCCCAGCCTATCCAGCCTCTTTTCATACAGGAACTGTTCCATATACTTTGTCATTTTTGTTGCCCTTCTCCTTACCTTTTCTTGTTCTACTGCATCTTTTTTGAGATGGGGTGATCAGAACTGCACACAATACTACAGGTGCGGCCATCCCATAGATTATATTTTCAGTTTTATTCCCTATCCCTTTCTGAATGATTCCTAATGTTCGCTTTGCTTTTTTGAGTGCTGCTGCACACAGAGCTGAGGGTTTCAATGTATTGTCCACAAAGACTCCCAAGATTCTTTTCCTGAGTGGTAACTCCTAATTTAGAACCCATTATTTTATAGCTATAGTTTGGGTTATTTATCCCTACGTGCATCACGTTGCACTTGTGCACATTACATTTCATCTGTCAAGTGAATGCCCCAGACACCCAGTCTTGTAAGATCCTCCTGCAATTCTTCACAGTCTGCTCTGATTTTAACTATATGCAGATTTGATCACCTCACTCTTTACTGCCTTCTCCAGATCATTAATGAATATATTAAACAACATCGCTCCCAGTACACATCCCTGGGGCATTTCACTAGTTACTTCTCTCTACTGTGAAAACTGGCCATTTAGTCCTACTCTTTGCTTCCTATCATTTAACCAGTTGCTGATCCATGATGGGACACTGCCTCTTATCCCACGATTCTTTACTTTCCTCAAGAGTCTCTCATGAGGGACCTTATCAAATGCCTTCTGAACGTCCAGGTACACTATATCAACTGGGTCTCCCTTGTCCACATGCTTATTTACCCCCTCAAAAAAATCCAATAGATTAGTGAGGTATGACTTTCCTTTTCCCTAAATCCATGTTGACTTTTCCCCATTAAGCCAATATGCTCAGTAATTCTGTTCTTAACCACTGTTTCCACCAGTTTGTCCGGCACTGGCATCAGGCTCACTGGTCTGTAGTTTCCACGATCGCCTCTGGAATAATAATAATAATAATAATAGAAGAAATTCATAAAATATTATATGGCACATCTTTAAGCTACTTTAATCTTTATCGGTGTTGATTTAAAAAAAAAAAATTACGAAAGCAAAAAACCCCAAACCCTCTCCTAGCCAGGATTAATTGGAATGCTCCATTTTATTTTGTTTGCAGTTGTATCTTCTTTTCTGAAATAGGTGTCAGGCTATGTGCGTTCACACCTGGAGGTAGTGAATAATTTTATTTTTAAATGTTGCTTGGCTTTTACACATACACTCTGCTTTCTTCCCCCTAAAAGCCTACCTCTTCCACCAATCTTTCCCTAGCTGCTCACTGATGCTGCTCCTACTCTCATCGTTCAAGGTCCCCCTTCTCCTCCCATAACTAAGTTAAGCACATGCAACTGTGATTTCTCAACATCTCTCCCTATGTTTCCTTCTCCCTTCTTTCTCCTCCCTTGTCCATCCTATATTGTAAGCTCCTTGGAGCAGGAACCTTTCTCTAATTCATGATTATTCAGGAGCAGGCACATTGCTGGTGCTATGGAATTAATAATAAGACATGTCTTGCTTTCTGCAAGACATGTAAGTTTCAATTCTTCTGGGGTTTGGTTTTTGTAATAAGAATGATTGGCCTTCAAAGGGAATACTTAGGAATTTTAAATTCTTTATAGATCAGGACAAGTTCTAATGCCCTCTTAGAGCATATTTGTTCTTAATGACTTAGTCCACTTTTCCTAAGCCGTGATTTGTTTGTGTGGTTTGAATAACAGTCATCTTAATTTCTGAAGTAGCTCTCAATAGCTAATGACATCTGTTCAGCAGTTTGACTTGAGCAAAACATCATTGTATACACTATTGCAACGGATTGAATAAACTGTTTAGCTGCTGTCACAGCTGAAACAAAGGAACAGCTTTTTCCTTTGACTGGTACAACAAAAGAAACTGTCCTTCTAATGGCCAGTCAGTGCTCTTTCCCTTTCAACTACAGTAGAGTTTTAGAATGTAACCATTTTAGGATTTGTGTAAATTTGAAAATGTACCTTAAACTCTCTTCTTGACTCCTTTAGAAATGATACCTCGGCACCTTTGATTAGCTCCTTAAGGTTCTTGGCGAAGGGCACTACATAAATGCAGAATATTATAACTGTTGTTTAAATATTGGGCTTAAAAGTTTTGAGATGGAACTGTTTGGGAAAACTGGATGGAAATCTGACAGGTACATGTTAATGGAACACTTGGAGGAATAGATTTTGAATAGTACGTGTCAAAGCAGTGTATTTTGGAGATTTAATTGTTCCAACTATTTGTGCTGCCTTGTGCTTCTTTTTTCCATTTGACTCTCTTTAGCGACCATTTTGCAGCTGTGAGCCATAACCCGCACTACATGGGTATCCCAGACAGACAACTGGCATTTTGGGTGGGGAGGCTATTTAAAACCAAACCAAAGACCTGGCATGACTACACTGCTGCGTTCCCTCCCACTGACAGAAGAGAAACTCCAAGTGCTCATTCACTGCCTTTTCAGGGCCTTTATAAAACCACCAGCTGGTGCTAGTTCACGTGGGTGAGACTCGTTTCCTGTGTTCCTCAGGGCTTGGCACCAACTTGAATTGTCCAAGGGACGAATTTGATGGCAAAGTGGAAGTCCCATCTCCCCTGCTGTCTTCAACATACCTTGCCACTCAGAGCCCCCCTGCTGTCTTCTGTTCTGGTGAAATGTCACCAGAAACCACGATAAAAGAAGAGATACCTTCCTCATCGCAGGTAAGAACATGAAGTGGCTGTAATTATTTTTAAATGTTAGGGTTTTTTTAAGTACAGATTTCCATTGATAAAAGAGGATTTCCAGTGGACCATAGTATTTCATACTTCAGCCTGTGTCACACTGGTTGTTAAACTTTCAATGTATGGAGTGGTTAAAATTTCAGAGTATTTGATTATCCAAATCTGCTCCTTTGCTGAACTCAGACCTAATGATGTAGCTTCCTTTTCATGCTACCCCAGTGAAATTGCATCCAAAAGGAATCTTTTTCTGCAAAAAAAGGGAAAGTGCACATGATTTGAATTATAAATTCAGTCATTGTTACACCATTACACTGAAGTGTTATGGGTGCTTTAAATGCACAGTTATCCAGTATAATTTTTAAACTCTTCCTCTACATGTGAAATAAGAACAGAAATGGTTTCCTTACTGTAAGAGTTTCGAAGCTACAATATCATTTACTTTTTACTACTTGCATCTCAAAGTTTTTGTTTTGAATGAAACATTTGTTTCCTTATTAAAACAAATGGAGGAATGCACCATTTTTTCTTTCCAGTACTCTTAGAGAAAAATTACATGGTAAGAGAGGTTAGGTTCATCTCTCTCTTCCCCCCCATTGCTCACAAACCTGCCCAAACGACATGGTTTTTGATACCCCACAGAGGGTCACCATCTGCTATGCAATGACACAGTACACAGAGCTTTTGAAAAAGTCAGCTCTTCTATCATTTTGCTGGTAGCTCTATGTGAAGGAAAAAGAGCAGAATATGTTTTTGTTTGATATGATCAGTTTGCTATGGGAAGAAGAAAGTCACTATATAAAGGATTAAGGATAAAATGATCAAGCTTGGGCTCCTAAGGCATACAGACAAAATTGGTCTGGCTTTCAACTCTGCAAGAAATGTGTCTGCACAGAATGATACAGTGTACGTTCTGCAATGCTGGAAATTTTGCCGTTTAGCAACCACCCATACATAGTGAGGGTTTAATTCTGTGTACCCAATCTTGAAACTTTTGGCCTAGCTATAAATGTAAGCAATGAAACATGGGTAGAAGGCAAATAGTCACTCCCAAGGACATGGTTGGGTCTTTGTTAAATAACTGGTGAGGTTTTGGGTGGCTGGGCAAGAGAGAAGTTAATGCATTTGCATCTAGCAGTCCTTGGTACATCTGTCCATTTTAACTTACTTCCCCTTGTCATTTACAGGGTGGCTGTGATGGAATTTTAGTACAGTGGCAGTCTGACAACTCGGACACAGGTAAATGGAGAGAAGAAGATCTTGTAAAAATTCATTTTATTTTTATAGTGAAAGTTGTTAACTTGCACTTGTTTCCCTTTTAGATTTAAACACTTCCAGATCTGAAGATACAGATTTAAATAACGAAGGCTTGTTCTTGGATTCACCTCTAACCAGAAGACTGGTCTGCGGGTTCTGCAGGAAGGTTTTTGAATGTGTTGAAAAGCTGAAGGAGCACATCCAGAAACATGCTTTCCCCATCATTCTTCCTCTTGACTTAACTGACTATCCTAGACCAATGCTTGCAGGCCTTGCTGATCAGATCCCTCCTGGCCAGCTTGCCCGCTTTCAGTGTCCTAAGTGCCCCGCAAGCTTCACCCTAAAATCAAATATGGATCGACATGAAAAAACAATCCACTGCAACCGAAAGAAGATGCAGTGTCTTAATTGTTTCAAACTATTTCGGGACAAGACAGACTTAAACCGACATCTTATGTCTGTGCACTCTAACGAGCGTTCCTTTGTATGTCTCCTCTGTGGCAAGGGCTTTGGGACACAAAAAAACCTCACAACCCATATGAAAGTATGTTACGTAGGCTCCACCCAGCCAATGGCTGAGGAGTTTTTGGATAGTATAGATCAAAATCAGGAATCTGATGATGACTGAGGGAATCCGAAAATTATGCAATTTAGAGAGAGGGATGATCAAACTTTTGGGTGTTTTTTTTTTTTTTTTTAAGACACCCAAACTAAGAACAGTAGAATGGCGGTATTGTTTTTCTTTGAGCAAACAAGTTTACCGCTTTGTAAACTGAACTCCTGTAGAGAGCACCAGGTAGTAAAGAGATTGGGCATGCACTACTTGAACAGATTTTTAATAATTAAAAAGTCTTGAATGAGGATACAATTTTATGTAAGAATATTTTTGAATGTAGAAATGGTATGGTATTTTGGATTACTTATTGCTATGGTTTCATTCCTGTTGGGCTTTGTTGTGTTTCTATTCTAAGCTAAAGCTATAGAAACAGCTGATATTTATTACGCAAGAATCATGATTTAAAAGATAGTTGTTGTTTTTTAAAGTCTGTATTTTAAATCTGTTTTGAAAGATGCATTTGTAAACCCAGTAATGTATGTTTTACTATTTTATAAGCTTTCCCAGTGTACTGTGGTGATTTCTTTGTGAGTAGAAATGACTAGTGATTGTAAAATGTTTCTGCAACTTAGAATTCTGCTTCATAGATTTTGTTAAAAAGCCTCGAGGGATTCATTGAGTATCATGCACTATCTCTGCAGCGGGGAGTGTAGAGAGGCCTTTGACAGGCCTTGCTGTTGAAGGGGCTTTTTTTCCCCCCATACTCTCAAGTGTCATACTGTTAAACCATAAGCTTGCTCTGCATTGCAGCTAAAGTGAAATCGTTCTGAGAAATGCAAATCCCCATAGATGCCATGCATTGGAGAAAGGATCTATTTCTAATGTAACAGGTGAAGCTGACCTGCTGCTTAATAAAATTAGGCTTTGGCGTTGGGGTATTTTAAAAAATATCATTTTGGCTTATGCAAATGTGTGTACACTCATCCACCCCCTCTTCTCTAAAGCACTTCGGTTGTTGGTGCTACTCTGAGACACACAGTTTTGCCATTATGAAAATTGCTTCTGCTTTGCCGATGTCTGTCTTTTTCTTCTTTTTTTAAAAGAAGCATACAGATTAACGCTCTTGGCCAAAAGCGCCGCTCAACAGAAGTACTGTGCTCTCAAATGGCAACACAAGCTTTTTGATCAATTCTCCGCATCATTTTTACAAGACACACGCTCTGTATTAGTCTGTGTGTTCTGCAGAAAGTCTTGGTTAAGTTTTTGAAAGACTTTTGCAAGCGTAGGGGCATTGTATCAGGGGTTTTTTGTTCCTCAGAGTTATTTTCTGTATTTACTATAAATGTAAGAATGTGGCTTTGAGGAGATAAGTGTCTTTAAGAGACAAGCTTCTTTCAATCTTTTGGCAATGTTGGCTTCCTCTGTTTACTACAGATGAGCTAGACAAATTCAGTGTGTGCTGAAACTGGTTCTCTTGCATAAAACATTCTGTTGGGTGCCTGACCCACCATACGGTGTTACCGGAAAGGTGAAATCTTACAATAATTCCCATTTTTAAATTTTGGTTTAGTTCTTTTAATGCTGTGACCTAATTACCTGGTTCTCTTGACTGGCAGCTTGTCATTCGTTTTCATCCAAATGTGACTCTTTAGTTTTGTTAGGCTTACAGTTGCTATAACTTATGGTGTAATAATAGTGTTTTTCAGATACTCTCTCCACACTTTATTAGCTTTTGATTATAGTTAGCAGGTTATCAGCCTATGTAGGGTTTAATCTGTACGTTGGTTTTCTTGATTTGTGGAACAACAGAACTAAGAACCCATAAACAAAAACCTTGGAAGTACGGGGTCTGTAAGTTCTCAAGACAATGTAATTCGCCTGAAGCATGGTCACAACTCAGGGAAGTGATTAATTTTGCACAAACAATATTATATAACTTTTAAATGGCCTGCTGCCAACAGTTAGACTTTTTTCCAGCCTGCTAAATCTTGAAACAGAGAGAGCCAGTGATGGGTTTTTCCTTTTCAAAACCAGAAAGTCTCTATCATTGAAAGCTGATCTTTTGCCCCCCACCTTGGGGCAAGAGGGATTCTCAGGGGAGCTGTAGGACTAGACAGGGGTCTGGTACCTCTAATCCTCTGCAGACATTAGTTTGAACTGCTCCACTGCAGCTTTTCATTTGTGTTAACCACACAAGGACTGGGTTCAACATGACAGGATGCTCCCACTTTCTCTGAGCAGAGTTCAGATGCCGTGGAGACGGGGTGTGTGTGTGTTTGTGTGTAAAGAACAAACAAAACGATAGCCTGCTGCAGTCTGAGTTTGATCTGTGCAGCTCCCATTCGCATGTTTAGTGTGTCTAGCCTAATAAATGGGAGCGTGCATTTCATGAACTTGTGGGCAGACCCCACTTGTGGCACTGGCAAGAGTGAAGAGAGGATCAGGAGAGCAAGTTCTCTCAGACGCTCTAGGATTCCCGTCTGCATCTCTATGGTGCTGGCAGACCTGTATGTGCAGAGGCGCTGAACGCAACCCAGCGGCAGGATGTTGACCCTTGAGGACATATTGGACTGCATTCGCTGCACGACGGACTCCACATTCTCTGCGGGTCTGGTGGGTGGAGGCTACATGGCTGGCGGGGCGTTGGACACCCACCCAGTGTGGGCTGACGTCTCGTTAACACCCAGGCACGTAGCTATAATAGGTGCCGCTGCAGCCCTGGGCCCACGCACCTGTAGAATGCACGTGAACATAAGAAGGGTCAAACTGGGTCAGACCAATGGTCCATCGAGCCCAGCATCCTGTCTCCGACAGCGGCCAATCGCGGTGGCTTGGGAGAAGCACCCAACAGGTCACAATGGGGGATCCATTCCCTGTTGTTTTCCCCCAGCTCCCGTCATGTTCCCTGATCCTGTCTGGCTAATAGCTGCTAATGGACCGATCTTCCAGAAACTTGTCCAAACCTCTTTTAAACTCAGCTCTAGTACTGGCCCTTACCGCAGCCTCTGGCAGTAGATTCCACCACCCAATTATACACCTATAACCCAATTATACACACGCGCACGGAAGTGGAGTGCCCCAGCACTGTTCCATCTTCTGCAGCAGGGCCCCATCCCAGCTAGTTACCCCCAAGTGGAGAATCTGCCCCATGGAACCATTACTGCACAAGACCTATTTCAAACGGTGGCAAAAATATACTAAGCTCCATAACTGTTTCCCCCGCTTTTATTGGCTACCAATATACAGCATTACTTTTTTGCAAATGGTAGTGAGGGGAGGAAAGATAATAAGAAGGAAAAGATTAGCGAGGGGGAGTTGGTGTAAAGCTCTCTTCCCCCATGGAAAGGTATTACTGATAGTAGGGAGGCAACCGCTCAGGCAGGAAGCAACAGGAGTTAACAGGTCTATGAATATTGCTGCTCCAAATCGGTGGCTATTTTAGATGTCTCATTTTAGGAGTTTTGGTTTATGGGAGTTAATAAAATGCAGAAGATCAGCCAAAAACCTAGATCTGATTTGATTTCATCAGTGATGTCCCAGTTTGCTGGCAAAAATCCAAACTTGACCTGTTAACAGAATGTAATGAAATGGTGATAAGGATGCCAAGTCACTGAATACATAAAACAAATAGGAAGAGGAGGCTGATAAGGCAAGACATTTTATCATTCCCTCCTTTTCCTTCCTCATTCCATCTGAGGCACTGATGGAATCTAATCTTCCATTACATTTTTTCTTCAACTTCCAGTATTTTTCACGATTTTAAGATCCCCTCTCTTTTCAAAAACACTTCTCCCTTTTGGTAACTCTCTTGCAAAGTTTCCAGATAATGTTTTTCCAAGTAGGTTTGTGCTTCTTTAAGGAATTTGTTTATATTGGTATACATATGTGTTCAGACATGCTTGTGTCTTGTTCAGACATGTGTTCTGACATATGCAGAAATGCTTTGTGTTGGACATGTTGAGGAGTTAGGATAACCGAACTGAAATGTGATGTCTGTCCTGAAAGTACAGCAATATTTTGAATGACTGACATCCTGTTGTTCATTTAAAACGCCAAAAATGTAGGCTCACAGGGTGCAACCAAGCTGATGTTATATTTAATTTAGTTGCAAATGTTTTTCGGTTGATATTCTCCAATTTAGAAGGGGAGACGAGGGCAGCTATAAAAGAGATTAGTTTTACCATAGCTGTGGTTTGAGCGTAACAACAGGTCTCCTGAATGTAATGAAAGGAGGGTGGGGAGGGTCAAGTTTGTTTAGGAAATGCTTCATGGAAACTCCGAAGGTTCAGTAGTCCAGTAACTGTCATGCAGTAACAGAAAATATTTGCTTAACGTACATACTTACCAAACGAAAATTAGCTTTATGTGGCACTTATTTTGTAGAGGAGTAGATTATTTACAGATCAATAGATTAGATCCTAGTAGTGCTGCAGCTGTACGAGCTTCTCAGTAGCTCCCATGCAGTCTAGAACACTAGCTCCTGTTTCTGGCAGGTGGGCAAGGGGGACGGGCTTCCAAACCCAATTTCCCCTTTTTAAAAAACGAAGCCTATAACCAAACCTTTCCCTTTGTCTCTCTTAGACTGTAAGCCCTCTGGGGTAGGGACCTTTCTGTAACTATTGATTGCACGGTGCCAAGTACACTGCTGGTGCCGTATAACGAATACAAATAATAATTAATCATCATCATCATTAATTTTCATGGAATATAGAACTGGATCTTGATTTAATATTTTGTCCAACAGACAGCAGTCTAAATAGTGCCTCATAAGTACTGTACTGTATTACAGCAATAGCAGCATGTTGGGGGAACATGGCCCAGAAGAACTGATCAAGAAATTTTGCCCCAAACTGTGAATGTTTGGATTTTGCACAGTATCTGGGACACCGATGTTGATAATCTGTACAAAAGAGAAGTAGCTCATGATGGCTTTGTATGGTAGTCAGTTAAAATATTAAGTTGGACCAAGTTTGATTTTGGTTATTCAGTTTTCTTTTCATATGACAACTTTCAGACTCCTGGAAAGTTTCTGAGAGAACTTTCTGCTGTTGTCACTGTGTTGCAAAATGAAAAGGGGTTCCCTTGGTGGATTACTAGATGTGCATGTCCTAAATTAAAGTGGAAGTAGCACAATTGATGTAGAATGACAGGTTTTAAACATTTTGGCTATACTCCTCAAAACCTCTTACTCCAGCATGGTCTCATTGAAATGATGACGTTGGAAGACTGCAGTAACTAATTTTGAACCATCAATTTTCCTGTATCAGGTATGAATTTGTCATTGGCTAATGACTGCTGGGGGCAGACCAGATGTACATTTTAAAAATGTTTTAAATTTTCACATTAGGGAGGGGAGAAATGGGGGGTGGGCGGGAGTGGAGTTTCTTGAGTTTTTTAAGATTTGGAAAAAATCTGGTTAAGGTGGCATATAGTAGATGTCAAGTTGTATTAAAAACACACCGCTACTTCAGATGGAGAAAAGAGCAGAGTGCTCAATTTGACTACCAAAGAGAATTTTAAATTGTAAAACTATGAAGAGTTACCTCAGTGAAACAAATATGTTACTTGAGGAAAATACCAAAGTTTTTGTAATGATCGTTGGACATTATAAAAAAACCCATATTTTATATGTGTACTTGCAAAATGATTTATTTATGCATCTTTTTAAAATACAGCACTGTTTGCTAATAAATATTCCATTTCTTGGTGCTATTTTCAGAATGTTTTACCACATTTTTATCTTTGGTGTCACTAATGATCTTGGTAACCAAGGGAGAAAACCAATGTGCACCTTTAACTCCGCTTTAACAAATTCCTTATGCATATTACAGGGCTACATAGGGTGCCAACACAGTCCTGCAACATGCATAAGAAATGTCAAAGTGGAGTTACGTGCATACCTGTTTTCACCCCAAGTCAGTGATGATTTCCTAAGATACAAATGGTGCTGCTACTCTGCTTTGTAAGTATTTGATATTAGCATTTTTATTGAGGGCAAATGGTTTGTATGTTTTAACTTTGGTCATTTAGATAAAAAATTATGCATACTTGCCTATTCCAAAGTTGGCATATTACTGATTAAATGTATGTACTTGTAGGAATATATGTTTAACAATACTGTGAAACTCTAAACAGAGGCTTTGTAATATAGGTAAAGATTTTATTTCTCATGGGTTTTATGAATATAGAAAAATAAATAAATGAATATCTTGAAATAAACTAGTTTTTAATAAAATTAGAACTACAAAATTTTGTGTGTCTCTAAACTTGGAAGGAAAAACTGCCCTAAAGTTTGCCTATGCTGGAAAAAAAAGTGATTCTAGCTTGCTTTAAGGTTTGTTTCAAATACCTGAAGCAGTCTAAATGTGGAATATAATAATCATAAGTTACGTTGGGTATATTGTTGGAGCCAGATTTGCAGGATCCAGGGCAAAAATAAAACGTGGGGCCCCCATGTGCCCATCCCTTTAGCCCCTTCCTCTAGGGTCCTGCTCCCCCCCACCCCTGGTAAGTGAAGCTGAGGACAGGACTCAGCTGGAAGCAGCCATCACAGGGGGTGAGATTTTCCAATGGGGAGAGGGCCCCATTGCAGAAATAACTCATTCCAGGGCTTCCGTATCACTGGTCATGAGGTTGCTAGGGCTGGCCTCTCCGCAGGGCCCCCTGGCCCCTACTGGCCCTGCAGATTTGGAATATATAACCTATATAATAATTGTGTATATAATATATACAACCTGAAACATAGGTGGGAGGGTGGGCATTCTGCATTGCTTTGTCTTTTATATAAGATGCAGACCCAGAGCTTAGTCGACCTGATTTCCTTAGGATTCCATGTCCTTTTCACAGGTGGTCAATTCCAGCTCTAATATTTGCATTTTTCAATGAAAACGGAAGCAAATTTTCCCTTGCAGCCCAGCCTAAAGTGTTGCTGTGAATGACTCTGTTAACACCCAAAGATGCTGTAGCTAATTCTCCAGACATGAGAAAGGACAAACAGGCGTGTAGAGCCTAATAAACGGGCAGTCCCCTGCATGTATTTCTTGCCCGTTCGGGCAGCCCTCACAGGTTTAGCCCGACACACCTAATACACGGGCGGGTGCTCTTCCCCTCTGCGTTCTGCCCACCAGAAGTCCCTAACACTCCCCTCCAGCTCCCAAACACTCCTTCCACCCCTGCAGCGCCCCCGGCACCCTCTTCCCCCTGGGTAATCCCTATTGCCCCCTAACTCTCCCTCTGTTATGTGCACACCCAGCCCCTCCCCATTGCCAGGCTGTGCCACTGCCTCTCAGGGTTGGGGAACCTCATGGCCCCAGGCGCTAAATGGATCCCACAGCACATTCGTACATGGCAGCTTTCCTGTTCCTGGATCTGGCCTTTGGAACCAGTTCCTACCTCCCAAGCACTGAAAAACTGAGCTCAGGGTATGGGAGCAGAGATGAGGGCATGCCCACAAGAGTAGGGGACGGATGCATGGCACAAATCCCATAATCTGGGCCCTCCTTTTCTTGAGTGTAGCCCTGCCCCCAACTTCTCTGTGGCCCTTGGAGCTTGTACTCATTTCCCAAGCGAAGTGAAAAGATGCCCCACCCCTGCTTTAACTTGTCAGGCTCTGCTGGCTTATGCTAGGTCTGCAGAGAGTAAGTGAGGACAGCGCCTGCCTCGATCCCAGCCTGCCGTGACACTGGCTTGCCCCTCTGCCCGGCCACGGATCCGCACTGCCCCTGGTCTACGAACAGCAGCGTCTCCCACACCAGGGCAAGCGGAGCATGCAGCCAGCGTTGATCTTGGTGCAGTGCATCCACTCTGCCTGTTGCTTGCTCCTGGAACCAGCCAACGAGTTCAGACGCTGCCACCCCTCACCTCCAGCACCCAAGGGTCCCAGGCAGTTGCACACTCAAGCCCTGCTTGCTGTGAAGGCTGCTCCCTGAAGAGCTGCTTGCATTTGGTTATGGAGGCTGGAAATGTTTTGAATCCTAGGTGGAGTATGGAGGCGAAATACTTCTTTCATATATCTTGCGCTCTCAAAGGCAAGATGACAAAATAAAGCGGAAACAAATGCCTTTTCATACGCTGCTTATCTCAACAGCAGTGTAGTAAGTGTAGCGCGCTGACGGTGCAGGCACCCTGAGTAGCTATGATCTTCTCAACAATCACTCTCACAAAGCAGTGGATGCTAAAATAGGTTTTGTTTAGACTGAATGGTGCCTGCAACTCCGGTGTCATAATGCCTTTATTTTGTACTTTTAATCTCATGGGTTCTCAAAGCCGGTTTTCATGTGCGTGTGAGCATTTTCAACCAGCCTTGCGACGTCCTTGCTTTAGCGAGTAATCTTTTTTTGACAGGTGAATCATATATTCTTTGTAACAACTAATCATCCTAGCATGGAAAAGTGAGTCAGTTTTGTGTCTGATCTAGTCAACTTTCATGACTGTTTACAAAAGTGCTTTAAACAAATGTGGGGCCGAACCACGCGGAGCGGTCGTTTGATAGGAAGTGAATAATTTTATACCTGCTTCAAACTGCTGTTGGGGAGATGGTTAGAAAATACCTATTTTCTATTTGTAAGTCAATTTTATTAAATGTTGTTAGCCACATGGCCATCACAATATTTTCTATTTGGTATTTGGCCAGAATTAGATCAGCAACCTTAAGTGGTCTGCAGCTGGAACGGGTATCTGATTTGGTACCCGCGGGTAATACCCCCATTGTGGAGTACTATTGTGGGTATTATCACCAATCAGGTAACCGAATACCCCCAAAATCAATAACTTCCGTTACCAGTTTTCCAGTTACCAATCGAAAAATCAGGACCAGAAGTCTATATTCCTGGACATTGGGTACCCAAATAGGGTCAAAATCAGGTGCTAATTTGTACCTGAAACTTGCAAGTCGATGCAGGTACCGGAAATTTGACCAGTATATCCATTTTTGAAGCTACTCGTTTCAGCTCCAGTCAAGACCTAACTTTAATGTTTTGGCTAAATAGCAGAGATGGCGATACGGTGACTTGAATTATTGTGGCCCGAAAGCTTGCTCGTTTTCACCAACAGCAGTTGGTTCAATTAAAGATACCATTCAAACCACCTTGTCACTATCTCTGTCCCTTGGGACCAACTCGGCAACCACACAATCTCTCTGGGCTAACTAGTAGTACATCTGGCAGCAGCTTAGCACAATTGTGGAGCTCTTCTTTAGTACTGATTCAGAGAAAACATTATTATACAGCGAGTTCACAGCCCCACATCTGAAATTTTGGATTGTATCCAAGTCTTCCATTCAAGTATTGCCTAGAACTGATCTTCCTTAGTTTTTGATCTTTTAAAATAACTGTTGTTTCCTTTTTGTTTGTCTTCAAAGTTCTAAGAGATCTGTCACTTTTTTGAAGAACCTTCAACAAAAGATAGAAGGGATAGTTGAATGAAACATTCACGGTTACTATCTCTAATAGTGTTTCACCCTCTACTGTGGGGGTGTCTTGGGGCACAAGGAAGGAGACCCAGTCTTGAGGTTTTGCTGGGTTCATTAATATAAAACTCCCCTCGTAGGAGGGTGCCAGGGTGGTTTCTCTTCTAGTGAGGAATGGGGATTATATTTTATAAAATCAGTTTGTAGCACGAGCAGACTCGAAGCAGTCAATTCTGATAACATCCAGAGGCGAGCATGTTGTTACCTGCAATCACCATTGACATCTAAAGAAATAAAATAATGTATCAAAATGGACAGAAAGTAACTTGATTTAACATTTTGGGTTTGTTTTTTTTGTTGCATTTTTTAATTGCATTAACTCTTTAAATTAAAATCAGTGAGACGTTAATGCCTCTCTTCACGGCTGCTTTATGCTGTACCTGTGTGCGGTAGTGAACCGTTGGCCAGACTTGAACTTCCCCAGAACAGCTGCTTGCGGATTATACTGGGTCTGCCTAAGTGTGCCCCGCAAGTGATTGAACTTCCTTTGGCTATGGCGAAAGCCGATGCCGTAATCAATAAAATCAATCTATTGGATTGGTGGCACGGCAAGTGTGGTGTGTGGTGTATGGTTCCTTTTGGTGCTTGTTGACAGTGCAGCCAAGTCCTGTGCGTCGGGTGGGCAGGCAGGCATCAGGCACTGTTGTTGCATTTAGTTTCTTGACGAGTGACGGTGTTTTGAAATTGAGTACGTATTTCTCGTTTTGTGTCCACACCAAATTAGTTCCATTTCCAGCGAGGCTATTTTCTTAATTGCCGGATCTGCTCGTTCAAATTGGAACCAGATCGTTGAGATGAGCTCTTGTATATCACATAATAAAGCCTTTCCCAGCCAGTTTTATGTTCTGCTTCCTTTCTTCTAAAAGCTTTTCATCAGGCTTTTCCCTATCTCATCACCCCCCACAGCCTGCTCACTAATGTCCTTTCATTTGGGGTTCCCTTGTAACTGAGCTACCGTGCACTACAACTGTTCAACTTCACCAGTGTGCCCCTGTTTCTCCCTACGATCCCCTCTCTCTGGTCTCCCCACCCGTCTCCATGCTACATGGTGGGTATCTGCGTTCAGGAACCACCCACTGTTTGGGGCTTCCGCCATCGCGTCTGAAGTCAGCAGGCGATCGGGCCTTTACTGTGGCCGGCCCCTCGGTGTGGAACTCGCTCCCGCCGGATGTCCGTCACAATTCCTCCCTCCATACCTTTTTAAAAAAAACACCTGAAAACATATTTGTTTTCTAGGTGCTTTTAGGATCCACTGGTGATACCCTCATTGTACTTTGTCCTCCCTTTTCGTATGCCGCATTTACAAATTTTAATGATTGTTATAATTGTTTTATATTGTTTTATAGTATTTATATGGTTTTGTCTTTTTTGTGTAGCGTTCAGAGTGCCATGTACAGCAGGGGGTGCTATACAAATAAAAATTATTATTATTATTATTACATTGTAAGCCCCTCAGGGCAGGGACCTGTCTCTAATTAATGATTGTTCGGTGCCAGGAGCATTGCTGATGCTATAGAAGTAATTATTATTAAGTACACCTTGCAATTCCATGAAATAAGCCTTTGATTTCACTTGTGCAACCTCATTACAGTCTGCACAATTGTTTAAGCCTATGTTTTATTAATTCTGTGGGGAGTGATCCCTCTCCCATAACTGTTGGCTCCATAGCATAAAGTACATTCAAACTTACATTTCATTGGTCGTCCACATTAAGCAAATGAGCCTGAAGCTACACAGGGAGCAGACTCTTGGAGCACAAAACTGTCAAACAAATCCATTTTAAAGGATAGCTGTGCATTGAAGGACTTTGCACGGAGCGGGACAGCAAGCCCTGGACATTGCAACAGCAGGATCAGATTATTATTGAGTAATAATAGCTTGAGTAAGCAGCTAAGTTAGCCATGTTCTTTGTAGTCTTATAGTCGTTTGTTTCCTCTCCGTGCCGCGAGGGGGTGCCATTGAGCCCGGGCTCTTTGCAGTGGTGTAAGCACCGCTGAGAAATTGTTAGCGTGGTCAGGAAAGGGAGGGGCCAACACTCTGCCTCTTCCGCCCACTCTGAAAATTTCCTAGTGGCCCTCAGGCCATTAGCACAGGGCCCTCCCTGCCAAGAAAGGAGTCTTCAGAGTGGGCTGGGGTGGAGTTGGGTATTGAACTTTAGCAAAGATGGGTAACCATATTTGTGTAACAGCATATATTCTTACGAGGGTCAATGTCAAAATATAGATGCACACAGACGATCGCTTCCAAATTTTAGGTTGGGTTGTTGAAAGAATAGCCGAACCTCTCGTTTCACCTGTTTCTGTTTTGCACGTTTTACTTTCATTTCTGTTTAGAAAGGGAAACATCAACCCAGCTGCTCTGTGCATCCTAGTGGCAAAGGAGACCTTAGAGGCGTCCGTGCTGCATGGATCCCCGGAGCCCAATCTGAGTGCACTTTACCTCTATAAGAGCATGACAACAGGAGAAATACTGATGTTGCAAGAACTACTTTTTAAAAAAGAAAGCTTCCATCTTAATCGTTCAGAAAAAGGCGATATCATTTTCTTACCTAGCAAAGATGATGCAGTTTGAGCTGCGAGAAGACTCGCGAGGGAGAGATTTAATTCAAGGTTATAGAGTGACAGGAGCCACCATAAAGCCCAATCCTCTTTCTCTGCAGGTTGTGGGCAACACTGAAGCTGGGGACAGGAGAGCATGAGCTGGCTCCTCGCCCCCTCCTTTCCCTCTAGCCTTTCATTTCAGTTGGGGAGAATGGGACAGCTGACTAATGGCTCACAACTGTCCCTCTTACTCACAAGTCCCCACTGCACTGCCAGAGCACAGGGAAGCTGGGTACAGTCATATACAAACGTTAAATTAAAACTAAGTTGGGTATGCATTGAAACGAATAAAACGGAATGGCCATTGGAAGGAATGGAGGCACCAGCAACTCCAGTTTCTAAATAAATTCTATTGTCATTCCAACATCCATTGGAATGAAGTGACACTGAAACTTCTGCAGCACAGCTGCATCTTTGGGAGTACATGGGGAAGGCAAGAACGAGGGTGTGACATGGTGAGGAAGGCACCAGATGCAGTAAGTGGAATGGTTGGAATGACAGGGAAAAATCCCTGCAGGATCAAGTTAAGTGAGTGGAATGACAGGAGGAATTAGAAATAGTTACAATAACACGGTTCTGAGTGAAATACCTGATTCGGAAGACTGATGGGAAACCGGGGGGAGCCGTCCTATTGTTTTACACACTTACCATCGCTGACTCCCTATCCTTTGACTTCCAATAGCCTCCTTCCCTGTTGTTCCATTTGCTTTCCTGATTTTTTGTTGTCATTCCACACACACACACCCCTTTACTTCTGTTCTATACGACACATACAGGCAAACATTGTATTTCTCAGGACTTTTTGAGTTCTCTGTAACAGGATTGGGGGCTAGAGGGGCGACTTGAGCCCAGAACTCCTGGGTTGTCCGTTATAAGGTTGAGAGCAGGGGAGAGGAGAACAGGCTTGGAACCAGGACTATTGAGTTGCCTGTGAAGGGAGCGCAGCCTACTGGATTAGAGTGGGGTGGAGAGGTGGTAAGCCAGGAGTCCCGAGTTCTCTGTTAAAGGGTTGGGGCCAAGTAGATTAGAGGTGGGCAGAGAGGGAGCCAAGACTCCTAAATTCTCTCTTTCTTAAAGAGGAAACGGAGGGGCTGAAGGGCCAGCTCACACCCTCCTGTTCCCAGCTTCAGTGTTGCCCCCAATCTACAGAGGAAGAGGATTGGGGCTGAAAGATGAAGGCAAAGTGTGGGTGCATGGAGCCTAAATTGTAAGTGAGCACAATATGCGAGACTGTACAATGTCTTTACTGCTAAAATGGCATGGAAGTTAACGCGGGAGCCTTAACTTGCCATTTCCATGCTTTTTAGCACATGATTGAATTTTCAAGAGCCTTAACGCTTCCTGTAAAGCGGAGGGTTTTTTATTATGGAATTTTGTCTCTGCTTCTGGTTCATTCCTCTATATATGCTACAAGGTCAATATGTTGTTAAGAAAATTAGCACTCATTGTATTTGTTAAGGTGCACCTGAGTTTTTTAATATGGGCAGTATCACCATATTCCCTGGCCATTTTCATTCCACTCCTTGATCATCTTCAGGGTTTTAAATTGAAGTCTGCTGTCAGTGTGTCCTGTTTATGGTTCTCTGTTTTACAGCTAGGATTTTTTTCTCTCCCTGACCTGCTTATAGACAAGGCATTGACACTGGCCAGATCTGTGCTTGAATTTGAAGGCATCTGTGCGTAGAATGGCTATTTCTTGATACGTTTTACCATTACAACAGATTATTGCTAATTTTCTAATACCTTACCAGGTATTAACAAAAATATTGCTTCCTCCTCCTCCTGCTGTAGCTAACTATTTGACAGTCGTATCAAGAGGCCTGTCTAATGACTATACTTGAAGTTCCCAGCTGTGTTGACACAGGATAAGTACCATAGCTAAAACATGCATTAGGAAGTTTTGGTTCAACATAATTGAGGTTTAAACAGTGGGGATGTGCTCTCGCAGTAAATGTATTCTGCCAAACAAAAAAGCAGATCGCTCGAAATGCCATGAGTTGTAACCCATTTTATTTCTCTCTCTTTTTTTCAGTAAATGAATTCACGGTGATCAGAAAGAAATTTAAGTGCCCGTATTGCAGTTTCTCAGCCATGCACCAGTGTATCCTGAAGAGACACATGCGATCCCACACGGGAGAAAGACCCTATCCTTGTGAAATCTGCGGTAAAAAATTCACGCGCCGGGAGCACATGAAGCGGCACACCTTGGTAAGTAGGTGCCTTTTGAAGTAGTGAGAGTGGGTGGTGGTTGGGAAGGGAAATGGTTTGTGATTCGTATCTGGGAGAGATGGAAATTCACCTGGCACATTTGTTTTGTATTCCCTCCCCCGCCCCAAGGGGATCTCTGAGCCCTTTTATGCAGCTTTGAGAAAATTGATTGAGACTTTCCCCACTCGTAAGACCCAGGGTTTTTTTTCCCCTTGGTTGTGCACTCCGAGCTAGTCGTCTCTTGCTGTTTACTGTGATGACCTGTACAATAAAGTGGTAATTAATTTAGTTATCAATAAATCAAAACAATATTCGATGCCCATTTGCTGTTTTTTAATCCTTAATATCCTGGCAATTTCTAGTATTTATTGTATAAATTTCCTGCACGCGCACAAGCCAGAAGCTAGCTAGCATCTTGTTGATCTTAAATCTATAGATGGAGTTTTGTTTTTAAGCTGATGAAATAGGCTCCAGTTGTTCAGCAATAAAAACTTTAATACTTTAAAACTTTTTAAGAGTCAATATACTTTTTGGCACAACAGCAAGCAAGGGCAGCCCCATCCCCTCCCCTAGTCTAGGGTCAGGTTTGTAATACAAACAGCAGCGTCGTCTCAGTTCTTGTGATGGCGTAACCGCTTGATTGTAAAATGGGTTAGATTATTTATATATTTTGGTTGCAAGAAGGGAAGAAATGCTTCAGAGAGAGACTTTAAATGAGTAAAACGCTTCTGCATTAACAGAAGTGCTTTCTGTAAGACAAGGGAAATAGTTTTTCCTCTCCACTCAGTTGTGGCAGGCCAAACCTCCCTT
The DNA here is from genome assembly GCA_003113815.1 of Sphenodon punctatus. Classification (NCBI taxonomy): domain Eukaryota; kingdom Metazoa; phylum Chordata; class Lepidosauria; order Sphenodontia; family Sphenodontidae; genus Sphenodon; species Sphenodon punctatus. Next base: position 1,982,751 of record QEPC01014492.1, read on the forward strand.
GAAGCACGGCGTCCCATTTTGGGTGCCTTGCTTCAAGAAGGATACCCCCCACAAGCTGGAGAGGATGCAAAGGAGAGCAGCAAGGATGGTGGGGCGTGGAGGGAATGTGTAGTGAGTCAGTGTGGTGGGATAGAGAGAAGGTGCCGGACTTGGTCCTGAGAAGCCAGGGTTCGAGTCCTGTCCTCGCCATGAACTCACTGCGTGGCCTTGGGCAAGTCACAAACTCTCAGCCTCAGTTCCCCATCTGTAAAATGGGAATATGTGTGTGCATCTTTCCCTGTGTGTTCCCCTCACCCTTCTTCATCTTAGATTGTAAGCCCACTAGGCAGGGACCTGTCTTCAAAATCTGTATGTGACTGTAAAGCACTGTATGCCTGGGAGTGCTATAATAGGGAAAGACCAAGGGCGGGGGGAAGAATGATAGAATTTGGGAGGAATGTTTAGCCTAGAAAAAAAGAGAATTAAGGAAGAATATGAGAGTTTTCAAATGGAAGAAAAAATGTCTAGGTCGAACTGGTGCCCAGTTCTCTCTAGTCACTGAGAAAGGGGGATGGGCTTAATTAAAGGAGAAAAGGTTTACGCTAAACCTTGGGGAAATTTGTCTTAACTCCCAGGCAGTTGAATAATTTGCCAAGGAAAGTTGTGAAGGCCCGGTCATTGGAGGCTTTTAAAAAAAATACTGAGTTATCTCTCAGGGTAGGGTAGATGCTGTGGATCCTGCTTCACAGGATAGTACCAGACTAGATAATCCAGGGGGTTTCTTCCAGCTCTGTCATTCTACCAAAGCCTGTTCAATAGTTATCTTGATTCTACCTCCCTTCTAGTGTCCTTTTTACATTTGTATTTGCTAATAAATACAATTAGAGAATCCAGTGACTTTATAGCTTTTCAGAAGCCTCACTTCCTGACTTGTAATACACAGTAAACCTTTCCAGGCTAAGAATGACCCTTAGCTTAATAAATTTTGACAGATAAGACTTGAAGACGGGTTGTTGGGTTTGTTTTTGTTATTTGCTCAGATGATGTAGATGTTATGTGATGTACATTGAAATCAAGGTATCAGAAAAGAGAATGGTTCTGTTTAGACTGTTTTCTCTCTTGGGAGTACCAAGTCAAGCAGCAGATACCTACAAGGAACCACCCCAAATTCTGCAAGGGAGTTACAGGTGAAGGTATATGAGAAACAGAACTCTTAGTTGAACACACTGAAGTCTTCAAGGTCCCTTTTTCTTAATTTAGTGGATTTTTTAAACTGATTGGATGTAGCATGTTTTGTATTCTGGCATAGGAAGAACTGAGGTGTCCTTGCACAAATCCCTCTTTGTGGATCTTCTTGCTATCAGAAGATCCCTCTGAGGCCACTAACGTAGGGGGTTAATAATCGAGATGGTAGCCCCCCCCCGGAGTCTAGGTTTGGTCCGCGCATCCCCTCCACTCACATGTTTAATGTGTAGAGCCTAATATATGAGCAGCCCCCTGAGTGTATTTCTTGTGCATTTGGGCATCCCCCGCTCACAATTTCCACATGACAAGCCTAATGCACAGCCAGGCGTTCTTCTGCACTGCCCTCTGCCCGCCAACCCCTGCCCCCTTCTCAGTATCCCACCCTCCCTCAGCTGCAGGAGGTGGTCCAGCACCTGTTACCCCCACCCACCCATGGAAATTCAAACCTGGGTTAATGCTTGCCAGCACTTGGTGACGGGAAATAACCTTTTGCTCTGCACAGAATGTGGAGTTTATTGAGCAAATTGCATACTTTAGTGAAATTTTAAAGTGAAACAGTCAGTCTTTGCATGTTTTCATCACCCAGTTTCTCGCATCGATGACTCACAGCGATGTTCTGGCAGGTAGCAATACACAGTGTTGTTGGAAATCCCTCTCTTTGCATAAAACCCTCAGTCAAACATGTGCCTCTTGTACCCCCTCCCTTGCATTTTCTGAATTACCGTACAGTTGGAGCAGAAAACATCCCCGCTCACGAGGGCACATTTCTCCAAGTGTCCAAACCTCGTCTCAGGCAACAGAATCTCCTTTAGTCAGTTCACATTCCCTGTATCCCAAGTCGCTTGTTTCCCCCAAGAATTTCATCTCTGCCATCTGATTGAGGCAATCGGGCAACCTCCTCGCACTTTCATCAGGGCAGTGTTGATAAGAAAAGGCAGGGAAGGTCCAGCCTCTGTTAGCAACTGCTCTGCTTCTGGCAGTGCACAAACACCCAGAAAAGTCATGATCTTGATCACATCCCACTCTCTCATTTGGGGCTCCCTGTTTTCCAATCTGCTAAACTTGGAACTGCAGCAGGTGTCTGCACTCCATCCTGCATACATAAAACTCCATTGCATGCACGTGCCATAATAGGCTGCCTCAGAGGATGGGGCTGACAGGTCTCTCTGTAGATCAGGCCTCGCTCAAATGTCGGCAAAGGCCAGGGTATCCATCACCCCTCAACTTCTCTGGGTCCCGTAGCCCGGGTGGCCACAGCACCCACAGACACAAGCCAAAACCATTTGGCTTTCCCAAGCAAACAACTCACAGCAATAGCTTTCTAAGGCATTATGACCCCTCGTGCTCATTGTAAGCAAAAACTGTTACTTTCAAAAGGTAAGAAAATACAAGTAGGCAATAGGCAGCTCTGCTCCCACATACATTCCGAGCATAACCACCTTCACTGCCTTGCAGATCCCGCCTGCCCATTTCTTAACATTCAGTGGTCCCCCCACACTCCAATTAAAAATTCCATGCTTCCCGTGGGTCTAACATCGCTAACATTTTTAGATGAGTTGGCATGTGCACTAACGTGCTTGCGACAGAAATGTCTATGCAGTTTAATAACCGCATGGATTGGCAGTGCCAGTGCAGCAACACACACACACACCCAGCATAACTTTGCAAACACTTTTTGAACCAGTAACAGCTCACGCTTGACGCACAGCCAGTCCTGTAAGGACACACGACGCGCTTGGAAGGAACTGAGGCGGCGAGGGCTCCGTCCCCTTTTATAGACTCCCACTCTCGCGCGATCTGAAACCCGCGCTTTCCTCCGAGGGGGGGGCCTCACCTTGTTCTAGATCTTTCCAGGCTATCTTCTGCCTGGAAACTGCTGACAAGAGGTTTTCCGGTACCTGCGGAGCAGGAAGTGAATCCCTAATAGTGAGAATCGCAGAGATCCTCAAAGAAGAACTTTAGAAACACTTTTTGAACTAATAGCCGGCCTGTAACCAGTAACAGCTCATGCTTGACACACAGCCAGTCCTGTAAGGACACATGACCAATAATGGCCAATAGCTGTTCAGGTGTGGCGTGCAGCCAATCCTAGCTTGACAGTCATCCAGATCTCTAAGCTGTTCAAAATATTTGGTGCGTGGACTGCAGAGTTCAGACGCCAGAGCTGCAACCACCACATGCTGAGAACTTCCTTCCTTCCTTTGCACCTAACAAGAACAAAACAAGGTGCTTGTTGTTGTGTCTCAGGCCTTCCTTTCTGGTGCTGAGCAGAACCTGCAAGTGATCAAACCGATTCAGCCCTTCTGCTGCTGTTGGTGCAATGTGAATTCAAGGCACAGAAAGGCTCTCACTCCATCCCTGGCCAGGACCATGCTGGGGAAGGATCAAAGCTATGTAAGTGGAGCTGATGCACCCAGGGAGGTACCTGTTGGGAGACGCGGCTTCAGTCACTGACACCATGCGCAGGGCAGCACCCACCGAGAGGCTGGTCTGGGTCAAGGAGAAAAGCACAAACTGGTGGAAGAACATGTTCTTATGGGGTTGCAAACTTCAGAATGCCCCATCAGCTTGCCCTGCAGATAGCTGAGATCCCAGGGCCACAACAGAAACAGAAGATGGTGATGCGGTCACCCATCCCAGTGAAGAAGCACGTTGCCGTTGCCATCTGGAAGCTCGTCACTCCAGACTCCCAACTGCTCTGTCACCCAGCAATTTGGTGTGAGGTTTGCATAGTGATTGCGGAAGTGCTGCTGGACTGGGTGGTACAATTTGCTGACCTCAGGCAGGTGATGGAGAGCTTTTGGCGGGAGGGGTTCTCAAACTATAGCAGGTTGGATGATGGGAGCGATATTGTCATCCTCTGTCCACCCCATAGCAAGGATGACTACCTGAACAAGAAGGGTTTTTTCTCTATGGTGCTCCAGGCTGTAGTGGACCACTGTGCCCTGCTCATGGAGCACATGGCCCCATGGGAGCTGGATCCCTGCTCCTGGAGCCTGGTCTGTTGCTCCGCTGGCACTTGCCTGAATTCAAAATCCAGGCTGGCCCCGCCCTAGCAGAATCAGCTGAGAAGCTCAGCTCAGCTGTAGACCCACAGTAGGAGGAGGAAGGGGGAGAAAGTCCCCTCCCCCCCCCGCCTCACCACTTCCCGCTGGCCCGCCTGCCCCAGCCCAGTGAGCCAGGATTCAGAACAGAAGGTTGCTGCCTTGTAAACAAAGTTCTTCGAGATGGCTGCAAACATTCTCACAAATGGGTTTGCGCTTGCACACCCTTCTCTTACCGGCAGATACCAAGCTAGTTTGAAAAAACCATGTGACGGTCTCGAGCCCCCACAGTATATAAGGTACCTTCCTGCCCAAACCCAACAGTTCTTTCCAACCCTGAGCGTGCAGGAAGAAAATTCCTTGCGGGGTCAGAAGGGTGTGGGTATTTGTGAGAATGTTCAGAGTCATCTCAAAGAACCTTGTTTACAAGGTAGTAACCTTCTGTTCTTCTTTGAGTGGCTCCTCACATTCTCACAAATGGGTTTGTGCTTGCACGCTCTTCTCTTACCGGCACATACCAAGCTCACTAATTTAAAAAACACGTGACGTTCACATGCCCCCACACTATATAAGGTACCTTCCCACCTAAACCCAACAGTTCCTTCCAACCCTAAGCGATTAGGAAGAAAATTCCATGCAGGGTCGGAAGGGTGGGTATTTGTGAGAATGTTCGGAGCTATCTCGCAGAACTTTGTTTACAAGGTAGCAACCTTCTGTTCTTCGAGTGGCTCTGAAATTCTCACAAATGGGAGAGTACCAAGCCTAGATCAAGGCGGTGGGGGAATTTTCTTATAGAATAAAAACAACATACCTCTGCAAGCAAAAAGTGTGTAAGTTTATTCCGTTAACTTAGTTTAAAAGTTCCTCTTTTTAAAAAAACGACAAAACCATTGTAAGTAAAATAGATTATTAAGTCTTAATTACAGAATTCAATATAGATACTCCCAGAGAGGTGTCCGATTCAGAATTGAGATGTAAAGCGTAATGCTTAGTGAATGTATGCGGGGAACTCCAGGTCGTAGCCCTGCAGATCTCGAAAGGAGAGATGTTGCAAAATGCTGCTGTAGAAGCACCCAGACCTCTGAGCGAATGAGCCTTTAAATAAAGTGGGGGTGGACTTCCTACCTGCTCATAGGCAAAGGAGATCAAATACACTAACCATTTTGAGATAGTTTGGGATGAAACTTTTTGCCCTAACTTGGGAAGGGAAGGGGAGAGGAACAAGTTGTCAGTCTGTCTGCAGTGCTGGGTCTTGTCTAAATAGAGCAGGACCGCTCTCTTAACATTCAAAGTGTGAAATCTGGCTAAGATTTCTGACTCAGGTGGAGAAATACTGGAAGGACAAAATTTTTTGTGCCATATGAAATCTGGACACCGTTTTAGGGATAAACGACGGATGGAGAGAGATTTCTATCCTGTCTGGGAAGACTGAGAAGTAAGGCTCCTTGATAGATACAGCGGGGAGTTCACTCACCTGCCTAAGGGACGTGATGGCAACCAAAAAGGCAGTCTTCAGAGACCAGTGGAACAGGTCAGATTGTTCTGCAGGTTCGAAAGGGTGTTTTGTCAGTTGATCTAGAACAAGGTTCAGATCCCACTGAGAAACGGGGTGTCTGTGACGGGGAAGCAAATTAATTAGTCCCTTAAGAAACTTTTTACCAGAGGGTGACCAAAAGGGGATTGGGAATTTGGGAGGGCAACGCGCTGAGCTATTGCTGAGAGATGCACTCGTATAGAAGAGTGTGCAAGGCCTTTCTCAGCCAGGTCCAACAAGTACTGAAGGACTAGTGGCACGGTTACCTGATCTACTGGGATGGAGCTCCCAGATAACCAATAGGAGAATCGCCTCCATTTGGAATCTCATGATCTTTTAGTAGATTGTTTCAAATCACTATCCAGCACCAGATTTAATTTAAGAACAATTTGGGATGGACAATTTAAGAACCCACCTGAAGCAGGGTCAGTGGTATGCAGTTATTGATCTAAAAGATGCTTATTTTCATGTTAGATTGCATACCTCCTGTAGAAGATTCTTCCGTTCACCCATGACTCCATGCATTTTCAGTTTTGTTCATTACCATTTGGACTCTCCTCGGCCCCTAGGGTCTTTACTAAGGTTATGGCCCCTGTCATAGCTTTCCTTCGTAAGCAGGGCATTGCAATTTCCCCTACCTAAATGACTGTTTACTAATACCCCAGACACCTTAAATGCCAACCTTCGCTTCACTCTAGATCTATGCATAAAGCTGGGACTAAGTATAAACGTACAGACATCCCGCCTGTCTCCTAAATGTCTTGTTGAAAAAGACATTTGTTCTGTTATTACTATATATGAACACTTTTGCTTGATTATTTTCATTTGTTTTGACTATTACTGCCAAATTCTTGCAAAAAATCTATATTGCCCTGCCCTCCCATCTCCTCCTGTTCCCTCCCTGTATTAGCAGGAGGGGAAACTGGGAGAGGGGGCTAGATGAGGGGGTACTTTAGCATGTTGGGGGTGGTTTAAGCAAGGGAGTGGATGGATCTGTGAGACAAGTTGCAAGGGGGTGCTCTGTGTGGGAAGCTAAGGGGTAAAAATTGCTGGGACTAAAAAGGGCCCAAGGCATGTGTGTAGATATGTTGGACATTTATGCAAAATATGCAAATGTTTATTTACATAAACAGGTGGGGCCGAATTATGCAAATTAAGTCCCGCACCAAGACTTCACACATGGCCCCACAAACCCTAGGGCCGGCCCTGCCTATTGGCATTCACGGGCTAGCGAGGTCTGGGAAAGGCAGTAGGTAGCGCAGAGGCACAGGCATGCAACTGGATCCTCTGTAACTGGCCAGCTCCGAACCTTTTCCTGTGGCTTTTCCACAGTAGTTCCCTTTGCACCTGGGCTTTTCCCTACTAACCCCCTTCCCCCTGCCCTCATGTACATGACCAGCAGACTCCTCCTCCCCCTCCTTTGTTTTTGGTACATCTGCCCACCCCCTTCCAACCCTCAGGCCCCAAAGTGGCTTATCACTGCACCATACCATTCTTCAAGCCCCCTCAAACTTTCCTCCTTTCCCAGAGGAAGCATAGAAATAGTGAAGTATGAAAAATTAAAGAACTTCATTAAAATAAAATTAAAACGGTTTCTTTTTCTGTGTGCTCCTTTGGGGGGGCCGTTTGGCATGCTCACTTGGATAGCGAGACTGGAAGGGAGACGTTTTCCTGATCCTCTGCCTGTAGGTGTGGCTATGGACAAGTGTTTGCGGGAGGCATGCCTGGCCTAGGAACGGTTTCCTGACGTGAACACGGTGCGGAGAGGGCTCCGGTTTTTTCCCCGGGGAGTCTATTGCTGGGGGAACCAGGGCGAAAAGGCATGTTTTATGTAGGGGGATGTGAACTGTTGATGGGGGTTCAGCAATGGCACCTGCCCTTGAACAAGTGTTCAGAGTCACAGCAGCAACATACTCAAGCAGGGAACTCTGGAGTTGAATAGACTAGGACAGGCTGCTTTGCACCTGTGCCCACGTCTTGCTCATCTCCTTGCTTGCCTTCCCAATCACACTGTCTGACTGCTCAAACTACTGGCAGAGGCAGGCCCCATGTCTGCCCTCCCACCGGTGGTCTATGCAGGCCTCGACAGCAATGGCCTTGCATTCTGTGGCGTCCTGCCACACCAGCTGCCTATGCTCCCTGGCCATGCTTTTAATGGCATCGCGGATCTTGTCTGCCTGCTGCATGGTCTCCCCAGTCATCTCCCATGTCAAATCTTCCAAGCACCGCTGGTTGTGGACCCACAGGTCCTGGTTCCACTGGGCACTTTTGGCAGGTGATTCCATCCATGCCCGTTGTGCTGGCACACCTGTAGCATTTCAATAAGGAAAGCCATTCATTCAAACCACCCGCCCCAGTATTTCGGGCCCCTACCTGCCCAATTTTCAGCCCTCCACCCATCCAAAGGGAAGCAGGGATAAGTACGTGGCCTATGCAGCTGCTGGAGTGGCTGCTGCAGCAGTATCCCAGCACCACGCAGTTCTCCTTCCGTGATCACTGTACAGAGAACACAAAGAAATCAACCACTGCCATTTGTGCCCCAGTCGTCATTTTGGCATCCCCCATACCAGCTTGCCGTCCCACCATGGTGTCTTCCGATCTGCTTCCTGTGCCTACAATTTCTCTCCTGTGGAGTTGTGTCCTGGGGATTTTTCTGCTGTTCCTCTGCGTTCTCCTGGCCACCTGTCACTAAACAATAAAGAATATAATTGCATAACAATAAACAGAAGCCTCGTTCCTGTAGCATTTCACCAAAGCACATTGGACCTTCTGCTCCCTCCATAAAGTGATGGCATTGGTCTTTTCCTTGGTCCAGGGAATACAGCATTGACAGGCGGATCTGTAGGCAGCAAGTGGCTGCAATCAAACAGTTGGAGGTAGTGATGCTGGTTGTTGCCTGACTATTGGTATTAGCCATGGTCCCGGTGATGGTAATCCTCCATGAGTCGTTCCTGAGCAACAAGCTTCAGGCACGTATTGCCAACTAGAATGAGCTGGGAAAACGAATGTTTGGAAATGGCACATTGGGCTTTTAAGGTGAACATTACGTTGTGCACCAGTGAGAGCAAGAGCAGAGAGAGAGAGAGGCCAGAAGTGGTCGCTTCTAGGAATGCTCTAAGCTCTTTGTCCGTGACGTTCTGGTGCTGGCAGACCTGTATGTGTGGAGGCGCTGCACGCAACGCAATTGGGTGGGGCACGGACATATGGGTGCACGTTAACCTGCATTCGCCTGCATGGCCGACTGTAACCCTGCCATGAGTAGTGACTGCATGTCCTGTGGGCTGGTGAAAATGAACACCTATTAAACAGGCAGGTGGACGCCCACCTGTTGTAGGCTACTGTCTTGTTTATTAACACCCTTCGTCTAATGAAGTAAGATTAGAGTGCATTTTGTTGTACAAATCGGAGAGAAGAACCAGAGACCTATGTCCGCTATCCATCTTTCCTTTGTACATGCTTAAGCCCTGTCAGAGATTTGCTGTTGGTGAGCACAGGAGTTGGTCCCCAAATGGTTCCCTGAAAATTCCAGAAATCAAACAATGATAAATGTGGGGTCATTCTTATTTGCCTTCTGCCATAGATGTGTTTACAGACTTTTTTCCACAGCGACCAGGGTTACCATTTTCATGGGTTTTGTCATTTCTGCCTTTTAAAAACTCCAAACCATCTCAAGACTTGCAGTTAAATTGTGAGTTTAACTATTAACTCCACGGTTGCCTCGCAGATGCCTTCCTCAACGTATGGATTTGCAGGGCGAAGAATAAATTCCTGAAAAAGTGATGAAATATTATAATTAAAAATGGAGGGTTTTCTAAAGAGCTGATCCACTCAGCTTTAAGTTCATGAAATCTAGGGTTTAATGATGGAAACTTATGACCAGGGGCTCTTGCTCTTCATTGGAGGCAATGGGGAAAGGGGCAGTGAATACGGGTTCATGCCTAGAGTGGTGCTTCCTGATGATGTCTTCGTGGGAGCGGGTTTTTTTAAAAATTATTATTATTATTATTATTTTCATTATTATTTTCTGAACAGAAAAGAGGAGCCATGAATGAGTTGTAAAGTCTTAGACCATTTTCAGACATTTCCCTCCCCTCCCCCTGTGCATATTCTGGCAGTGGGGGGGAATGCGCAGCCAGGATATGCGTGGGGATTGACTAGTCTGAGCCTCCTCCCACCCCCCAGCTTTGCCGGAAGACACACGCAGGGATGCAGGCCAGGAAATCGAGCTATGCATCCATGTGCATGTCTGCCAGCAAAGCCATTGGGGGGAGGGCTTTCAGAACAGCCGATCCCCGCGCATATCCTCGCTGCGCATTCTCCCCTCCCCCCCCAACAGCCAGAATATGTGCGGGGGGGGGGGGGATGTCTGAAAGTGGTCTTAGCTGGCACTGCATTCAGATCATTGTTCCTTCCACAGCGTATTACAAGGTAGACCTTGTTTTGTGGACTTTGCGGTGCTATACGTCCGGGAGCATGGACGGAAATCTCCATGAAGGATGGAACCTACTGACTTGAACGCTTTTGGCAAGGTGTTGAGAGCAAGTGAGTGGTTGCTGCGTTGGTCCAAAATGTAAGAAATGGGGACAAAGTCGTTGAGATGAGATCTTTTATTGGACCCACTTCTGTTGACGAGAGCATGCAAGCTTTCAGGCTGTATGGGGCCTTTTCTCAAGCGTATTAAACGGTCAAACTGAGCAAACGCAGGACAGGAATATATATGATAGCAGTCCCTTAGGAGGGAGCTGTTGGGAAAACTCATTAGCATTTCAAGCATTTCAATACAATGAGGGCAAAACAATCAAATGATAAAAATAAACGCAGGCCAGGTATTAAAGTATCAGAGTTTTAGAGTTGGACGGGTCCTCAAAGGTCATCTGGTCAACCCTGTGCAGAATATCCTTTGCCTACATCATCACAGACAGATGCTTGTCCAGTCGAGTTTTGAAAATATCCAGAGACACAGACCACACAACCTCTTTGGGCAACTTATAATTGCAAGTACGCAAGGGCTGTAGGAGGAAAGCTAATTAGCATTTCAAAACTTTTGCTACAATGAAGTGAAACCAGCAGGTCTAGGTGGTGTAATCAGGCTGTCTGTAATTTGCACATTCCAGTACGTTGGAGAGCCCAAATCTTTATTTATTCCATCATTAAATAGTTACGGATTTTCAGTCCCAGGCGAATCTTTCTAAGGTGGTGTACAGGTTCCTATTCAGGACGTAGATTGAGATCAATAGATAAATCTATCCTATTTTTCAGCAATGCAAATTCTGTGCCAACTTCTTCCTGAATTCACTCTGGCAAAGCTAATGTTTTCTATATAGGGGGTTTAAAGTAATGGTATCAGATTTAAAATAAACAAGTTTCCTGCCTGTTGCTATTAACAATGCCCAGGACAACTAGAATTTGTGATGCTCACCTTATTTCACTTTTCAGCATAGACAATGAAAATACTCCTGTCAGTGTCTCCCCACCTCTGATCATTTTTGCTTTCTGTTTCTTATGTTCTACCCCAATTGACACATATTTAAGCTACAAACACTGCTTAAATTCCATTTGAATTTTAAAACATTAATAGAAACGTTGTGTACATCTGTAAACATCTTGCTCTGGGAGACATGAATATCCACATTGATTCAGTATGCCCCCATGGTAACTATGGGCATTTTTACACACACCTTAAAGTTCCAGATTTTTCAGTCTTCTGGGTTTACAAGTCCACAAGTAAGTTCCGGATGCATTCTTCACATAAACACTGCCCCGAGGCAGCCTAAAGTAGCCGCAGTTGTAGACATGACAGGCTGCCATGGAAACCAAGTGACCACAGCTGCCTGGAGCAAAGTCGTTTACCAGGACAACTTTTTACACACAAAAGTTCTGGGAGAAGTTCTATGCAGAAGTTCAAAGAGCCAGATGTTGAAGATCTGGGTGAGT
>QEPC01014492.1:1996487-2027251 GCA_003113815.1 Sphenodon punctatus
TAACAAAGGCCAAGGTGTAGTAAACATTTCCCAAAGATAAAGGTGAAAGGAACTTACTCACTTTTCTTAACAAATATAACTGGAATTCCTTTCACCAAAAAACGCCTTGTGGGACTCCAGCTTCATTTTATTCCAGGGAGATCTTCCCCCTTTGGTTTATCTTACAGGGACTGCTGCTTGCTGGTTTCTTCTCCAGCTGCAAACACACTCCCAAATCTAAAGCTCTTTATAGCCCACTCAAGCTGCTCTCTCCTGAAACAAATTAACTAAAAAGAAAGCTCCCATAATATGTTTATAGAGCATGTTCTCTTACAAAAAAAAGTAAAGGTAGGATTTCTTAGAGGTACCTACTGCTATCATAAGGGGGAGACCCATATTCATATATGCTAGCAAAATACAGTATTTCACTGCTTAGCCTGGGTCTGATGAAAACAAGAGAGATAGTTGGGTGTCGTCAGCATATTGATGACACCTTACACCACACTCTCTAACAACCTCCCCCAAAGGCTGCATATACACATTGAACAAGAGAGGGGACGAGATGGAACCCTGTGGGACTCCGCACGTGAGGCCCCGGGGAGAAGATGAATAATCACCCAGTACCACACGCTGGGTTCTCCTGGCCAGGAAACAGCGGAACCGTTCAAGAATAGCCCCGCTCATCCCTGCCCGGTCCCACAGCCGAGTCACCAACAACTCATGATCAACGGTAACGAATGCAGCCAGGAGATCTAACAAAATCAACAGGGTCGAATGACAGTGGTCCAACTCTCGGGAGAGGTCGTTGACCAAGGCCACAAGCATGGTCTCCATGCCATAACCCAGACAGAAGCCAGACTGCAAGGGATCAAGGAAGTTGACCCAGTCCAAATGCTCCTGAAGCTGTTGAGCCACCACCCGTTCAATAACCTTCTCTAAAATGGGAAGGTTAGAGACTAGCCGATAGCTGGCCAGGGCATCAACGTCCAATGATGGCTTCTTGAGCAGGGGCTGCATCACTGCCTCCTTGAGGTGATCGGGCACCCTGCCCTCCCTAAGGGAGGCGTTGACTATCCTGACCAGCAACTAACCTAATGTCTCCCGACTGGTCTTAACCAGCCAGGACGGGCATGGATCTAATTTACAATAGGTGGCTCAGACAGTCCCAAGAGCATCACCTACATTTGAGAGCGACATGTCTTGAAATTCATCTCATAAAACAGGACAAGATGGGGCTTCGACTGCCTCTGGCTCACTCACTGTTAATAGGCCAGCTGCTTCATTTTTCCTTTGGACTGAATTGTCCTGGAGGTTGCCCAATCTTTCGGACCCCATACTGGTGGCAAATATTGCCCCATATTAGTGGAAATTTACTTTGAGTCCATTGGCTAGAACTGTGAAGGATGTATAACCGCTTCCCTTGCTGCTAACACCTTGTAGTTAACTTGCTGCTATACTACCTTAAAATATAAATGGACTCCTTTGCAAAACAAGTCCTACGTTGTGCATGCAACTTATTTGGTCCCCACTTACACTCTGCAACAGTGTTCGGTTCCCCATCTTGGGAAGGCTTGATCTGCCGTAAGCTGTAGGCAGTTGTCTGTGTGCAGCAGCAGGTGCCAGTGTCAGGCTTTAACTTGCCAATGGTGGTGTTTATGCGCAGGGTGGGCAGTCAGCCCATACCACTTACACCAGAATGATCAAGGGGCTTATGTTATCAGTTGCTATGGTACCCAAAACCCCACCATCTTTTACTTCCTTCCATGAGTACTTGTCCATTCGGATGAGTGCCCAGCCATCTGGTCCAGGGACAGCTTGCTCCCTGAGATGTCCCTTTATTATTTCCTTTGGGGGTTAGTCTTCTGGTGTTCAGTAGGCATGTCCAGGCAGACAGCTCGTCCACCCCCCCGCCCCTGCAGACACCAGGGTTTCAAAATCTGTTGTTACCTTTCGGAGAGACACCTTGTTATGCCAGCTCCATGGCAGCCTCTTTTTTAAAAGCCTCTGTGAAACCATTTTTTAAAACTTTCGTTAATTGTGCTTTTGTACTCGTGCTTCCTTCTTGAAATATCTGTAAACAGCCTTAGCTATGAAGTCCAGATAAGAATGAGTTCCTTTCCACAGGCAAGGTGTATCCAGGCAATTTAAATACAGAAGCCAAGTGTGATGTCAGTCCTTCATTTTCCAATAGCGCATCTTTCCAGCTAAACGGGGGGAAGTGGAATGCAACATAACATCCTATGACAAAATGCCAGTTATGCCAGGGAGCTTGCTAGAAGGAGGTTTGGTCATTTTGCTCTATGAAACTGATGAGGTGCCCCTAATTAAATATCCAAGTGAAAGAGCCATGGATCCAAGCTATTTTTGTATGTTTGAAAATACAGTACAGATATCATTGCCACCTGCAGACAGAAATGTATAGTTTAGAACAGGGCTGGCTGTACCGTTTTCCGAGGCCCAGTGACCGTACCCACCAAAGCTCCAACCCTTTAACAATTGGCAGCTTGAACGTTTGCTTACAAAAACAGAAGTCATAAATTTTGACACGTGCCACGCGTGTGCGCGCGCACTCAAGCTCGCTCTCCCACTTTCACACACACACACCCCTCTGGCAGGGGGGATTCAGAAACTAGTGATTTACTGAAAGTGAGGGGCGGGAGGAACAGGTCCCCACGGGACGCAGCCACCCAGGAGGCTGGGAGTCACGGGGGGGGAGGAGGTCCCCATTGCAAAAATAGCCCGTCTTGGGGACTCAGGAGCCCTGGACCGGAGACTGCCGGGACCAGTCTCCCTGTTGGGCCCCCTCTAGTTGCAGGGCCTGGCTCCAGCCATGCTTTAGAAGTGCTACACCCACCTGTCCTGCAAACTCAGGCCTGTGGTCTGCGATGGTGTAGGAGATGCAAAGTTTGGCTTGTTGAGCTCCTTCCTGAGTCTAGTGTCTGTATGCAGGAGCTGCTACTGTGGTTAGACTGAGTATGGACATCACAGAAGCAGCAGGAAAGGGTTCTGGGAAGGTTGAACCTTGATTTAAGTCTTTAGCATCTCCTTGTTCCAAAATATTTGCCTGGGCAGTCTCTGCTACCAAAGACAGCTGCATTTCCCCTTCAGCCAAAGTTGTTCTTCAAGGGCAGTGGTTCCCAAATCTTTGCCTGCGAGACTTCAATAGAATCCTGTGACCCCAGACAGTATGGAAAGCCTATCGAATCTGTCAGGGTCGCAGCCCCATCTGCAGTGGCATAAACCCTTTTAGGGTCCGGAGCCAAAGTTTGGGAATCTCGCACTATTGCAGGGGTGGGAAACCGTCTCCATCCCGGAGTCCATCCACTTTGAAAATGAGTACAAGTTCCGAGGGCCACATAGAGGTTTGCGGGGCAGGAGTGCTTAAGGGATACACTCAGGAATCAGAGAATTGGGATCTCTGCCATGGATTTGTTCCCTATTCTTGAGTGATGAATGCCCTCCTTACCTCACCCTTCCCCAGAGTCTTCCAGCACTTGGGAGTAGGAACTGGATGCGGGATCTGAAAAGGGGCCAAATAAAAACTTAACAGTGGGCCACATTTGGCCCTGAGGTTCCCCATCCCTGTGCCCTCTTGTCTAGAGGTTCCCATACAGGAAGTTGGAGCCCCAAGCAGAATTGCACCCTCTGCAGACAGGGTCACAATACTGACGGATAGCTGATTTACTTTGCGTGGCTTGGTCCAGTTGATACCAATGGATCATGGGATTGTTTCAGCCTCAATGTGGGGTCACCCAAGAACGACTTTGGGAGCCACTCTTGTGTACCACACATTGGAATTCTTCCATTTAAGAGAGACTATGCATGTAAGTTTTCATTATTAATAAGAGATGCACCTAGATCTCTCTCACAGAGATAACCCTGTAAGCCTCAGGCTCCCTTTTGGTTTTAATATTCCGGATCTAGAAAAGGTATCTTTAGAGACAGTTGCAGTATTTATTTATTTATTTCCGTTTTTATTCTGTGTTTTCCCAAAGTGATCAGGGTGGCTTGCAACACACATAAAAAAATGTTTTTAAAAGTACTTATAAGTGAAAACCAGTTAAAATCTCCTGTCCCTGCCTGCCAAATGCCTGGTCAGACAGAAAAGTCGTGCAATTGCCTCTGGAAGATGAGCAGGCTTGGGGCTCAGAAAAACCTCCCAGGAGGAGGGAGTTCCATACTTGTGGGGCAAGAATGTCCTATGAATCCGGTAGGCAGCGCTCCCAGCTGATCTTGCAGGCTGGCATGGGACAAAAGGAATGAGGCAGTCTGTTTGCTAACTTTTGCCTTACTTTTCTGTGTTTCTGTAGAAAGCACCTCCTTGTGGGGACTGAGACTTTGGGGTGGAGAGCATACGTCTCCAAAGGGGCAATGACAGAAAGCCGGCCCTGACTGGAGCTTTACCCAGTGGCATCAGCTGTCGCTGTTCTTAAACAGATTGAGAGAGGTTGGATCAAACGACCTCTACTGGCAGGACGATCAACCACTGTAAGTCAGTGGGAGTTTTGCCATTGACTGTAATGGCAGACGGTTGCATCCTGAGTCTGGGAATATTGCCTCTTTCACCAGTTGCCTTCAGAACTCTCTCATCCCAATCAGTACAGATCTAGAGTCTACCCCTGCCTTCTTACATAGCATGTGGCTATTTAACATGAGAACACGGTGCTCCTAGATAGGTGGAAAGTTTCTAATGATTTGGCCGTTACGGCCACTCCTCTTGCTGTTCAAACGCCTTAATGGTGGCACGACAAGCCATCAGAATGATTGAGAAATCCTTTTTTTGTAGAGCTGAGACAGGAAATTACAGATCGTGGGGGCTCAAACTTGATGCCGTTACAGTTTTCATCTCTGCCAGCGCTGTTATAATCATCTCCTGAAAGCATAGAGAGATCTGGCAACCTCACCCTTCTCGCATGCATTGAACCACGGTACCATCGGTGCTGGGCACAGCCAATTTATCTGGAAAATGAAACAAGCAGTTCCTTTGTAATACAAGAATTCTTGCTTTAAACTAAAATTGGGTCGATTTGCTGCTACTGCTGCTTGTAATGGTGGATTATTTGTATCATGGTGTTGCCTGCGGGTCACAACCAAAACTGGGTCCTCATTCTGAATGTTGGCCAAATGCACAATAAGACAAGGTTTATTAAAGAACATACTGTCTAATTAGGCCGATAAAGTGTGGGAGAGACTGGAAGTGCCATAGCTTTGGCTCGGCGTGGTGCCAGCCAAGTTCAGTTTTGGGACGAGGAACGTAGTGGGTAAGCGGAACCTGAATTGGCGGTCAGGAGCAAACACAAGTTGGGAGGCCGCCATGGAGAGAGCCTCTAGAGCCAGGCAAGGATTGGTAGCTGGGAAATCAGTCTGAAGCAGGAGTAGGGACCAGAAGCCAGGCAGAGGGGAGCTTGGAGGTGGGTGGCAGCGCTGGAGACGTGACACAGGGCAGGAGCAAAGGAAGATTAAAATGGTCCCGGTGGCCCAGGGCACTGGAAGCCACATCCCAGTGCTTAGATGCTTCCTTGAACCTGTGTGGCCCTTTTAGCCCCACAGTCTGCCTAGCCAATCAGGGCTTGGAGAACGCTCCAGGGTGGGTTCCAGAACTCCTGCTGTAGATCGGCAGTTACAAACGGGGCTTCCCTTGGGGATGGGCAGCAGCCAGGGGGCCTGTCCCAGCCCAACATAGCCTGACAAGCCCTTAGTGGGGGAACTGGGGCACAGAGGGGAGGAAGCTGCCCATTGCCGCACAGGAGCAGGTGACAGAACTGGATTGACCTTCTAGGTCTCCGTGTGGTACCTGGCCTATGAGATCAAACTTCTCCTGTTAGAATGGGATGGATGACATACCTGTATTTTTTTCCTCTTTGAATTCCCATTTTCTGAGCTTGTATGTTCCCAGACTTGTTTCAGATTCCCAGCCTGCGGCGAGCGCTTTGAGGATCCGTCTGTAAACTGCGCTCGATTTGAGCAAGTTGCATTTCAGCAAACTTGGCAGCGTTCACTTCTTCTTGTTGAGAAACAAAGCAGGCAGCACCTGCGTCTGAGCGTGAGAAGGCTCTCTGATTACTACATCAAAGTCTGTTTTTTAATTCTGTTCTCTTAACAGTTACGACGACAACTTGGGAACATACCCAGCACAGGTTGTCTTAAAAGAAACAAGCTTTGCCTTTTCTCCGGTGGGCACAATAGGCCTGTGAATTTTAAATATCAACAGAGCCATCCTTCTTCTTCTTGGATGGGGGCTTATGCCCAGAGACCTCGTAGCATCCTTGCAGAAATAACGTTTTTTGAAAAAAGAATATACAGTAAAGGCCTGTTTATCTGAATGCTTTAGGGGACACCCAAAACATCTGGATGAGTAGGTTCTCTGCCTGCTCTCTTCCCCATTCCCCACGTGGCCAACTCAGGCCAAGACCTGGGGTAGCTGGAAAGGTCAGGTTGGAGAGAGTGGCAAAACACTGGTGGCCTCCGGCCTTGCCCTCAACCCTCCCCCTCGGTCCCCCGTCATCCCTGCTTCTGCAGTGAGTCCTGGGAGGCAGGGAGCCTGGACTCCCACTTCCTCCTCCCCCATGTTTCTGCTGCAGGAGATAGCAGAGATACCAGATCTCTTATTCGGGGGTTTGGGGGGCTTCTAGATGAAGACTAGTTAACGGAGATCTGGAGAACCAGATTTCTCCCTGTAAAGGGCACAGAATAAAGGCAGCTAGTCGTGATTCCTTTTAAAGTTCAATTTGGCAATCCTGGCAGAGCAGATAAAATTTTTGGTAGAAGCATGTGGGCAACAGCAAACAAGGCTTCTTTGATACATCCTAAGTGAAAGCTTGTGCAAGCTGGTCCTGGAACCTGGGGGCTCTGTGGGCAGGGGGAAGGGAGTGAACCTCCCCCGCCCAGGTAAAGGTGGGCAAAACCAGTGTGCCCACCTGGAGTCGGGGGTGGGGCGGCACGCACTAAAGTAGCAGCACCCTCAGCTGCCTAACCTCTTTTTGGGGAAAAGGGAGGCCGGAGCCAGGCAGCCCCACCCGTCTCTCCCCCGTTGCTTGGGCGTAGCACATGGAGTGTTAGCAGGTGAAAGTTTTCCCCAGCGTAATGGCTGCTGCAGGTTTTGGCGAGCTGCTGGATTTGGGGCTGAGAAGGAATCTCTCCCCCCGCCTGAATTGGCAACACAAGGCAGGTTGGGTTTGGGTTTTTTTGTTTGCCTTTTCTGCAGCAATACCGGCTGTTCATCGAAATACATCCTTGCAGGGAATTGAGTAGGTCTGTGCTAGCTTCTTGTCGCAACTTTAGGTGGAAAGCAGCATGGGAACCGTGCTTGAGGCAGAGCTCCTTAAGAGTAGGGGCTGTATGGCACCCCCAATTGTCCTACGTAGGGGGAGGGGTTAGGGGGCAAGGGTGGCCCCTAGCTCTAGGCTGTGAACGGCTGGGCTGGGAATCGCTACCATTGCTCCACCCCTTTGGGGAAGAGTGACCTCGCAGGGGAGTTGGGTCACCCGGGTGGCCAGCCCCAACGTCCCGATTACACATGGTTCCTGCTGCTGTGTCGCAGGGTATGCCCGATGCTGGGCTAGCTGCAACAGTTATTAATAAAGTTGTGGCCAATGCTCATCTTAAACCATATTTTGTGTCTGTCTGGGTTCCTATGGATCATGCTGTCACGGAGGAACATAGGGTCACACACGTGTAACACGGGCCCACATGTAGACTACAGGTCTGGTAAATATGTAATACAAAAGGTTCCACATGTATGTAATGTAATGTTACAATGGAGAACTGTAAAATCCAAATCAGAGATGTAACACATGACAAGCTCCAGGAAATGCAAAGAGAGACAAAGATGTGTATTTGGGGAACCCTGGCTCCAGACGGATGGCCTGGGACATTAACAATGCTAATGCAGGTAGCCATTGACTATGTGCAAAAGACAGAGAAACCTGATAAAAGAACAAAGGAAATTCTAGAAGCCTGGAGAACGTACGAGGAGTTTTCCTCCAGGAGATATAAGGAGAGGTATCCCAGAGGGGAGAGAGATTTTTAGGAGTTCTCTCCCAGGGCCATCTTGGACATCTGCATACGAAAAGCCTGCCAGCAGCAGGCTGGAGAAACCATGAGGAGAGAGGCATGATTTTGCTCTTTGCCAACTAAGAAGCCAGTGCCCAGTCGCTTATGCCAAAGGACTGAGAGAAACTTATGGACCTTTATAGGGTAAGATGCTTATTTAGGAACTCAACCAGTATATATACCTTTGATTTCTAGTAACCACTCTGTATCAACTATCTTGCTTATGTAATCAATAAACTTACTTCTTATTTTTATGAAGAAGTGTCTGTGTCTAACATTGGAACACAAGTGAGCAACAAGAGCCCTCAAGCTCTTGCGAACCCAGAGAGTAAAGAGTCTGTAAACGGGAAGGATCGGGCCCTTGAGTGACAAAGGAGTTTCCCTGAGGCAGACTTGAATTAGCCAGAGAGAGAAACTAACCCAAGAGGGCTGCATGCAAGGGAAACGGAGTCCCTCAAACCCGGTGACGTGTGGGTGCAGACCTCCAACCCGTGACACATGCTCACACAATGAACTAAGGCAAAAATCCCCTCGGTTTTCAGGCTACTTGGTGGTGGTGTGCGCAGCCTGCCTTCAGGTATTTCCCTCCAGTGGTTACGCTGTAAAGCTCCGCGTCAGCTAGGACGTTATCTGATAACTCTACCCCTAAATTCGAATCAGCTGCAGACTTATTTTTCATTTGTTCTTCACAATTTGTATCTGCGTCTGTACCTCTTCACAGCAACGTATTACTGTAAGATAGTTTAAAGTAGCAGAAACTTTTTTGATTTGTCAAAAGGAGCATGATTTGAAGCAGGTGGAATTGGAAGGAGTTTTTCAAAAAACAGATTAGTACTTTAATTCCAGCAGGGCTTTGGGGTTGGATGAATGCACACGTTGCAGCCCCTTGATCCCTGTTGATAGATTAGGACCTTTGGGAAGGTTTTTCACTGATGCAATTGCAGTAAAGCACAGCTCTAATTACGATGTATGGTATCATTGGAAACCAGGGCCACTTAATTGGGTTAATTACCCGATTAAACCATAAGTGTAAACTGCACCAATTTACAAGCATGCATCATGTCTGCATTACAGGTTTACGTTAACGTATTTACGCTAGTGAGGATTTTTTAAGTTTGACCAGGCCGTTATATACAGCTTGCGGCAAGCACTGATTTTATATTGTGTTATATTGAAACAAAACCTCATGTTTCCTGGCAGTTTGGAGTTGTCATGTGGTGCAGGCTATTTTAAGGTAGTATGTGCATTTTCAGAATGTAATTGGAATTTTAAGAAAGGGTGTGTTTTAGCATCCTGGGTAAATGAAAGCACAAATAAAATACAAACAACTAGGACCAAGGAGGTTAGATAATCCATGGCGTTTGTGCTTTTTAAAAGCGTACAGTGTTGTTCTTGACACTAACTCACAGCTAAATTAATCATGGAGGATACAAGTCACACCTGGGATCCACCATTTCTCTTCCAAACAGTAGTAGGTGGCCATTTCAGGCTATGTGAGACTGTTTTTCCTCTTTGCAACAAACCAGTCAACATCTCTTCCCATCATGGATACCTTTTGCAAGACTCTTGTTCATCTTCCCTTGCATTAATTTTTCAACTTTTTCCCTCCCCAGGTCCACAGCAAAGACAAAAAATACGTCTGAAAAGTGTGCAACCGGGTGTTCATGTCCGCAGCTAGCGTGGGGATTAAGCATGGTTCCCGCCGCCACGGAGTTTGTGCCGATTGTTCCGGCCGAGGCATCGCAGGCCACTTAGATCAGAACGGAGGAGACGGGTCACCGGATGAAATGTATCCTGGCGAGGGCCAGTATCTGGAAGATCCCGACGACCTCAAGGTGGAAGGAGATGACGACCTGGGAGAAGACGATGACCTAAAATGGAAAGACGACGTAGAGATTTCACAAGATGATGTGATTTTAGAAGATGACAAAGATGATGATGTCGACTCCCCACAGGAGCAAGAGAACTCTGGGGAGAACGACAAGGATTTCACTTGGATTTCTTAGGGATTTTTTAGTTCAGGCGTGCGGCAGGGAAGGAAGGAGCGTGTTGGAAAAGCTACGTAGGTTGTCCATGTTTGGAAAAGATTTATTGTGTTCCTTTAAATGCAAACAAGTTCTTTGTTCCATTCAGATACTACATTAGTAAAGGTCACTTTTGGTGGCATGAGTTACTGCCCCTTCCCACCCTACCTCCCTAACCAGGGGAGAGAAAATTGGCTCTCTTTGCCTCTCTGTGGGAGCAAGCCAGTTTGCATGCAAGCGACTTAGACTTTCTGAAGGTGAGCACAGTAAGGGAAGCAAGAGAGGTCAGGGAACTGGATGAAGCATGTGTTCCGCTATCAAACTTAGCCTCACTCAGTTTGAATACAAGGGAGATTTTCTGTCCCAATTTTCTTTTTTAAGAATTTTTTTTAGAGAGAGGAAAACCCCCCGATTTACCGACTCCTAAACAAACGTGTGTGTGTGTGTGTGTGTGTGTGTGTGTGTGTGCGCGTGCGCACAACCCCAGGGTGAACTTGATGTGTGTTTTGTTTTGTTTTAATAAAGCCAGAAAGATCAAAAGGCAGTTTAGGCCTCCGCCTTAAGAGCATCTTTCATGGTGACCGAGCCCTTGGTCTCCAATGTTCCATTGAGAATACTTAATCCCCTCCATCGTAGTGTTGTTCCCCAGTTTTCCAGCTTTGTTTATGCCTACGAAGCGAGTGTGCTGATTTCCACAAGATTCAGAACTGTCTGCCGGGAAGGACTTGCACGTGGCTTAAATACACAGCTGTGGTTGTGTCACATAAGGGTTGCCCTCTTTTATCCTTGGGTGTCAGCTGCCTTTCTTTTCATAATATATATGCAAATTTTTAGGGTAAGCAAAATGAATTCCTAATTACGGTAACACAAGAAACTGAAGTGTATCTTCTTCCTTGCTAAGCTCAGACGTTCTTGCTTGATTTGCGGGTGTAGAGCCTTCTATGTCTTTAACACTCCTAGGCAGGCTCGTTCCAGACAGACCTCTTTATTTAAGAAGCTGATTCTTATTCCCACCCCTGCCAAAGCCTCTCCTCTGTCTTGTACAGAACAGCTTATTAGGGACTGTTCCCATGAGCTCACACTCCCATGAGCTCACGGCTGCCTTCTTAGGACAAAGTTTAAAAAATGAAAGTGTCTTTTTCATTGTGAAAGCTTCTTCTGTACCTTTCACCTCTGTTTCTGGTGCTTTAAAAAAAAAAAAAAAAAAAATCAAAGACCTCACTGTTTCCTTATTGTGGAGCAGATTTTTATACAACATGTACAATAATACCATGAAACCTACCACTCGAGGTGACCAGTAAGAATCCAGGAAGCCAAATGATTCCAAGGTGCTATTTTTTTTTTCTCCCCGCTGTCAGGGAAGACAACTTGTAAGAGGAAGGGAAAAAAATAAATCTAAAGTCTTGCGATTTATTATTATTATTTATTTATTATTAATTGGGAAATGTGGTTTTACCCCGGGAAAGGAAAGGAATGCAAAGTTTCAATCTGTAAAATCTCATCATGGCAAATCAGATCAACCATTTAAAGCCAGGACACACTTCCAAGCACAGTGCTTTAAAACATGGGACTCTCCAGCCTACCTGGCACCAAGGAATAGTTGGGCTTTGGGGTCGTATCATCATTTCAGTGTATCTTACTCCTTTTTCTGAATTTGTCTTCAATTCTCTGCAGAGTGGGAGAGTGAGACCTCACCCTGTTTTCCTGTGCATGCTTCCTTTCCCACCCGTTTTTCTTCCAAATTTGGGACTTGATCCCTAAAGCCTCCTGTTTCCCATGTTTGTTCTATTTCCCATCAGCCCCTGAATGGCTGGTGGTGGCTCAGCCTGTATGGGCGGGGCAGCATTTTAAACCAACACTTTTCCTAAGTCACTCCATGTTCTAAAAACCTTTGTTTGGTCAAAGCAAGGCTAGTGTGATCACTGTCTGGTACACTGCTGTAATCTTGAGGATTGAGAATGTTTTTACATGGGATTTTTATTTAACCAAGACACAATGGGTAACCCAGTTCTTTTTAAACTATTCAAGGAATAGTGTGATAGGGTCCGGTGAAAGCATTTTTATGAAACTGTAAAAAGCTCCTTTTGCATTTTAGCTTGTTGTAAAGCCCTCCAAACTGTATTTTAAAAAAAGAAAATGATATTTTAAGATTGGACCTTTATATACTTTTTCTAAGCGCAGAAGAAACAACAGTCGCATCCACCTCGTTGATTGCAAAGTCAGGCCATTGTCTCATCCACCTGTCCGCCTTCACCTGCCAGAAGTGCACGTTGGGGATTTGTTGTTCGCCTGTAAATATTAGAGGGTGGGGGGGGGGGTTTTTCTAAATGTCTGTCCATCTTCTGTTGCTCATAGACAAATACATACAGTACTTAAATACCTGCCGCTTTGGCTTTTTATATATGCAAGCTATTTAAACACAAGAGCAAAAACACCCCTTCGATTTCTAAGACATTCCATCCTCTTTCATCCTGACTCCCAAAATACAAATTCACTGTCTTGCAGAGAAGACAGTCTCAAGACACTGGCTTGAGTGTCTTTCAGGCAAAACAAGCGCTATCGGTTCTGACTTGACTTCCCTCCCCTCTCCCTGCCTCCTCGTTGGGCGAACTTGATTTTGTATTAATATTTTGGGGTGCTTAGCTTTATTTTGTGTTTGTTTGAAAATATTTTATATTACTTTTTTGTTTGTTTTTATCGTGGACAGCAAGCAAAACGGCTTTCATAAAACATTTTCTAGTAGTGCCACTTCTGTCCTTGCCAGACAGAGGATACCGCAAAAAAGAGGAAAAGCCCATGGAAAAGCTAACTTACAATTTAAAAAAATTATAGCATAGCACCTGCTTCTTTAATGCTAACATACACTAAGTGTGTGTGTATATGTGTGTGTGTATATACACATATACACACATACCCCAAATAAATTGTTCTGATATGTGATATATATTTTAAGTGCTTTTTGTTTTTGCTTTTATTTTTGGGACAGGTGTGCAGATTTGGAAATGTTAATTTTTAAAAAAAAAAAACCTTCAGGAAGTGCTCTTTAGAGTTTTGTGTCTCATGAAGGAAAGACATGGGATTTTTTTTATTTATAAAAGGAAGTGATTTTGAAAACAGCACTAGTTTCTACAAGATGGAAAAGGGGTACTCTGTATACAACTTTATAAGTTATTTGATTCTTAGCTGCAATGGGCAACGCTCCTCAGTCTTACCTAGCATAGCACCCTAAGCACATGCTTAACTAGGACATTAGAAATCGTGCCAGGATTCACGGGACACCTGGTTTGCTGCATTTGAGAATGCATTTTCTTGGAACAGGCTGGAGAGCTCCTCATCTTGTAGCATTAAGCTCTGGATGTTTATGTGCAGGTCACGTCCATGTTAAAATATGAACATTCAGAAACTTGAAAGAGCAGAGCCTATAGGAAGTCAGCAGTTTTTAGTATTCTCTCCGGTCCCTGAACTTGCAGAGATTTAGGTCTATGCGTCAGGTTATCTGGGGGCTTAGCATGATCAGCCATATCTCCCATTTCCCCGCACGATACCTCTCTAACCTGCTTCCTAGACAAGAATCAAATCCGGCTGTTTTGTGCAAAGAAATTCTGCCTCAATGTGATGTCCAGCAACAGACTGTATTTCCTCAATATACATGAATTTTTTTCTATGTAGCTCAGAAGAAACAGCTACAAAAAATATTCAGTGATGCAGCGGCAAGCTAGACCTTTGTTTAGTTTGAAAAGTTTTCTTTCATGCTTATGCTGCTCACTTATTTTTGCTTCCAAAGGGTATTTTTAAAAAAATGTTAATAGATACACATTTGAATGTTACAGTTTAGTGTCCATCACACAACCTTAGAAACATAAAATCATTTTTCAGAGGCAATGAGGATGACCTACATTCAAGGAAGGCGTGGGGACTGCTTGATAAGAGACCTTTTTAGAAACAATAAATCGGTGTTTGGGCTACCAACCAGAATATTTTCTTTTTTTAAAAGAAGAAACCTGCATTAGCATTAAGTCCCATTTTATGTTTGTGTCTCTTAATCATACTGTTAAGCATTCTGCACCTCCAAAGTGTGACAGATGTTTGTTCGGTTGATGTTCTCAAAGATTGGAATTGATAACCTTGGGTTATGCATCAAGCTCATGTTCCTGACAAAGTTGTATATTTTTGATTCTCCTGCCGAATCAGTGAGTTTGCTCCGAACGCTGCCATCTTCTAATAGGAACTGCTGAAAGAAAAAAATCCACCTTCATGCTTCCAGCTTTGCACATCATCCCTTTAAAAAGTTTTTTAAAACTCCAAGAAAATGCAAAAACTGGAATTTTTTGCAATATTATAAATGATAATCTTATTTTAGCTCATTCTGTGACATGTGCAACTCTTAAGAAAGCCATACTTAATGGTTCTTTTTATTTTTAGATTCTATATTGTGTTTTTGGATTTCTGACTTTTTTTTATTTTTAGGATCCCTGCATAGTCAAGAGTGCTGTGTGTATGCTTTCATATATATTTATTTTTCAACCTGCTTTAAACCTGTCTGCAAAAAAGAAAGAAGACAGTGTTTGAAGACTGTTGATGATTTTTTTGCTGGAAATATTCTATATTATACTGACTTTATATTAATTATTATAAACCTGTGTTTGTATTGGAGATGTGTTTTAATATTTTGGGGGTGGGTGGGAGATTTTAGTAATCAGAAGTCAGTGGGAAAACATGATGGGTGTGTTGTACTGATTTTCTGTAAATGTAGTTCAGGTAAATATTACCTTATTTTCTAGTTGATCTCACCGTTTTTTGTCCGCCTAGCCATGCCAAAGGGCCAGCCTGTTGATCATATTTACTTTATGTGACGGGATTAGCGTAGACAAACTTGCAAAAATCAATCAGTTTCAATAAATCGGGAAATTGCTGCTAAAAAAAACCTTGCCTGTGGCTTATTTCAACGCCCTGATTCTAGCACGGCGGGAGTCCCAAAATATCACACAGATAGCTTGGCTCAAGCTTTTCTGACAGGCCCTCTTTCTTATGAAAATCACCTCTGCCAGAACATTCTTCCAAAGACCACGTGGATGTCAAAACCGTGAGCTGGCAATAGGAGGCAACCTCGTCGCACACCACGCGCGCCAAGAGCAAGGTAGGTTTATGAAGTAGCATGCCGTCATTTTGCCCTTCACGCTTTCTCTTTCTTCCATCTTAGCAGCTAATCAAGAACTTTCTGCACCTTCTATTCTTCTTTGCAATTTTAAGGGAAAATTTTTCACAGTCCGTTTACTTCACAGCCTTAGCAAATAAAGATAACAATTTAGCCCAGGGGCGGACAAATGCTCATTCTTATTTGACTCCTTTCCAGTTACTAGTTCTGACCTCACACTCAAGCACTGAAAGATTGAGCTCGGGGAGGGAGCAGAGAGCAGGGGGTGCACACAAGGAGAAGGGGGACACATCCTTGGCACAAATACGTGATCTGAGACCTCCTCTTCCTGTGTGCACCCTTGCCCCCAGCTTCTCTGTGGCCCTTGGTTTTTGTACTGTTTTTCAGAATGGTCCCTGGGAGGGGAAAGGTTCTTCATCCCTGATTTAGCCCATCATATGAAATTAGATGTAAAATAAATGGGGGGGGGGGAGGGAGGGAGGAGACATCCTTAAAGTGTGCCCTCCCCCGTGAACCTATCCCCACTTACCAAACACCTGGCTAATAGTCTTACATTTCCTCTGGAAAATGCTTGAGCTTTGGCCAAGCTCCAGGGGCAGGGAGTTCCGGAGCTGTGGAGCAGCCACGAAGAACCCCTCTCAGTGCCCTTGCTGTACGGATTTGGTGCAGCGATGGATTTAGCGAGAGATTCTCTGCCATCTCAATGCAGCGTAGCAGGCAGCAGCAGCAGCCTTTCAGTTACAGAGAGCCCATTCCTCTAGTGGCCTGTCAACTCTAGTTTGGAAGATCTCAAGCATCGGACCTTGCTTGCAACCCCCGTTCCTCTTATCTCGCTTTCAGGGAGTTTTAGTTAATCCAGAAGGTTTTTGATCTTCATTCCATCCTGTTACTCTTAGCTTATAAAAACCCCTTGGATTAGTATATGGATTTTCAAATGGAGCCATTGAAAATGCAGTCTCACCTCCTGATGGATGCAGATCATAACATCCCTTGTATCCCCACTCCATAAATAGTTTTTGGCAAAACCATCTCTTCCAGAAGAACAAGCTGATTTGGAGAGAGCAAGCGCAAGAGAGCCAGCCCCTTCTTTGTCAGCCTGGCCCCAGGATTAGCTATCCAGGGACACTTGTCATCGTTCCCATTGGTGATCCCAAATATGATCAACAGGGGCAAACTTTGTTTGTACTCGACCTCGGGCGTAAGCCACAGAATGAACGTGAGTTTGAGCCGAGAACCTATCTAGGGGAATTCCTCTGGAGACCTAAGCAGCAAAAGCAGTGCAACCTACCCTCCTTGCTGCAAGCTGCAGCAACTGGGATCAATGCAGGGGGGCCCATTCCGTCTTATGCACTAGGGTCATTCCACCTTAGCTGTACCTCTGCCATGGAGCAGCCGAAAACACGGTGCGGAATCGGTGTCCGGTCAGTGCTGCTGAGCTGTACCCCTGCCACGGAGCAGCCGAAAACACAGTGCAGAATCCGTGTCCGGTCAGTGCTGCTGAGCATTAGTCAGACAAGCTATGGGTGCTTTGAGTTGTCCCTCCTAGCTCCGGTCTCCATGACTAATCTTGGCTGAATCTGGGTGCACGTTGAACTTGTCTGTCTCAATGCACAGCCTGGGTCGAGGAATTGCTTCCTATTTATGCTGCTGTCCCAGGGGCTCCCCTGAGAGGACAGAGGCATGGGGTGGCAGCGTTAAACACAGAGTAGAGTTCCGCCACGGGTACAAACACAGCACATTTTCCCCGTTGTATGCAGACACCCCCCACAGGAGTGTTCATGGGTGTGCGCTTGTGTCATTCCCAGAAAGCTGCAGCAGTGGTGCACAATCGCAGCTGGTGTGCAAAAGAAGCAACTGAGGGGCTGTCATGGCTGTAGAGTACACTTACAGGGGGGGGGGGAAGAGCCATCCGCATGCCTTGCTGCTGGACTGCTCTGCACTGCAGCAGGATCTTCAGTAGAAATTCTCCTGCTACTGTTTGGGATCCCAGACGTTCAAGGTCTGTTCTGCTGTGTCCGTCCTGCCCCACTGCTGTAGCCTCCTAGCACGGCTACCCTGTTGGCAAGCAAAGGATGTGCCCCTCAGAAGCAGGCAAGGGAGCAGCTGTCTCAAACTCCCCTTGCAGCTCAGGAGAGTTGCAGCTGTTGCTGTGGGGTGGCCAGAATTCAGGAGGGAGAGCTGCCCCAAACTGACAGGCATCTGCTCCCTCCATGTTTACACCTGTATGAATTGATTTGGGACCCAAGGAAGCATCCACCGGGCCTGTTGTTGTAGGCCTGCCTGCTGTCTGGCTCAGTGCGCTGGCTGATTCCCAAAGGGGCTGCGTGGGTTTCTTGTTAATGCAGTTTTGCAGCCTTCTGATCCTTGGATCCAACCTTGCTCTGCCGCTGCTAGAATCCTGGATGTAGGCAACCGACTGCAGCGTGCCCGCTCCCAGGATCTGTCCTTTGACCCACAGGGAGCTGGCGCTATACCAAGCAGAGCAAAGACTCCAGCAACCATAGAGATCGACCAGCTGTGATTGATACCAGCTACAGCTGGACTCGTCCCTCCCTCCCCCCCCAACATCCCCTTCAGCTGCAGTGCTGGGTTTGGGGCAGCAGAGGGAGTCCATGCTCCACCTTCCCAGCAGATGAATTCTACAAGGACAAGAAATTTCCTAGTTACCAAGAGCCTTTGGGCTGAAGCACGGTAGACGGTTACAAAGACCCCTTTGCCTTTCACCCCCTCTCCACTGGACTACTGTAATGCGCTCTACCTGGGTCCAGAGGTTGCAGCCGGTGCAGAATGCGGCGGCTCGTCTCCTAATGGTGATAGGCTGCCAGGAAAACCTTACACCCATGCTCCGTACTCTGCACTGGCTGCCTATGGTCTTCCGGGCCCAATTCAAGGTGTTGATTATGACCTCTGAAGCCTTAAAGGGCTTGGGTCCCGCTTACCTGCAAGACCGCCTCAGGCCCTGGGTCATTTTGCGGCCCTTGCGGTTGGTCGAAACCCCCCCCCCCCCGGGTATGCCAGGTGGCGACAGCAGAGAGGGTGTTCTTGGTGGCCGCACCTCGGCTGTGGAACTCCCATTGGAGGCCCGTCTCTCCGCGGACCTCTCCTCTTTCCGTAGATGTTGTAAAGACCCGGTGGTTCCGCCGGGCCTTCGTGGGGGGAGGGGTGTTTTGGCTTAGCTGCTGCTGAAATTTTATGATGTATATTTTACGTGTTGTAATATTTTAGATGGTTTTTATTGATTGTTTTTATGTTGTGCGGTGCTCCAGGCTGTCAGTGACACAGGAGGATGTGGGACACAATTTTTGTATAAATATAAATAAATATTTGGGACTAACCTACCAATCGCAGTGGGTGTTTTTTAAACAAACAAGGCGATGAGGGGCGTGGCCGCTGAGCACTCATTCAGCTGGAGTGCGTGGGGAGGAATTCAAATAGGCTCCCCAGCACTCCACTCCAGTTCCTGTGACCTGCAAAGGCCGCCTCTCCCATCCACGGTGCCTCTGAGCGGTGGTTCTGCCCTGTTGACTGCCATGGTTGGCTGCTACCGTTCATACGGGCAGGGGGTGGGTGCCTGTTACCATGGAGCTATGTGACTTGCCCTGCGTGGAGCACTCCAGATTTTCCGGCAGTGCTCCGTGGCTCACGGGAGAACGCATCCGACCACTCCACGTTCAGACGGGTGGTTGGCTCCATGGCTGCTGTGTGGCCATGCAGGGTAGCATCTTGTTTGAAAACACTGAAGGTTGAAACAAGAATCAATTTCTTTCTCGTGAAAATCTTGGGAAAATCAGGCACCATTATGGAGATCTCAGGGGCAATCAATAATACTTAAGTATCTTGGTCAAAAATTTCTCGGTTGACCATGTACCATGTTCTTTCCAGTAATGCACATGCACAAAGTGGCTGTCCCGTTACCAAGACAAACACAATAAACGGTAGTGGTAAATGGTATCTTGAGGAAAACTCTCAACCAAGAAAGTGTTGATCTGGGATTTTCTCGATTATTGATTCTCACAAAACAAGAGTTGAATGCCAGGTTTCTCAGTGAGAATCGTCAGGAAATCAAGAGTTTCAACCCTAATTACAAGGCATACATTGCATGGGCAGTGGGGAATGTAGCATAACTGGGGAGAGCAAGAGGGGTGCAGAACCTTTTTCCTTCCAGGGGCCACTTTGAAAATTAGTACAAGCTCTGAGGGTTGCAAGGAAGTTGCGGATGGAGGGTGCTCACTCAAAAAAAAAAAAAAAAAAAAGACTCGAGACCAGGAATCTGTGCCATGGATTGATTCTCTATCCTTCTGTCCGTGTCCTCATCCCTGATCCCTTTCCCTGAGCTCCGTCTTTCAGCGCCTGCGCGGTAGGAACTGGAGCCAAAGACCAAATCCAGGCACTGGGAAGGGACCATATAAAAACTAGATAAGGGCTGCATTTCCCCACTGGGCCAGGCCCCTGATGTACACTAGGCGATCACACACAAGGCCCCCAACTAGGCACAAACACTTATGAAAAATACATGTTGCCAATACAGGGCCTGCATTTTCATAAATATTCCTTAAAAACAAGGGTAGCTGGCAATGCTACCCTCAACCTATGCAGTCCATGAATAAACGTGAAACGACAAAATGTGTGGAAGACACAATTGTAAAAGTAGAGGCCCACCTAAAGATGTGAGGGCTGGAGGGGTGTAAATTAGGGGGTGGGGAACCTACTTGCCCCACCCCCCATGGCCTGGTCTTCAGTTTGGAGAAAAACAAACTAAACTGTTCGGCACAGACGATGAACCATGTATGTGGATGTATTATTAAGTACTATTACTGTGATTCTGAGGCCAAAGAACATAAGCCAAGCTCACTTGGATAGTCAAGTAAAAACTGCAACTAATTTAGAGTGTAAGCTGTCGGGCAGGGACCGTGTCTTTCTTGTTTTTGTGTAAAGCGCCAGGTACATCGCTGGCGCTATACAAATGCTTATAATGATCATGAACTGTCTCTGATATCTGCGCCTGGATGCCCCAACGTCAGCTCAAGCTCAACATGGCTAAAACTGAACTCATCTTTCCTCCCTACCCTTCCTCTCCCTTTTCCCTCTCCATCCTTATTGATGGGGTCACCATCCGCCCCGTAGCTTGGGCTTCGGCTTCGACACTCACCTTTCCTTTAAACCTTACATCGACTCTGTTGCCAAGTCCTGTCGCTTTGCCCTCCATAACATTGCTTGGATTTGCCCCTTTCTCTCTGTCTCCTCAGCCAAAACCCTTGTTCACGCCATGGTCATCTCTCGCCTTGACTACTGCAACCTCCTCCTCACTGGCCTCCCCCGCTCTCACCTGTCCTCCCCTTATCTCCATCCAAAGCTCTGCTGCTAGGGTCATCCACTCGACCCGTCGCTTCAACCACATGCAGCCTCCCCTCTCCTCGCTTCACTGGCTCCCCCTTCCCGAATGCATCCTTCACAAACTCCTGGTATTCACCTACAAATCCCTTCACAATCTGGCTTCCCATTACCTCTCAGCCCTAATCGCCTTACACACTCCTGCACGCACTCTCCCCTCCCCTCAACCCCCTTCGTCCCTTCTCCCTTTCTGCTCCTGCCTGGAACTTCCTCCCTGCCCCCATTCACATTGCCCCTTCCCTCCACACCTTCAAATTCCTCCTCAAAACTCACCTCTTCCTCACTGCCTGTTAGAACGCTCCCTGCAATATTTACTGTCTGGCCTCCCCACAGACTCCTGCCAACTGCAACCAAGCCAAGCATGTGCATCTGAGACTTTGCATCCCCTTGAATGTTATTTATCCCTTGTCTCTCCCTATGTCCTCTCTCCTTGTCTCCCCACTCCGTGTCTATTAGATTGCAAGCCATAGGCAGGGACCACGTCTATCTTACTGTTCTGTATAGCTGGTGCTATACAAGTGCTTATAATAATAATTTCCCCTCAAACTTGGGGGAGGGGGATTCATACCCAAAAAAAAAGGGGGGGGGGGAGGACAGATTTTTTTTTTTCCCCTCTCTCTCTCCAAAGTTTCCAGAAACTTTACATCTCCAAAACCCCCAAAGTCTCCAGTGTGGGGAGCTCAGCTTGTGGGGGCCCATAAAAATGCATGAGGCCCCAATTTCCCTGGCTCCAACCCAGAGTATTGTCCTAGCAAGGAGACCGGTCTGCACAATAAGCTTTTGAAGGCAGGCAGAGCAATCGTTTTGGCCCAAGGATTCACCACCTGTACAAAGGACTATCTATGCAGCCGGGCTGGGGGTGTGAAAAGCTGGTTTGTTCTCCCTTCTGGAGGCTTGGGAAATGTATGTAGCCAGAACTGGCAGACGTATGAGAACCTTAGACAGAGTCATCTAAGGGGTGTGTCCTGTTCAATCCATTGAGCAACTCCTATTCCCTGTGGTTGCATCCATAGACAAGCCAGCGCACTGGCTTCAAGCTCAAAGCTTCCCAAATTAATTCAAGCCATGACTTTGTGGAGCAACAACAGAATAATCTTGGGGACTGCAAACTTTGGAAGTTTGCATAGCTAATTCTGCAGATCGTCTTGGGATCACCTTTGGGTTGGGATTCATCTGGGAATCCCTCTTCTAGAATTTCACATGGGGGGGAGGGAGAGATACAAGTGAACTGCAAACTAAAAGATCAAGCAGCCTGATTGTTACCTACCTTCCTGTTAGAAGGTAACTAGAAGCCTCTTTGTAGCAGTTGCTATAAAATATAAAGCTGAGACAGAGTTTGAAACTGAGGAGGGGGGGATGTAGGCTTCAGGGAGAGAGGAGGGAATTTGGAATTAATCTAGTAGGGAAAGCAGGAGCAGGTTCAGAAAAGGAGCTTTTAAAACTAGCCTGGCCTGTCTTTCATCCTGGTTCTATACCCTCATCTGAATCTTAGTGTGGTTGGTGGAAAAGGGGCAGTGTTACATGGGGGATACTAATTAACACAGACTAGGAAAGTGGGCATGGTTTAAAAAGCTCCCATTTTCCTCCCCCGTTGGATGAGGCAGCATTGCTCTTTTCCATCTCTCGTAATGGAGGAGGGGGTGGGTACTGGGCAAAGGCCACATTCTGACAAACAGGTAAACTAAGGTAACTACTTTGATTTAATTAAATTGAGGTAACTACCCCACTTAGGTAGCATTCAGATGAACTGTGTAAGCAAACAAAATATTGTGTCAATTCCGTTCCCCATCCGCTGGGACATAATGATCACTGCACTGAAGTTACCACCCTCAGTCTGAACCGTGTTCACACAGTTACTTTGAAATACAAATGGGGGTGGGGGAGAGGAGAAAAGAGGATTGTACCTCTGATTTTTCAGTAAATATTTATCCTACTCCTGCAGACTCACTTTAGCACTTTGTTCATAGCTGTTTTTACTCAATTTATCCAGAATAAATACCTCTAAATCGGGATTTAAATGTTTGTGTAAACATAGGTATCCGGACTCAGCATTCCTCTCGGGAACTAAGATTCTGGTTTGAATCCAGAGTTACACATCCTCATTTTTGAGGATTTATTTACTCAGGACTTAAATAATGCCAGAACAGTGAACACTTAAATGCTTACCCCAGATTGGAAACACCCCCACCCCTGAGACCGTGTTAGTGCTGATTCTGGAATATTAATGATTGTGTAAACCATTATCCCTGAATGACAACAGAGCCAGACTTACAGCTACTTTGGAATAATTGTGCCCATGTGAGTGTTTCAGGAGTAAAACAGAAGGCACAATTCCATTGAATTAACATTGGAATGTGACCAGAAACCCCTTTGAGGATTCAGCGGACACGTAAACAGCTTGCTGTCTGCAGGAGGGATGAGAAAGAGGCCCACACTTATTTTGCTATCCTGAAAAGAGGGAATTTTGCATCCCCCGCCCAAGTCAATTCCATAACCTTTCCCCAGGAAGTGGGCCCCCATGTACCTACCACCGGCCAACCCCCACACCACAATTGCAGACTGAGCAGTTGTGTCTAGATTCTACCGTCTCAGCCCTTAGTACTTTTCCACGACAGCTCAGCCTCCACCCTGTTGAATCTGACCTGCTCCTGCCAATAGCAGCCTGACTCCCCAACCCACCCCGGGCTGGTGCTGCAGACAGGGCGCACCTGCCCCTCTAACAGCTGATCAATCAAACTGCAGAACTTATTGCCACCTCCTCCCCCCCCCCCCCCCCNAAAAAAGCACAAGCCCCAGCCCTGCAGGGATCTGGCATGGCTAGAGACCGTCACTCACACCTCCACCCCAGCAGTTGCCATTTCGGCCTCCCCTACCGAGAAAAGGAAAAAAAGTGAAGCCAACCAAGACTTTCTGAAAAAAACAATCTTTTATTTCTTTTGTATCTTTGATAAAAACCCTCTCTTTGATTGGCACATTATCTCGGACACAAGGAGGACACCTGAGCAGAGCATACACGGGACAAGTAGTGTCGACCCAAACCTTGCAACGTCGCGGAAGGGAATACAAACCAAAGGTGCCTCCGCCTCCCTTGCCAGCCTGGCCTATGGCCCTGTCCTCTCCCCCCCCCCCCCCCCCCCACACACCCCCCCCGGCATACCTGATACACCCAGAGTGCAAATGTCTTTTCCTTTATAAACTTTGTTTCCTTTAAAACAACGCAAGAGCAACCGATTCCAAGTGAGCCGGACACCCCCCTTACCCTGCAGCACCTTTAATTGCTTCGTTTTTAAAAGACAGGGGGTGTTTTTTTAATTAAAAATGGTTTTGCTTCGATTTGAACGCGCTTTGGAATGTTTCACTTTGCCGATTCCACGGGAAGTGGAATCTCGCTTTAAGGCCACGGTTCTGGGCAAGGCCAGGGTGGGGAGCAGCAGCAGCAGCAGCACGGGCTTTTAGCCCACGAGCCGTGCTCTGGTGCAAGTGGCAGCTAACTCCAATCAACCTTGTCTGCGTTAGGATACTGGCGTCCCCCTTTGTGGCTGTGGCCTCATGCCAACCAGATTCCCACGGCTGTTGCAGAGTCCCCCGCAATGCCAGTAGAAATGGCACAAACAGCCCCCCTCTGCTCTAGGATTGGACTCTCCACGCTATTCCTCCCCTGCCCCAAAAATCTCACAAAAAGGTGCCAAAGCAGCTGCACCCAAGAATGACCCAAGGCCCCGCAGCTCCACAAAAGTGCATAGTCTCCCCTTGGGGAACCGGATGCTGGCACTCTCTCCCCCCCCCCAGCAGCAGAGCTATGGGGGTCTGGGCCTAAGGTGCCTCGCTGAGCCCCTTTGGGATGGATGGAAGCGCTGGCTTTATCTCCTACAACGATGCTACATCTTTCGGCCACCCTGGACGTTTGCTGAAAGGCGACGCAGGTCCTGGTTTGTGCACCGAAGCCAGGACTTGGGGACCCGTGATCAGCACCTGACGGCGGCAGCTACCCAGGTCTAAAGGGAGTCGGGGTGGAGGGTTCTCGGCCAGGCATTGCAGCGCTGGGGCCTCAGGAGGCACAAACAGAAACAGCAAAATCCCAGCCAAGGGAACTCCTTCCCTGACCCTTTCACAGTGCAGTTGCAAAGAGCATTAGTACCGGCAGATCCCTGATGCATGGTGCCCCCATGGGCTTCAGCTGGGGTACAGACGGGCCGGCACACTGCCCCGTCACCTCCATTCTGGAGGATTTTTACACAGCAAAGAGAGGGACAAGCAAGAGTACATTCATTGGCTGCTGACAGCAGCGGGGGGAAGAGCTCTCGGACTTAAAAGAAAAACCACAAGCCAGCTTAATTGCACGCATGTGCACCAGCCCCGTGGGCAGGTGGAGTGCATCTAACAACAATGGCCTCTTTGGTCCAGCCGAGCACGCTGCCTCTCTTCCCCAGAGGAAGGGCAATGTGAATCCAGAAAGGCAGCTGCCTAAGAATACGAAGAATCGAGAGAGCGTGGTGTCTCACGGCGGCCAAGCATCTGCACAATGGATCCCCATCGCCACTTTCTCATATACAGCTACCACGGCCTGGTCACTAGCCACTGCCACCTGCCTTCCTGCAACGTGCCTGGCTTCAGCCTCCATTAACTCCACGGCTGCCGCCCAGGCAATGACAGCACATGTGCATCAGCGTCCCCCTCCCTGGCCACGGCTCCGGGGGTGGGGGGAAGCCCAGGTTGCTGCAGCCACGACCCGAGGCAACCCCTCACCTCCCCACCCCATCATTACCCCGATTGATTTCCAAGCCCAGGGGTGACACTGCTGGTCACCGCAGCTGCAAATAAATCCCTGCAGGGGCCACAGCCTGGAGCTGTGCTGGGTAACATTGCCAGCTCAGTTCTCCTGCATGGGGACAAGCCCAAGCCAAGCACTTAGCTGGGATGGGTGCTCATGCAGCCCGCAGAAAGGTACATGTGGAAAGCCATGGGGAGCAAAAGGCAGGAGGGATTCTTAGTGAAGCCCCCCCCCCCCCCCCAAAGTGCTCCATTATGACTGGAGCCAGCAAACACCCCACCCCCGGTCACAATGCCCAGTGCAAAACTCAGATCTGCCTAATCCCAGAGGAACTGGGAGCCAGTCAAGGCCCAGATGCTGCAGAACAAAAGGGGGGTGGAGGGCTGCATGGGGGGGGGGGGAAGAGACAAACACAGAAAGGAACCAGCCTGACATGCCCCCTTCAGCCTGGCAAGGTTTTTCCAAGTGCCCCTTGTGCAACTGCATTCCCCACCCCTCTCCCAGCCTAAGCGACCCTGGTCACAATCAGGGGGACAGCGCCCCCAACCAGATCTCCGGCACGTTTGGGATTGTCCTAGAGCCTGCTCCGTACCTAAAGCAGCGCCAATCAAAAGCAGACAAACTCCTCCCCAGCCAATCAGAGAGAGGCAAAGGAAGGCAGGGTGGGCACCCAACACCATGGAAGGAAGGCTCGTTCTCTCTCTCTCTCTTTCACACACACTGAAGTACCAACTTCTCCCCTCGCTTTGGTTCACACAAAGCGGAGAGTAGAGGGGAAATTACACTTAGGGGTATGTCCTGAGTAGCTTGACCCAAAGCAGATCAGGGTT
This sequence comes from Sphenodon punctatus, assembly GCA_003113815.1. NCBI lineage: Eukaryota > Metazoa > Chordata > Lepidosauria > Sphenodontia > Sphenodontidae > Sphenodon > Sphenodon punctatus. Next base: position 2,022,690 of record QEPC01014492.1, read on the forward strand.
TTAATGCTGAAGGCTAAGGCACTAAGCACCCAACAGCTTACACAGTCATTCACTACCTGCCACGCCTCCCTCTGCCTAGTTCTTCTGCCACCCCTGCAAGGATTAGCAAGGCGGGTTACGTTTGTGCGAACACAGCTGGTGTTCTGCCCCTGCGAGCTCAGTGGCAGGAGACCTCCTTCCGCCCGAGTCCCCAGCAGAAGATTGGTGCTGGAGTGGGGACCAGGGGGTGGCTCACACGGATAGGGGACAACACTGCTCTAGGGATTCCCTTTGCCGGATCCCACAGCTGCCCCCAAGCCCGTCTCCCCTTGTCCCCACAGGCCGACGTATTTGAAGGGATCCCCGTGCAAATTAGCATCCTTAAAGTGAATTTAGTGCTTGGTGTCACCCCTTCCCCCACCCCCCGGACCCATTCCCCCCCCCCCAAGCAAAGCCCAGCTGGGGGGGGGGTCCATTCCCCTTTCAAATCCATCCACACCCCTCTAGCCAAAATCAGAGGGAGACCTGGGGGAGGCGGGAGATTATTGCGTCTCCAGAGGCCCCTTCTTGGCCTCTCAAAACAGCCAACAACCAGTAGCAAGAATGAGGGCAGGCTGTAACCCTAAACAAGACCCTGGCCCACCTGATCCAGGGGATTATGGGGTCAATGCTGGACTTGAACCCGTGCCCACACCCCCTTATTCTTCTAGCCAGGAATGATTGCAGCTGGCTCAGCTGATTGCTGCCCTCATCCAGGCCCGGAGCTAAGGGAAGGCTACGCTGCACGCACCCCACTTCACCCTCCTCCATCTCCCCGCTTTCGTTTCTGCTGCTACTTGCTGCTCCCATTCCAAATCTGCCAGGCAGCCAGTAGACACAACAGCGGCGAACAGGGAGAGTCCAGCCCTCTCTGAGCTGTGGGGAAGGGGGGGTGGGGAGGAAAGCAAGACAAAGCCAATGCTGTCTGCTACTGGGAGACCCCCCCACCCCATGTTTCTAGCAGGGCTGTAAAAATGATCAATAATTCACTTGCCAAGCAAAAAAGAACTCCTTGCCAGGTTGAGGCCTTGGCCCACGGCTGTAAAAATCCACTCGCCAGCTCAGCTCCTTGGTGAATCGGGGCTACGAGGCAAAGGCACTGACTCTACCATCGCCGAGGCGGTGTCTTTCTTCCAAAACCATCTGCCCGGGCTCACGGGAGGACAGACAGACAATGGGTAACGACAGACACACAGGCGGCCCAGCCTGGGAAACCACAGCAGATACAGCCTGAACTAACGCGACAGCAGCCGGAGAGCCGGCCAATGGGGAGCTAAACCAATGCACAGGCGGCCTACCACGCCCCCAGAGCCCCCCCGCCATGACGGGCTGCCCCTGCCCCAATACACGTGCCAACCCACGCTGGCCGCCCTTGTCGGCCTGGGCTGCATCCTCAGATGTTTTCCGAAGACGCCATCCGGGCTAGCCCCGGCCCCGGGGCACTCCCAGGCTAACGTCTGGCGGCGCGTACACACACATGCCTGGACGGTGAGTCCGAGGCCACAGTGGGTCATTTACCCAATCGGAGGGAAAGGGACCTCGGCACTTATGCTACCAAACCAATGGGCCCATCTTGCAGATCCCACCTCACCAATACTTGCTTTGAGCATCTCCCAAAAGGGCACAGGCTAGGGGCGCCTTTCCCGTATTTACAACCAAGGCAGATTTTGCCATCTCTGCTGCAGAGACTGGAAAGCAAACTAAACACCACGCCGGGGGGAGGGAGGAAAACTACATTTCCCAGCAACCAGTGCTGCTTGCTTAGAAAGAGGTTAAACAAAATAATAATCCAGGGCAATGTAATACATTCTGGGAAATGTAGTCCCTTGTTACCTACAACATAAAAAGAAAGGTAATGCTTTTGGAAAGCAAAGAAGCAGGATTTCCACTCTCTCTGGGAAGGTAAGAACCACCTTGGACAGATTGATTTTTTTCCTCCTCCCCCCCCCCCCCCTTTAAAAGGAATCTCATGCAGTCTGTCTAGTGCAAATGGCAATTCTTGTAGGCACGGCCCGGGGATTCCGCTCGCCTCCCCAAAGCACAGGGGCTTGCTTTAAAAACCATCAAGGGTGTGATCTGCCAAGCAAAATCCCACAGAGCTTTGATGGAGCCACTCCAGAGGAAGGAGCAGTAGAGATATTGGGGGTGGGGGGGGGGGGGCGGGGAGAGATTTCTGATCCAAACCCAAATTCCCTTTGGAGGGGATGGGGAGATATTTCCATTGCACCCCCCAAAAAAATCCATCAAAGCTACAAAAACTTCATAGGCAAACTAAAAAACAAAAAAAGTTACAAAACTGGAAATCCAAATGCAAACTTTTTTGTTGTTGAGAGAAAAGATTTTTTTCCCCAATTTTTTTTTTTTTTTTGGGGGGGGGGGAAAATCAAGCTTTTCAGAATTGGAAACTAGGAAGGGGGGATGCTTTGCACCAGATCTTTTGAAATCCTCATGCCAGCAGCCCAGACGACAAGGCATTCCACCCCCATAAGCAGATTGCGCAATCTCCCTTATTGGATTTTTCCAAAACCAGGTGGACAAGCCCCCCCTCCCTGGTCAGGGATGCTGCAAGGCAGAGGACATACTGCCTTGGAGCAGGGGAGAACTGGACTACAATGATCCGGAAGCTCCCTTCCAGTCCTACACTTCTGTGTCTCGCAGCCAGGGAAGAGACATTCAAACTGGGGTCTCCGGGAGGCTAGGACTCCCACCAGATGAGACACATCAGTGCAGAGAGCACATCTCCGTTCCACAGGTACAGCTTATTATTCTTTGGAACGGGCTCCCATTTCCCACCCCAGCTGGCACCCCCACTCCTGAGCCAGACATCCAGAGATCTGACTGCTCGGTGCAACGGCAGAGTTTCATCAAGTCCCCCCCAACCGTATAAGAATTCCCGGGGTGGGGGGATAGAAGCAGATAATAGAGCCCCTGCTGGCTCCAGGGAGAGGGGACGGTGATTCTTCCTTTGGCCGTCCAGTCCTGCATTAGACGGGGCACTTTGAAACCCAGAAAACCTATTACAACCCCCTGCTTCCCCCAAAAAGCAGATATAGGTGGTGGTGGGGGGGGGGGGACGACCTCCCAGTTCTGGGAATCTCCTCCCCATTTGTGCTGGTTTGGGGGGGAAGGGGCGGCATGAGAAAACAGGGAGGGGGGGGGGAGGGTCTCCTTTCCATCCAACATCCATTTTGTTGCTGTTCATGATTAACGAGAGTACAAAGCAGAAAGAAAAGTGACAGTTGCGGTTCCCTCTCTGGAGCGTCCCTGCTCCTTGCCCTTCCCGGGTGAGACACCTTGGCGCTCCAGCCTGCCAGTAACGGGTGCTGCTTCCTAAGAAACGCGGACCCCTCCGGCTCGGCCCGGGGTCGATTCCTGAAGGCAGCTGGGATCTCCGCGGGAAGAGGAAGGGGAGTCCAGCGAAGGAAGGAAATAGCTTATATCCAAAAAGAGAAAACGGCTCCGTATTCACATGCGTGCGTGTCTGTGTGCGCGTCAAGCTTCTGTTAAGGCAAAGGGCTGAAGAGCAACCAGGGGAAGCGCTGTATAAAAAAAACCCAACCAGAAAGACGGACCAGGGGTGGGAGGGCCCCGATCCTGGTGTCTGTACAGACTCTGGGCTGGGGAGGCTCATCCCCTGGTGGTCTCTCGAGCAGGTCACACCAGGGGGAAGCGGATTTCCTTTCAAAGACGTCCCCCCTGCCCTTCCTTTCGTGTTGCCCCCAGCGGGTCTCCTCAGAGCCGTTTCAGGCTGGAGGCGCCTTTCCCTGAGCCAAGGCACGGATTCCCTCCCTGCCAGGATTCGGGGGGAGGGGGGAGGGCAGGGGCTCGAAGGCACCTAAGTGCAAACTGTGCAAGGATGAAGAGGGCGGAGGGGACGCCGCTCAGTCGACGAAGCGCTGACAAGCCTTCTTCCAGCGGCAAGACGTGCACCACATGTCCCGGTTCTCCATGCCGTAGACCTTGCGGCACTTTTTGGCCTCGCCACGCGGCTTCCTAGGAGAGAGCAGCACAAGGGGGCACGTCAGGGCAGGGACGGCGGCGAATCCTAGCGACTTCAGCGGATCTGGCACAATTCCCCCTTTTCCTCTGCTACCCGGCCCTGCTGAATATGCTGCCACAGCACCTGAAAACGGGGCGGAGTTTGGAGCAGCATCACCAGGCCTTTGGGGTATTCTTGAAGAGGTGGGGATCTGATCCCTGTGGCCTTTGCTAGACCCAGCGCCCCCCTTGCCCCACTCCCTCCGCTAGCCCCAAGAGGAGAGCGCTCTACCCCAACTCACCTAGTCCCCACAGCCGGTTTTGGCACAGAGGGGGGCCCTGAAGAGTGCGTCTTGGCAATGGGCAGGTGGGATATCTGCGGACGCTTCTCTCCTACCCCTGCAGGCCGGATCGGAGGCAGGCAGCCCTGGGGAGAGGAGAGGTTACCCATGAGACTTGGACCCCAGGCAACCATCACCGTTCCCCCTTCCAGCCCCCCCCTCCCCCCACTCACCTACAGTGGAGCTGGAATTCCAGGCTGGATTTTATGGGGGGGGGGGGGGGGG
>QEPC01014492.1:2028120-2038266 GCA_003113815.1 Sphenodon punctatus
TGGGCCACGCAGAGGCTGTGGTGCTCTGTCCCCCTCTAGTGGTGGTGCTGGACCACACAGAGGCTGAGACGCTCTGGCCCCCTCTAGTGGCAGCGTGGGCCACGCAGAGGCTGTGGTGCTCTGTCCCCCTCTAGTGGTGGTGCTGGACCACACAGAGGCTGAGACGCTCTGGCCCCCTCTAGTGGCAGCGTGGGCCACGCAGAGGCTGTGGTGCTCTGTCCCCCTCTAGTGGTGGTGCTGGACCACACAGAGGCTGAGACGCTCTGGCCCCCTCTAGTGGCAGCGTGGGCCACGCAGAGGCTGTGGTGCTCTGTCCCCCTCTAGTGGTGGTGCTGGACCACACAGAGGCTGAGACGCTCTGGCCCCCTCTAGTGGCAGCGTGGGCCACGCAGAGGCTGTGGTGCTCTGTCCCCCTCTAGTGGTGGTGCTGGACCACACAGAGGCTGAGACGCTCTGGCCCCCTCTAGTGGCAGCGTGGGCCACGCAGAGGCTGTGGCGCTCTGTCCCCCTCTAGTGGTGGTGCTGGACCACACAGAGGCTGTGGCGCTCTGTCCCCCTCTAGTGGTGGCGCTGGGTCACACAGTGGCTGTGACCCTCTGGCCCCCTCTAGTGGCAGCGCTGGCTCATACAGAGATTCCTGAGCCTGTTCTTTGGCTGAACTATGAGGCCAAGGTCTTCCAAACAGCAGATGCTCACGTTTGGAGATACTGTAGGTCCCAGTTTAATTCTCGCTGGAGACATCCTGGAGTTGCCATCACGACACGCGCATCGTTCTGCCACCCGTGCTCTACCCACCCACTAAGCTTCACCTCACGAGACCCACCTGATAGGCATGGTCAGTGTGGACGTGGCACAGGCTTGTAGGTGCCAATTCACTCAGCTGGGACACCACAGAGACCTCGACCTTCACAGGTGCCGGCGGCAAGGGCTGCTGCACCTCCTCCAGGATGGGGAAGGCAGGGGGCACCGAAGAGGTGGGGGAAACTGGAGTCAGGCTGGACAGCCCGTCTGTCAGGGAGTCTACGTTGACATCCAGCTCGGTGTAATAGAAGTCCTCCTCCCCGTCACTCTGATCCAAGTCGGCTTTCCGGCTGGCGGAAGCAAAGCAGAGGCTGGCGTTACGGGGTGTATGAAAGGGCGTAAAGCCCCAACCCCCACCCAGAAAGACATTGAGGCTGGGGGAGGGATTCATTTAGACACACACACACCCACTGAATGCAATTAGCCCCACCCTCTGGGCACAGGGGAGGGTTCAGCTGACCTGAACTGGGCTACCTGCTGGATGGGAAGAGACCAAACTAGGCCTCAGGCTTCGCACTGTCAGAGCCCCGGCGCGAGGCCAGACCTACCCCAGGTGGATGGTTCGGATGTGCCTCTGCATCCCCGACGAACTACTCAGCACCTTCCCGCAGCTCTTCCACAGACATTTGAACATCACCTTGGTGGAGTTCTTGGGCAGAGAGAGCGAAAATGAAACCTACAGCGCACTCCAGAGACTCGGGACGGCTTACAACATGGGGCAGGATGCCTTGGCACTGCAGCTGGGGGGAGGGTGCCGGGGGGGAGCGAGGGACGGAGCAGCTAGGAAAGGCAACCAGGCAATGCTGGGCTGCTGAGGTGACCGGTGCAGCGGTGCCAGGCCCGCTGGACTGGCTTACTCCCCCCCCCTCCCCCAATGGGCACCCGGCAACCAACCTTCCTTCCCACCCCCACGCCAACCACCTCCTTACCTTCCTCTTCCTGGGGATGGGGTCGCCGAACAAGAAGTGGGTGGCTTCCGTTTCCTCGATGTCTAGCTGTGGGGACGACAGGAAGCTCTTGGCGGTGTCGGCGGAGGAGAGCGGGGGCGACGGCGTGGAGGGAGTGGAGCGGTCGCTCGGCAGGTCCCAGTTCCAGTCCCCGCTGTTGTTGCTGCTGCTGTAACTAGAGGACATGGTGGGACCCTCCTTCCAAGCGTCACAACTGGATTCTGCCAAGAGCGAAAGGAACCGGCCGGGGAGACCAATTAAACCTTCTGACCGTCACGATGTCGCTCTCTAGCCCCCTCTCGAGGTGGGGTGGCACTCGGTCGCACGCGGACTGGCCAGCCCGAAACTTAGCAGACCTCTAGCGCCGTTCCCCTATGGGGAACCCCCACCCCACGGCCAGTTTGTTGTCCGTAGACAACTGCTGAACGAACCCTGGAGACTCCCCCGCACCTTCTATTGGATGGGGCTGTCCTGGGTGTTAGAGAGTTACCAATGTGTCACAAGTACATCAGCTCTCAGCAGTAACACATTGTAAAACGAACCCATGTAACCTGGGGGGCGTTTGGTGTCTAAATGATCGTATAGAACATGGTGTGGGATACAGGACGTGAATTACTGACTATAAGCTAGAAGGAAATTTATAGTGAATGCTTGGGGAAAAGGGACAGGAAATCCAAGCAAGATTAGCCAAGCCTGGCCCAGACAAAGGAGTTTGGCCCAAATACACATCCAAGCAGCCTACGTGACCCTCAGCCAGGGACCAGAGGAACAAAGAATCAGCATGAATATTTTAGGGGGTTAATAGCACCCGAAGAGAGAGAGTTCCCGAGAAGAAGCTGCCGCCAGCATCACAAGCCACTTTGCTTTCGAGAACTTAGGCAAGAAGTTTTCCAAGTTAAGCTAGTATTGGGAACTCTTGACTTTGTTTCATGATGCACCTTCTGCATTTACTCAGAACCAATATTATCTGTCTTAATTCTTATATAAAACTTTCTCATGATAAAGCGTGTGTCTGGGTGGTGACTGGCGCCGAGTACGGACTGGGATCTTGCTTCACCATCAAGACGGGTCTAACCCCCCCTTTTCACTTTTCAGATGACAGTGGAGCCCCGAGATTTAACCCCTTATGGGCTGGCACACTCTGGGGAGAGCAACGCTCTGTGGTTGCCGTAAGCAGGGTGCTCGACTCGTGGCTGGCCCAGTAGCGCTTTTGGGGGGGAAACTACTGGAGAGAGGGAGAACCCCCGCATCCCAGTCACAGTGGTGGGAAATGTTCTCCACTTCTGAAGCAGGGGCTCCTGCCTGGTGCCTGAGACAGGTAATTAAGTTTATTATTCACATTTTTGGGGGGGAGGGGGTTGCCCTTTGACTACCCAAACTAGATCCATGACAAACAGGTACCCACACATCCAGTTTTGGGGGGGTATATCAGTTTGGGTTTTCCCCCCAAGTTTCCAGTTCAGTTTTACAATCATCTCAGAGGTGTCATTTTTAGCAACTGGGCACAGCCCAATAGCACAAATATTGCCAAAGTGATGAAATTGTAAAAAAGCAAAACAGAATAACCAAACTGCATAATCAACGGAGCACAAACCAATATCACAAACAGTTATTATCCAAACAGCTGTTTTTGGTTCAGGTTGTGTAGATCTGACACGTTTAGCTGGTTTTTTGGGTACCCAACTGAGCTCTACTCCTGCTTATGGAGCAATAGATCCCCGACTCAAACCCTGCAGCTGATGACATCCCCAGATTGGGTCAAGTTCCACGCAGGACTTGAGGGTCAAAGAGGACCGGCCACTGAACCTGAGCTCCCAGTACAATGCTGCAGCAAATGGGGCTAACATGATCCTTCAGTGTATTAGCAGAGAGGGAAAGGATAAAGCTAGCCAGGTGCAACCTCTTGCCCTTACCTGTGCCGAAGGCGCTGGGTGGGTTGCCGTGCACCAGAGGGCTGGTGGACAAGCTGGTGAGCACGGCGGCTGCCATGACTTCGTCGATCCCGGCTTTCCCCGACAGCTTCCTACAACACAAAAAACACACCAGTAGTGAACACTAGCCGACCCCTGGGCAGCCCAGCACTGCCCTGCTCCGCCGACATGGCTGCCTCAAGGATTCTGGGGCACCCAGCTCTATCCCCACGGCTCCATCAGCAGGTCAGGAGAAGGTGAAGCGAAGGCGAGATTGCCCAAGCCAGAGCCTTCCAGAGAGACCAGCGGCGGGAGCAGCAGAGCAGCCAATTGCCAGCTTCGAGAACGTGTAGCGCCCCTCTCCTCCCGCCCACCACGCCAGAATCACCGGGGGCCCTCGGGGGGCCACCCGTGCACCTTTTTAAGAAACGTTTTTGAAAAATACATGTTTCAGACCCAGCAACATGCATTTTTCATAAGTGTTCCTTAAAGATTTGTAAAGGCGGCAACCCTAGTGGGCCCCTCCCTGCGCTTAAAGGCCTGATTGTACTCCAACGCTTTTCCACTCATCTTATTTCAAGTTCACTCACAGACCCTGTGACAACGCCAGAACCCTTTGCTGACGGGCAGCGGTCAGTTTAGAGCCCAGCGTGGGCTCCGTCCAGCGAGGAGGATTATTTCCAGTCTACACCGCTTGGCCAATGCAGGCCTCTAGCAGGATGGCAATTTTCAAGCTCTGATCTGCATTCTGCTTGGACACTGTCCCAACCAATTCCCCCGTACGTACATCCACACGCTTCCCCTAATACACGCGGACTCACTCTCCCCTCCCCAGCTGCACCGAGACCACTTTCAGACATGCCTCCCCCCGGCGTGGCTTTGCCGGCAGAGGCGCAGGGCAGGAAATCGAGCTCTGTATCCCTGCGCTTCTCTGCCGGCAAAGCCAGGGGAGGGGGGGGTGTTTTTCAGACCAGCTGATCCCCGCACATATCCTGGCTGCACATTTCCCCCCGTAGTCAGAATAGGCGCGGGGTGAGAAGGTCTGAAAACAGCCCAAGTCTCTCCCTGTAGGACTCACCCCACAACGTGCCAAGAGTAGGCTGGAAGGACGTGGAGGGAAGCCCGTTCCAGCTTCCCCCGGTGGCACCAGCTTTGTGTGGGAAGGTGCTTGCTATGCCAAATGGAGCCCTCTTAGACACACAACCGTGCAGAGGCACGTAACGTTCCCCCCTTTACACCAAAAACCAACAACAACCCCGGCACAAGTTTAAGCCAACAGTGGCCAGCCAAAGCCACTCTCTCTCATCCCAGCGGGAGGCAGGGGGGCAGGGAGCGCTACAGCGATTGGACTGGCAGAGCGCCAGGGCAGCTAAGTCTGGCCGCGAAAAACAGCAACAGAGCCGGCAGCTTCCCCCCAAGGCAGCCCTGGAAAATGGTTTCCTCTTGCCTTTAAATAAAACCTGGAGGCTGGAAGGGGCTGGAGCAGGAGCAACACGAGAACGAGGGAGAGAGAAGCCAATACAAAAACTCTCGCTCCCCTGGTCAGGCTGCTGGAAGGAACCAAGATTTTTTAGAAAGTCCTTGGCTTCGACCGAGAGAGGGCAAAAGGGGACCCCGGTGCAAACGTCTCGCCTGGCCTCCTGGAACTCAAAACCTCCGAGAGAGAAGAGCCAGGTAAAATCAAACCAAGAACCCAACACAGCTGGGGACCTGGGAAAGGGCGCTTGTTAATTCAGCGTTCGCCAGGAGCGGGTTTTTGCACCGTGACGTGCAGCGGTTGTGCCGGTCTTGTGGATTGCTCTGGGCCCATCCACAGCGCCAGCCCAGCGCCTGGACGCTGGGAACACGTTTAAGCACAGACGGGACAAGCAGGCTGGCTCTAGGAATCATACCTGGGGGGCGGCGGGAGATGGGACTTTCCCTCCCAGGGGCTGCTGTCAAAAGGAGGACAAGCTCCAAAAGGCAACGTAGAAGTTGGCAGGGGGAGTCCCGTTCCCAGATCTGCACCATGGATCCATCCCTTCATCTCGTCTGCCTGCCCTCATCTCTGCTCCCTCTCCACGAACTGACTCCTTCAGTGTTTAGGAAACTGGATCCAGGGGCCAGATCCAGGAATGGCAAAGGGGCCAAATAAAAACTCGCTGTGAGCTACGTTTACCCTTGGACTCATTCGCTAGCGCTGGGTAATGATGACTCTTATTTATCTAGTGCCAGCTGTGTACCGTATGGTCAGTAGTTACAGACAGGTTCCCTGCCCCAAGGGGCTTACAATCTAAGAGAGACAAGGAAGGGGAGACGAGGGAGAGGTAGGGTGGCCGGGTATGCACATTTTAGCAGACAATTATGAGAAACACAGGTCGCAGCGCTGTAGCGGCCGCACCCTGCATTTATTTCTCATCAACGTCCTCTAAAATGTGCATACCCGGCTACCCTAGGGAGAGGTGAACATCGGGAGAGACGAGGAGACGTTCATGAGGTTGAGAGGTCGCAGGGGCACGTGCTTGGCTTCGTTACGGGGAAGAGGACGCAATTTCACTCATGGCAAGCCAGGGAAATTTAGAACGGATGCGTGGGACCCTCAGGCCCAGGGGTCGAGCGTGGCCGGCGGCTAGTTTTTATGGGGCCCCTTCCCAGTTCCTGGCTCTGGACCCAGGATCGAGACCCTACTCCCGAGCACTGAAAGATGAGAGAGAGCATGTACGCAAGGAGAGAGGATAGATCCACGCCCTGGACCCTCCCCTTCCTGAGCGCACCCCCGGCCCCAGCTTCTCGGCGGCCCTCGGCAGCGGCGCTCATGGTCAAAAGCGGCCCTCGGGATGGAAGAGAGGGTCCTCATCCCTGATTTAGAAGAAGTGTGCCAGAAACAGGGCACAGATGGAGCGAGCCTCTCACTCTCCTTTGCTCCCATGTTCTAGCTGAGTTTGCAGTCCCGTCCCCCCTTCCAACCCTCTTAGCCGATAGTTAGGGGTGCCATCTATGCAAATCTAAGGTGCCGATGAAGGCCCTGCAACATGTATTTTTCATAAGTGTTCCTTAAAAATTTGCACCGGTGGCGACCCTACCAATAGCCTAGTTGAACCAATGCTCTTGAACTTATGCGATCCTTGTTTGAACTCAGCTGTGCTATTAGACTTCACAACATCCCCTAGCAAGGAGTTCCACAGGCTAACCGGTAAGTTTGGGGGGATGCCCGATGAAAGAGCAGCCGGACCCTGTTCACGTTCTCTGCACCTTTCCTGAGCATTACCCACCTCCAGCCTCTCCCCAGCTTGGTGGTCTCTTTCTTCAGCTGACGGAAGAGCCCCGAGGTTTTTCGGCCTCTCCTCATACAAAAGCGGTAACATGAACTATGTTCCCTACCCACCATCATCTTTGCTGCCTTCTTCTGAACCTTTTCCCGCTCCTACCGTCTCCTTTTGGAGACGGACCAGTCAGAATAGGATGCAGGATTTCAGGCGAGGACAGACGCAGAGGCATTTCCCGTTCCATTTTCTGTCCTCTGCCTAATCGTTCTTAACATCCTGTTTGCCGTTTCGACCGCTCCGCGGCTGCGTTCAGGGAACCAACCACAAATGAAGTCGCTTGGAAGAGGCGCTTTCGACCCACATGGTGATTTAGCACCAGTTCCAAGGCAGCATTAAACACACGCGTCACAAACCTCTTCTAAGCGAGGTCTGGAAAATGAGTACGAATTCTGCAGACCACGCAGGACCGGAGCTGGGGAATGGGGATGCTCGAGGGGGGCTCAGGAAGAGTCTAGGATCATCGTTCTATGTTAGGAGTCCAAAACGGTTCTTTAGCGCATGCCCTCATCTCTGCTCCCTCTCCCCAAGCTTAGCCTTTCAGGGCTTGAGGATCTGGCCAGGATACATAGACCAAGATTCAGGAATTGGAAAGGGGCCATATTAAAAAAAAAAACCCAGCTGGCCCCCGAACCAGAGGCTCCCCACCCACTGCCTTAAAGCATTTAGGGCTCACATGGTGACCATTGCACCAACAGCTGAGAGCACCCAGAAGTCCCAGCGCCGCAAGCTGCAGCCCTCTGCCTATTCAGAGCGTTGATACCCTCCCCCCCGGCCGCAGGTTCTCTGCAGTGCCGTGGTCCGGCGGAGTCCTGCCACGCACCCCAGCATTGCTCTCGCATTCAAGGACTGCAGGAAGAGAGCACGGCTTCCATGTCAGCTCCCAGCCTCCTAAATAAGAAGTTGGGGGTGGAAGGAACAGGCACGGACGGGAAGTACTGCCACGGCCCGGCCCAAACCGGCTGCCCACTCGGCTTCTTCGGAAGCAAACCTAAGACATGCCAGACTGGGTCAGACCAATGATCCATCCTGTCTCAGACAACGGCCAATCTTGGTCGCTCAAGTCCCCAACAGGCCACACAACAGTGACCCATTCATTCCCTGCGGTTCACGCCCAGCTCCCGTTGAGGACATAACCTCCAATTGTCACTTATGGAGCTATCCTCCAAGAACTTGTCCAACCCAGCCATGCTCCTGGCCTTCCCAACATCCTCCTGGAAGGAGTTCCACAAATTAACCAAGAAGAAATACAGAAGTTGCCTGGAACCATTCCAAATTGTTAGTTCCTTGGGGGCAGGGACCCATCTCCTATCAGAACTGTACGGTGGCTGGAACATTGCCGGCTCTACAGAAATAGGAAGCCTCAAGGAGGACGACAGTTTGGCAGGAAGAGGGACAAGAACCGGAAGAGGGAGAGGGCCTTTAGGGAAATGGAGGAGAGAAACCTTGGCGAGCAGATTTAAGGGAGCCATGCTCTCGTGGTGACTGTGCAGCACTGGAATTGGGGTGCTGGGGTTCTCTGCCCAGCACAGTCACTAGCTAGCTCCGGGTGGAACCACGCAAGGGTTTTATTCCCCCTGCTCCTGGGTTAATACTTAGCCGGGCTGCTTGGGTTTCCCAATCACCAGCATTGCCCCTGTAGCTGCCGAGTGCACACACGTCTGACCGTGCCCAGCCTTGCGCGGCCCTCCTGCTGCAGGGAGGGGGCGGGCAGAACTCCAAGGTGTCCAGGCAGGCCCAGATGTTGGCATTGCCAGCGAGTCTGCCATGGCCCGGGCACTTCCCGGCGCAATCAGCTGGGGGCATGCTCACTCCCTGTTTCTCTCAGACCTAGCGCCAATTCCCGAGCGCCAGCTTCCAGCAAGCTTCCGAGGGATGCTCACAGGCGAGCGGTGGTACCGTCTAGCCCTTCCTGGCCCTCTCTGTTCCCCGGTTATTGAAAATGATGCCCATCACCCTGGTCTCAGCAACATGCGGCTAACCCCCAACAGCACAGCTAAGTTCTTGTGTAACCAGGTCACCCCTATTCCTGTGCCCGCCCCCTGCCTCCTGGCATGGCATCCCATTAATATTATTATTATTATTATAAGCATTTATATAGCGCAAGCAATGTACCTGGTGCTTTACAAAGAATAAGATAGACACGGTCCCTGCCCGAGAACTCACAATCTAAAGACAGGGGGGTGGGAGACAGGGAAGGGGGAACAGAGCGAGAGACAAGGGATGCGACATTCATGAGGATCCCATGACCGCTCAACACCTCAGATCTTTCCAGTTGTGTTGCGAGTGTCTCCTCCCTGCTGGCTGACCCCCACCTTAGCTGTGCTGTTGAGGGTTAGTCGCATGTTGCTCTGAGACCAGGGTGATGGGCATCATTTTAAACAATTGGGGGAACAGACAGGGTCAGAAATGGGACTGTCCAGGAAGGGTTAGAAGGTACCACCATTGGCCTGCAAGCATCCCTTGGAAGTCAGGGACAGCTGGTAGGTTTTGAGGTTGGAGGAGCAGTAAGGCCGGCTGGCCTGTCGGTGGCAAAGCTGCCGCCGGTCCGGCGAGCCTAGGGGCGGAGCCAGGGCAAAGGTAGGCGGAGCGAGGGCAACACCCAGCAGCAAGGAGTTCCCAGGGTTAACATGCAAAACACAGTCTACATGCACATCAAGCTTAAAATAAATAATGTATAAACCCAAAACACAGGCACCCGTCCTTGTAAAGCACCCCAGTCACAGCTTGAGTCCAGTCGTTCATGATACTGAGGAGGACTGACAATGCCATGCATTCTTCATAGATATGCAAGATCATCATTGGTCCCATTTAAATCAAGGATTGCAACAAAACACAGTTTGCATGTAGTTTCTGTGGGGTTTTGGGTTTGTTTGTTTTTTAACTGCGATTCATTGGTCTTTAAAATTCCTCCCTAACAGACACGCACGCAGCAGAGGACAAGAATACTGCTTCAGAAAGAAGGGACTTACTGTATGTGTGTTGGAGGGACCCCAATCCCATATTCTTGCCCTCTGCTGCGTGGTGGTGGTGGTGGGGATTTTAAGGCCCATGAATCACCAGACTAACAGTTAATTCTCAGGATTTCAAAACCTGTGTTTTATCACAACCATCACATTTCCAGCATTCTGAAAACACCTGAAATCACAGGACTAACTAACCAGTTAAATCTCAGGATTTCAAAAC
>QEPC01014492.1:2047689-2068896 GCA_003113815.1 Sphenodon punctatus
GGGGGGGGGGGGGGAGCTATATCGTGGCGCAATGGGAAAGGAACACGCTGGAACCAGGAACACGCTGGAAGCCAGCTGGCGGGCTGCCAGAATTAGGGAACACTGCATGAAACTTAAGTATTCCCCCCCCCCACACACACACACACAAATCACCGTTAACTCGTGGAACTTGTTGCCACAGGATGTGGTCAAGGCCAGTAGTATAGCTGGGTTTAAACAAGGATACGTTCTTGGAGGATAGGTCTACTAGTTAGCCAAGCAGGCGAAGGGAGCTGACTGTTGGGAGCTGGGGAGCAAACAGCAGGGAGTGCATCACCTGACCCCACTGTGACCCTGTAAGGGAACTTCTCCCAAGTGACTGAGACTGGCCATGTCAGAGACAGGGCGCTGGGCTCAATGGATCGTTGGTCTGACCCAGTCTGGCACGTCTTATTTTCTTATGGTCAAAGTAAGAGTTGGAGAAGACTTGCAGTCCAGATGGAGGATGCCCATGGGCTGATGGTTCTCCAAACCTGGCCTAACCAGGCTCTCTCTTGATCCTCTCGCTTCTCCTGGTCGCCTCCCAAATGCCCATGGAGAAGAGTCTTCTCAAGGAAGGGGGAAAGGGGGGTGTACCTGAGGAGAGCGTCAGGTGAAGTTGTCCCACTTGGAGTGGGGTGGGGAGAGCTTTTCCAGATAATCCAACCGCAGAATCCATTGCCACAGGGTGAGGGTGCCAAGCTGCTGCCGAATTAGAGGGGACACGGGCAATCCGCCTGACCTGGAGTTTTTACGCGGTTTGTATTTATTCTAGTTATGTTTTGTAAGCCGCTCTGAGCCATCTTGGTAGGGCGAGGGATCCATTTAAATAAAATAAATAATTCAAAGAGACAGACAAACGAGGGCTCCTGGATCCCTCTGCTTTAAATTATTTTAAGTAAGCACTGATTGACTGGCGAGATTAAAATCAATTAATGCACCAGAGTGAAACACAGATTGAAAAACAGACTCAAAATTAAAAACCACTTTAACAGCAGGGGATTGGGAAGCCCAGGGGCCAAATGCAGCCACCGCTAGCTTTTATTTGGCCCCTTTCCAGTTTCCTGGATCTGGCCCCTGGATCCACCACCGACACAGAGCTCGGGGGGAGGGTCTGCACATAAGGGGAGACAGATCCATGATCTTCCTGAGTGCACCCCTTCCGTGCCCCTAACCCCAACTTCTATACAGCCCCCTCAGAGCCTGGACTAATTTTCAGAGAGGTCCATGGGAAGGGAAAATGTTCCCCACCCTTGAATTAAAGCAAATAAAGAAAAGTAGGGGGAAAATGGAAACTTATAAAATCAAATTTCAAAAAATTGGCCAATTTTTTTGAAATTTCAAAAATGGAAACTGCGTGAAACACGCACGGAGCCAATCTTGGTACAGTCCATCTTAAGAATTTAAGCAGTGCCGTACTGGGTCAGACCAATGGTCCATCAAGCCCAGCATCCTGTCTCCGACAGTGGCCAGTCTCTTTCACTTGGGAGAAGCACCCGACAGGTCACAGTGGGCGATCCATTCCGTTGTTCCAGGCCGCAACCGTAAGAGGTTACATTCCCAAAACCTATTTGGCTAATAGCTGTTAATGGACCTATCCTCCAAGAACTTACCCAATCCCTTTTTAAAACTAGCGACATGACCGGCCGTGACCACTTTCTCTGGCAGCAAGTTCCACAAGTTAATTGTGCGCCGAGCGAAAAGCTATTTTCTTATTGCTTTTAAGTCTGCTGTCGGTGCATTTCATGGAGCATCCCCTTGTTCTAGTACCTCCTCCCTTCATGGCATGGAGACTGGGGGGCGGGGGGGACAAGGGGGGTGAGTAGAGCAAGCGGCAACCTACACACAGGGGGAATCCCCAGAAAGCTGAGCTACCAACTTGCCTTTCATGCAACCGAGTTCAAAAAAAAAAACCACCCAAAAAAAACAACTCAAACTCATCAGGCTCACGAGCTTCCTCCCCGAGGCAGCAGTCGCATCACGCGCTGCCGAGGGCACAGCGGCGAAAGCTATTTGCATGACAGCAAGCAAGCTGAAGAACCAAAACCTTTCAGCAACGGGTGCTAACAGGAGAGGTGCCACCCAGTGTAGATGTCAGGCCACTTGGGCAACCAGTGGGCCTTCCATATGGCCTTCAGCTCTAGGGATGCCCACCCCCCACCATCTTACTTGTGTCCTCCCACCCGCCCACACACTTCCCACGATCCCTCCCATTATTTATATAGCACCAGCAATATACCTGGTGCCAAACAGTCACGATTAGAGACAGGTCCCTCCCCGAGGCACTTACAGTCTAGGACGGACAAGGGAAGGAGGCGACAAAAGGGAGGGTGACGGAGGGAGAGACCGGGATACATTCATGAGGTTGAGAAGTTACAAGGGAGGAAGGGAATCCAGGGAAAGAGTCATAAACAAAGGATCTATGGGGATGAGGAGCTAGGGAAGGCCTGACAGCAGAGGTAGGTTTTTAGGAAGGATTTGAAGGAGGGAGCAGGGCTAGGAGGTACTTCCAGAGGTCATACCAAGGTGGAATTTCAACCTCGTACAGAGGCTGACCCAAGGTATTTTTAAAACGTGTGCTCAGGTAGGGAGTTCCAGGAACAGGGGAGTCAGTGTGGGAGAAGGGACAAAGATGGGTTATTTATGTATTCAGTTTCCACCCTAACCTTCCCACAAAAGCTCAGGGCTGCTCACAAAACATAAACACATACATAAGCATATACATCCGATAAAAACCATTTAAAACCTTTAAGCCCTGCCCACCAACCCTCTCCCTAACCTCCACTCAGCTCTATCCCAGCCCACCAAACGCCTGACCAAACAAAAAGGTCTTACATCTCTCCCGAAAGGTGGAGCTGGCTCAGGCTTAGACACATCTCCAGAAGTGAGAACACCTCTCCGTGTGCCCACGCTGGACAAACCTCCCGGGCGCTTGGTACTCGCAAGCGGGTGCCCTAACCGGCTTAGGAAGGGGACTCTGGGGTAGGGAAGGAGAACACTTCACGGCAGGAGAAAAGGAGGAGCACAGTGAAAACAAGGAGCACGATCCAGCTCCCACTGAAGTCAATGGCTAAGCGCCCAGTGACTCATATGGAGCTGGATTGCGCTCAAGGACTGCCTGCGATCAGAGCGGCGGGCAAGGCGGGCAACCTTGACAACAGAGCGCTGGACAGAAGCGAGAGGGTCTGCTTCACACCCTCAAGGGCAGCGTGCCCACAGATGCACCCCACCTGCTTCAGGAAGCAAGGCTGGTAAGGGAGCATGTGCTGGCGAGGCTGGAGGCGTAACCGAGGGGGGAAGAGGACTGCCCTTTGCCGTGTCTATCCCATTCACGTCCCTCCTCAGTTCCAGCAGTAGTTCACGTCTCCCAGCTGGCGCGTTCCAGAGCCAGCATGGTGTAATGGCTAAATGCACAGGGAGGGGGGGGGGGTTCTAATCCCACCTTAACCAGAAACTCACTGGGTGAACTTGGGCCAGTCACAATATCATCTCAGCCTAACCTACCTCACAGGGTTGTGGTGAGGATTCAAAGCGGTGTTAAATTGTTGTATGTAAAGCTCTCCGAGTGCCATGGCAGGGGGCGCAATATAAAGATGATGATTATTTCTGCAGAAGGCTGCACAGCAATACATGCTGGGATACGTGACTGAGTTCCTCTGGCCCCGCTCCCCAGACATGACCATGGCCCTAGCAAGGTCCGAATCCCACAGCGGTCCTATGGCATGGGCCGACGCCAGCCACAGGCAAAGGGCATCAATGAATCAGACGGTTAGAGCTGGGCGGTCCTTCCAGAGGTCATACGGAGGTGAATTGTCAACCTTCTACGGAGGCTGACCCAAGCTATTGTTTAGACGGGGGGGGCTCTGCAAACTCCCCACCAAACTCGGCTTCCAAAGCATCTCCTAGCATTTAACCTAAGCTTCCCTTTCTGAAGCTAACTCCATTCGCTCTCTGCCAGCCCCTCGGCAGCCTCCGAGAACAATCGGTCTCCAGCCTCTTTAATTGCCAATTTGAAAAGCATTAACACGGCCCTCATCTTCTCCAGCCGAGGCAGGCCCGGCTCCTCCGACCTTTCCTCAGAGGCCAGACTTCCTTAAACCTCAGAAAAAAAGCAGGAAGAAAGCAGGAAACCACAAGAATGCGCACGGCGAGAGAGAGGAAGGAGCTTTACCAAGGTGTACGTTGTTTTTATTTATTACAAGAAGAACGGTCAGCGGGCCGGGCAATTTTAGAAAGAGCCCACGGTAATCCTGGGTCGCTGCAAGGATTGGAGACTTCTGGTCCAGGAGGTGCGGGCAGCAGAATGGTTATTTATTGATTGAATTTATGTGCCACCCCCTTCCCGCCAGGCTCAGCGCAGCTCACAATCCATAAAAACAGTTGAAAACATTAAAATCCATACAAGACCACCCTCCCCTTCAAGCCCGCCCCCAGAAACCCACCCAAACCCCACCGGCCAAAGGCCTTTCCGAACAGAAACTGTTTGCCGCCCCTCTCCAGAAGATGGCCGGGCTCAGGGTCAAGCCAACCTCCCGGGGAAGGAAGTTCCACAACGTGGGGGGCAACAACCAAAAATGCCCTCCTGGGCACTCCCACTCCCCGGACATGAGTAATAGGTGCAACGCGCAGGAGGGCGCCCCGGGGGCCAACCGCAGGGGCCACAAAGGAACACGGTAGGACAGGCGGCGTCTTTCAGATAAATGGGGCCCAGACCGTTTAGGGCTTTAAAAGATCAAAACCAGCACCTTAAATTGTGCCTGGAAAGCTCTAGGCAGCCAGCGCAGGCTCTGGAGTGCTGGCATAATGCGCTCCCGGTGCCTCGTCCTCAAAAGGAGCCGGCCACCGCATTCTGCACCAGCGGCAGCTTCCGAACAGTCATCGTGGCATTTCATGGCATTACATTCTAGGAGCTCAGTGGCCCTTTCTAGTGCTGCACCTGTTACCGAGAAAGGAGTCTCCCTCCCAGGATTGCACGCGCAGGCAAGTGTCTGGCAGGATTTGGGAGCGGAGAGAAACCCTAAAGCAGCCCGCAGGACTGTCAGCCACTGCCTTCCCAACCCCACTCCTGCACCGAAAACGGAGACAAATCACCCCCTCCGTCGTGCCCTCTCTCAGGCCTGGGCCGTAGCTGCCAGAGGGAGCTGGGCCTTCCGAATCCACACAGCTGAACAGCTGGGGGCGGACAGGCAGGCAGGCAGGCAGCCCGCACCGCTGGGAGGAGTCACCCGGGCACGGGGCCAAGCAAAGCTGTTTACTACTAGCCCAATGCCTTAAGAGGCCTCATTAGACTCCTCGGCTCCCCCGCCCAGACACAACACTGGGACGATCGAGTTTCGGAGCACCCAGTCAACTGGCCAGGGAAGCCGGCTCTCCCTGCCCGTGTGCACAGACGCACGCTTCCACAGGAGACACGCTGCACTCTAGGAACACTGCCTGCCTGCCATGGGAGGAGACTTCAGGAAGGGGCATCAAGAGGAGGAGCCAATTCACAATCCGATTTCTGGCCCAGAGAGAGTTTCCTTTCTGAGAAAGTTTGAAAACAATGCACGTTCCGGCTTGCGCTGCCTTCTCCCCACTCCAGATGCCAAAGCAGACGCTAGGTGGCCTCTCCTGCACCTGGGCACCCTCCCTTCAGCTTCCTACCTCCTGGTCTGGAGTCAGGCTGAGCTACAGCGCACGCCCAGCAGGGAGGGCAAGAAGACTGCCTGGCCCTTTCCCCTGCCCTTGGGGAGTTTCCTGTTTTGGGGGCAGAGGCCTGCTAGAACCCCGCGGGGAGAAAGATGGGTCTTCCGCGTGGTATGAAGAGAAAGAGGAGATGCCAAGGTGCAGCGTGAAGGGTTAAGAGCAGGAGTGAGCTCTTGGAGGAGACAGCTGTCATTTTTTGCTATAGGCCTTTCAGCCTTCAAGACACACCCTCACAACCACTCCACAAGCCCAGTCGTCATTATTCCTATTTTACAGACGAGGAAACTGAGGCCGAGAGACAGCGACTCGCCCAAGGTCACCCGGTGGGCTCCCAGGTCCAAATCCAACCCCTTATCCGTAGGCTACCCTGGCCCCGAGGTCAGCTACGGATGCCAACGTCATGGTTGGCACCAAATCCTTCAACTGGAGCAGGAGCATTGCTGTGACAGGTCTCAATCCTCTCCGGCAGCCTCTGCCTTCGCTGTGTTGATACACAGGAACGGCGGGCCTGTCTCAGCATGCTATCCCTTTGCAGTTTGGTCAAGAGGAGCCTTGGGTGGCTAAGAGTCAGCAACCAGGCTGATGGCCTCCTTTGGATTAATTCCCCTGCTCAGCACGGGGCAACTTTGTAAGCCAACCCACTGGTCAGGGGAAGGGCACCGCTGAGACAAACAAGAGTCAGCTGCGGATCAACCAGGGAAAGACCAGGGTTCAAATCCTGCCTTAGCCGTGAACTCACTAGGGTGGCCTTGGGCAAGTCATTCTCTCAGCCTCAGTTCCCCCATGTGTAAAAGGAGAGAAAAAAACGACCTGCCTCACTGGATTGTTGCAAGGGTGAACTAGATAAGGACTGTAAAGCACTTTGAACACTGAAAGTGCTGCATAAATAAATAATAATAATAATAATAATAATAATAATAATAAACAGGCAGCAGAGCATAGAATTGAATCAGTCTCTCCAAGTCACAGATTCAATGCCCTCTCAACTACGCCAGGGGTGGGGAACCATTCCAACCTGAAAATCAGTACAAGCTCCAAGCGCTGCCTACAAGCTGTGGGGGTGGGGGGTTGCGATCAGCTCTGCTCCCTTCCCCCGAGCTCAGTTTTTCTGAGCTTGGGAGGCAGGAACTGGATCCAGGGGCCACATAAAAAGACTCGCCGTCGACCACATTTGGCCCCTGGGCCCAAGGTCCCCCATCCCTGGTCTAGGCTCTCCTTCCTTAGGATAACGAGGCCGGACTTGGTGACAGCTGAGGTCCCTTCCAAGTCTCCACTCCCAAGACTCAGTGACACAGGCTACGGTTTCCCAGTTAGCTTGGAAACGTACCCCAACGCTCATGGAACGAACCATCACGAAGCCCACCCTTCCACCTCCCTCCGGCCCCTGCCTCTGACCATCCCTGACACCGCTACTGTTGTCAGATTCCGGCTGCCCCCTTCCTTCCTTCCTTACCTCACCGCATTGGGACGCCGAGCAGTTATTTCCGTACAGAAGGCATGCAAAACCAGCCACCGCTCCAAACACCCAGCCGAGACTTGGCACGGCTGCAGCTGAGCAGGAGCACTAAGTCTTTGCTGTAACAGGTTTTGCATCCTGCCGATATACAGAATGGGAAGTGTAGTGAGAAGGGGAGGGGGCGGGGGGGGGAATCTAATCCAGGATTTCCATGTGACCAAATCTAACAGGTAGGATGCTACGACAGGGAGGTAACCCACTTGCGGGGAAAAACCTGGGCTGGATTTTTAGCTCCCCCTGAAAGAAATCTGCAGAAAGAGAACTGGGTTTTCTGTGCCTGCTTGGGACAGACAGCGGGACGGCCTGGCAACGCTGATCTCGCTATTGTCCAAGCTGTCTTGGCAGAGGTGCCTGCCAAACCTGTCTTTAAAGAGCCAACTAAATAAAACTGAACACGGAGGCCCAACAAGGCCTGTGCCAGGCAGCTGCTGTGAAAGACAATTCCCCCTCCCCAAACCCAGCCTCTTCTGGATCAACTTCAGGACTTTAAAAAAGGCAATTCGGTACTAGACCTGGTTGGGGGGGGGGGGGGGGGGGGGGCAGCTAAGGTTCCCTGAGACAGGCTGTGCCNGGGGGGGGGGGGGGGAAGAGTTAAACCTAGTTTTTTTCCCAGACCATTTTCAAATAATCCTAATATTTTCATTTTTGCATCACTACAGATGGGGCGGGGGGCGTGGGCCGGAAGCCTGGAGTTTTAAAAACAAAACAAAACCTAAGAAACCACCCCCCCATTTACACCAAAAGGATTTCCCCTTCCCTGCCCCCCCACCCTGTTTCCACCCAAAAAAAACCAAAACCTCCCTCATCCAAAAAAACACAGGGATCATGTTTGAATGTTCTCCTACGTCCACAACAGCTAGAAACTTTTTCCTCTTTCAAACGAGAACAGAAAGTCCCATGATTTTCCCACCACAATTCATTTTTAGCAACCAAAAATCATAGCAGAACACAGACGTCGAGTATTTGGAGAGAAACAAAGTTTCACAAAAGTGGGTTTTTGTTTTTTGTTTTTTTAAAAGCAAATCCATTTATTTTTTTGTTTTAAAAAGGAGTTCTTTGTCCACGATCACCACCCCCCGCACACATACACGCACACATGCAGACACAGACACAGACACAGACACAGACACAGACACAGACACAGACCCCTTATACATCTGCTCATCTGATGGTGTTTTTCACGAGCTGGTTGAAATCTTTTCGCAATTTACTTTTAGACGAAACCAGAGGTAGTTTTTACCCATCTATCTGCCAAGTCTGAGCATTTTCTGGAGGCAATGCAAGGCCTGTTTATCTAGCCAGGCCTTTAGTAGGTGGGGATACGTTTTAAATTGGGAGGATTTTGCACTTTATATTTTTATAGGTTTTTAATTTTCTCCTTATATAGTATTTTATCCATTGTACTGTAAGGTGGCCCAAGACTTTTTTGTTTTGTTTTTTTAAAGGCTAAAATAGCTACCGACTGTGTCTGCCAGACTAGATCAGGGGGTGCTCAACTTATTGGCGGGGGGGAGGAGAGAAGAGGGCACAATAAATTTGATTCCATTTAAGTCTAGCCAACAGCCTGCTCCGTCAGCAGATAGCACATTGGCACCCACTCACTCCTGGAGATCCTACAGCTGCTGCAGCCCTGGCCACGGCTGCCGGATCCAGCCCCTAGGAGACTCAAAGGCTGCAGGATCCAATTCCCAGGGCGGGGAGACACCCACCAGGAAAGCTAGCCCCCAGAAAGATGGGGTTCCCGCTGAACCACCAGCTATGCAGGAGCCCTGCTGTTGTTACCACCGGAGCTTACCACCCCCACCACCCCGCAAGGGAGGTCCAGTCTCTGCACAAACGCCTGGGCGGGGGGGAATCTCCCTTGAAACGTCGTCAGCAGCCGTTCCACAGGCCGCCGACAGTACCCTCCAGGCCAGTTGTCCGAGGGCCACAAGGAATGGAGACACAACGGCCAGGGGGAGGCAGCTTCTGGCTGCCGAAGAGTGGGACAAAGACTGAATGACCGCCCCATAAGGCACCCCCGCAGAAGCTTGCCATCCCGGCTGCTGCGGCAGAGAGGATGCTGGGCTACACAGACGGTTCAGCAGGTTGGCTCTTACGTTGGAGGAGTCCAGTGGTTGCTTCCAGCCTTTCTACAAATCTGTTTCTCATAGTCCCTCCCCCCGCAGCCCTCTAGGCCATTCCACGGAGGACGGCGTTTTGTGCCTGGGAGAGACTTCCCCCTCCTTTTCTTTCGAAGGAGTCGGCCTTGCCCTGTAGCCGGCGTGTTCGATCACACCCTAGGGAGGCAAGGGCGGGAAAGCCAGAGAGGATTTGGAAGCCACAAGCTGGTGTCGGATGCGGCGGCGCACCTCCTTTCAAGGGCGAGGCACCGGGAGCACATCACACCGGCGCACCCAAGTTTGCACTGGACGCCTATAGCATTCTGGGCACAATTCAAGGGGCTGGGTTTGACCCATAAAGCCCTAAACGGTCTGGGCCCCACGTATCTGAAAGACCGCCTGTCCTTTCATGCCGCACTGGCCGGGAGTGCCCCCCCGTGGGTCCCGTCTGTCACCCATATTCGTCCGGTGCGGGGGTGGCTTGCAAGGAGGCACTCTCAGTTCCCATCCCCCCCAAAGATTCGTTTGAACCCGAGCATCTTCCAGAGACAGTGCATGACCTTTTTGTTTGTCCGGGCATGCGGCAGGCAGGGATAGGGAATGGGGGGGGGGGGGAACGATGAGGATTTGGGGGGGTTGTGGAGGGATGAGGGGAATGGTTGGGGGGTTGTGTGTTTATGTATTGTTTTTCATTGCCTTGTAAGCCACCCTGAGCCATCTTGGAAGGGTTATGGTAAAAACTAAAACAAAATAAATCTTAAACAAACATAGAAAAACAAAATAAGATGGATAGCAAACCCATTCTGCCGCCGTCACCAGCCTCCCCAGGCCAACTGGAATCTGCCCCCGGCAACGTACCAGCCGGCATCTCTGTTCTTCTACTCACCTTGCCTTTGTTTATTCCCGAGGACCCCGGCGCCGTCCCCGACAGCCTCCTCTCCGCCCACGACGCGACGTGCTCTCCCACCTCCGCAGGCCCCGTTACCCTCCTCCACACCCAGCACGGAGGGGAAGCTCCGGCTCGGTTTAATCCGAACCACTCGAACTTGGGCCAGTTCGGGTTAAACCAAATCAACGCAAGAACCGAACCCGCGAGCCGAACCGCGATTCGATTCTTCTCTCCGTTGCACTGGCTGGTTTGGCGCGCGGCTTTCGGCGGCTCTTTTCCAAGTTTGGAGGGGAAAGAAAACAGCCAATGAAGCAGAGTTGTTTGCAACAGCTGGCTGGCAGGGGTGGGAGGGGAGGGATCTTTGCAATCAGCCAGCAGGGAACACGGATGGGAGGCTGCGGGGGAAGCAAGCGTTCCCCCTTCATTCGCCTGTCGCAAGCGGAGGGGTGGCTCTGGGTACGCCATTTCGCTGCCCGTTACTTTGCTAGCCTGCAGTGCCGCAAAACTGGGACTCGGAGGAGCATTCTGCATCTGGTTACGGGGTTTCATTTGTTTGGGGGGAGGGGGCTACCAGGGGGTTAAATTGGGGACTCTGGCTGGTACTGCTTTGTGCAACTGGGGGGTTTGGGGACTGGTTTTGGTTGGGCTGCTCGGGCCCTTTCTGGCCTCTCCCTTTCTCCCCTCTCTGGGTTGGGTCCCCTCCTCTCTGAGGGCAGGTACAGTTTATGGGGCCTACTCATTCTGGGACTGTGGCTTCGAACGGCCCATTGAAAGGAATACGTTTGGTTCCTCATTGACTTGAATGGGGAAATTTTCCTACTGAAGTCAACGGGGGGGGGGGGGGGGCACAAACCAAAAGAGAATCCGAACTGAATCAAATAGAACGTTGGCCCCGCTCCCTCCTACTCCACCCACCTCTGAAGGCCACTTGCAAAGTCCAAGGCCTGGGCTTAACCAAGCCCCACTCGCTCCGTGGTCGCTTACCCTCCTGTCCTCACCCTCACGAGGAGCCACCGAGGGCAGAGAGGCAAAAATCCGCTTCTGATCTGCTCCACCCTCGCCACCAGGGGGCGCTCTGCCCACGTTACCCTCCCAGCCGTTGCCCGCATGGAGGCCGCCCCCCCACATTGTGGACGGGTGTTTTCGTGCCGTGATCCAAACAGATTCTAAACACAGAAGAGCCTCCCCAATGGAGGGTTATTTTTAGCCTGGCACGTCCCCAGGACGCAGGGTGCATGGAGCTCAGTGGAATGTCAACATGCTACGGACGGCACCTCTGCCAGCCAGCATGCCCCCGGGAGAAGCTAACCCCCACAGGCGGCAGCTGCCTCTCCTGGATGGGGTCAGAAGAACAATGGGCATTCCCCAGTCCAAGTCCAGGTGCTGGGGCAGGTCAGCACTGCCCTGTCTACCATAGAGTTTTGTCCGATGGGGGGGGGGGGGAAATCAAGGTGCAAAGAGAGGAAGGGGACATTCTACACCAGAGCAGGGAACCTTCTCTCTGCCAGGGGCCACAGAAAGCTGGGGGGGGCGGGGTAGTTAAGGGCAGGGCCCCGTGCTTGCCGGGCCCCGCCAACGGAGAAACTGCAGCCAACGCAGATGCCTGGTTAAGGGGGGCGCTTGGGAAGAGGAGCGCCCCAGATCTCTCTCCTAGCCTTGCGTGCAGGCCCGCTTCTCTGCTCCCCCACCCCAAGCTCTGGTTTTTCCAGCGCTTCAGGGTAGGGACTGGATCCAGGTACGGGGCAAAGAGGCCACATAACAGCTAGCCAAGGACCACGCTTGGCCTCCAAGCCCTGGGCTACGCAGCAGAACAGAAACAGAAACAGAATCCGAGCCTCCCGAAATGCACACTATCCACTAGGCCGCACTGCCTCTCCAAACAAGCACACGCTCGTTTGATCGGTCCTCTGAGGGCGGGGGAACCGGAGGCCTAGGGGGTCAAACGTGGCCTGTAGCTGGTTTTGATTTGGCCCCTTTCCGGTTCCGGACCCCCAAGCACTGAGAGACTGAGCTCAGAGTCAGGGAACAGAGAGGAGGGCATTGCACACGAGACGAGGGGACAGATCCATGACCCGAGGCCTCCTCTTCCTGGAGGCATGCCTTAACCCTCCCCTCCCTCTTCTACCAGGCCCTGGGAGGTTGTACTCATTTTCAAAGAGTGGACAAGGCTCTCGACTCCTATCTTAGAGGGACTCCCGGATACACAGCCTGCCCTCACTCAAACATACCAGAGTGGGGCTCCTCCCCCCCCCATTTCCACCTGCACTCCCCCACCCCAAAAACACCCTCTAGCCCCACCCCCCACAGCACAAACCCCAAGTCCTCTTGGCGGCGTCGGCGGCGTCTACGCACCGAGCTCAGAAGAACGCATCAGGGAAGCTGGTGTCTTTTCCAGGGTCGGAGAAACCAACAAGCCCCAGGCTCAACCCTTCACAAAGCAACTCCTTTCTGCTCTTCTGGGCTGGCAACAGGAGGGTAGTAACCGCAAATCCACCCGGCTGCACAGGCCAAGCGGACTCCCATCCCCACCTCCGCCAAGGGCCCTACCTCTGCCTGGGCACCGGGATGTAGGCCGAGTGGAGCAGGGGACTCTGTTCCAGGAGCCTCCGCGTCGCCGCCTCCTCACTGGACTCCTCCAGCCGCCCGTTGAGCGCCAAGGGGTCCGTTAGGCGCCGGAGCCGTCCATTGACCAGTTCGGCTTCCTCTGGCAGCGCCTTGCCGTTACAGTGGATGGGACTCTGGAGACAGAGGGAGAGAGACCGCAGATCAGAGGCAGAGAAGAGAGGCGCTGGAGGGGCAGGGTACTAGAATTACACACACACACCCCAAATCATCCCAGCGATCCCCGGCTTCACAGCCTACATTACAGCCAACTACCTTGGCTCACAGCGGAGAGATGCCAAACCGGGCTCTAGCCAGTACTCCTTGCTCCGCTCTCTCTTTCCGCCCTCTTCTGCCACCTCCCTCCTCCGTCCCAAACTCTTCTCCTTACACTGTCTTTGTCCCTGTCTCGCTAAGCCTGGAACTCCCTCCCCTGAACACACACGCTCCCTCCCAATCTTCAAACCCCTCCTAAAAACTCATCCCCTTCCATCAGGGTTTCCCTCAACTCCACCCCCTCAAAAATTGCTCATGGGTGACTTCTCCTCATCCTGCAGGATCTCCTGCCTCCTCCTCCTCCTCTGGTAACTAAGTAAACCTGCGACTTCTCAGCTTCATGAATCTTCCTGTGTCTCCATCCTAGATTGTAAACTCCTCGGAGCAGGGACCCATCTCTAATCACAACTGTTCAGCACCACGCACATTGCTGGCACTCTATACAGCAATAATAAAATCCTCTTTTTACCAGCAACCTGCACCAGGCACTTCCAAGCGTATACGCAGCTACTGACCCAGTCCCCAGTTTCTCACTCAGCTTCTGGTAGCGAGAGCTTGCATCCCTAACCATTTTACTAACAGCCATTGATGGACCTATCCTCCATTAACATTGATCTTTTAATTATTATTTTATTAAGTTTATATCCCGCCCTGTCCCCTAAAGCTCAGGGCAGGTTGTAATAAATACATAAATAAAAATACATCTACAAATATAAAATCCTTTTGGAACCCAGTTATACTGCTGGCACAACACCCTGTGGCAATGAGTTCCAAAGGTTAATTGTATGTTTTGTGGGGGAGGACGGAAAGCCTTTTCTTTTGTTTTTGAACCTGTTGCTGGATCATTCTCCCCTAGTTCTAGCATTCTGGGAAAGAACAAACAAGGAGGCCCGCTGCAAGTGCCCCTCCAGTCACTTCCTCTGCACAATTCAGGATTTTATAAGCCACCATCCTCTCGCCTCTTAGCCCAGGGGTGGGGAACCTCCGGCCTACGAGCCACTTCTGGCCCGCAGGACTTTTCCACACGGCCCGCCGACCTCCAAGGCCTTCCCCATCGTGTGTGGCCCATCGTCTGAGCAGGGCTTTGCGGAGCACACACAATAATCCGGCCTACATAATCTGAATGACCTGCCCGGAGCTGGCACAGGTGAGTGCGGGGGGCGAGGCAGCATACGTGTGGATTCTTGAGGGGGGGTGTGAATATTGTAATCGTTTCACTTGCTTTAAAGTGTTTGATTTTAAATAATTGATTTTAATTTTCAATTAATTTTAATTTTAAAATTAGTTTTAATTAATTTTTAAAATTGATTTCAACATGCGGCTCCCAGCACGTTTGGGGACCGACAATGCGGCCCCTGGCCTCAAAAAGGTTCCCCACCCGTCTTAACCATTCCTTTCCTAAGCTGAAGAGCCAAGACTTCTTTGCGCCCCTCCTCAGATGGAAACCCTGTAGCCTCTGCTGTCGAGGCTGTACCTTTCACGGTTCTACTTTTTGAGGTGGGGGTAGTTAAAACTGTTATGGGGAACATTAAATCAGTTAAAGGGGGGGGGGGAAACTGGCCCACAGCTGGTTTTTATGCAGCTGCCTTTCAAGCTGCTGAATCTGGTCCCTGGATCCAGTTCCTACCCCCAATCGCTGATAAAAGCTGAGCTGAAGAGAAGGGAGCAGAGAGGAGGGCATGCCCACAAGGAGAGAGGACGGATCCCCGACACAGAGGAATGATCTGGACCACACGGAGCACGGCCGCTAAGCACCCCGGCCCCCAACCTCTAAGCGACCCTAGAAGCTCGTGCTAATTGAAAAGTCGGCCCCCGGGAGAGGAAAGGGTCCCTGCTCTGCACAGCACTCCGAGTGCGGATCTCCCATGAGCCGAGAGTGGCGTCGTAATATTTTTCCTCTTCTCCTTCTTTAGAGTTCCTGAAAAAATGTGGTCACCAATAAAGAGGAGGGAGACCGAGCCTGCTCAGACGATCTCTTATTGGAGCAACTTCTACTGGTAAGAATATGCAGCTCTGGGGGTTAGAAAGGGGCCCTTCTTCAGGCAGGTCACTGCGCGCGATCTCAGATTTCATACCTGCCTGAGAAAGGGTTCCCTGTGCCGCTTGCAGACACCAGCAGCTCTGCTCCGATAGACTAGTCATGGCTCCCAGCGTCCCGTCTGCCTTTTCACCCCCCCGGGGTTGCACGTTGCGCCGATGCTATCGGGGAGCTACTCTCAGATCTTTTTTTATAAAAATAAATAAATAAATAAATCTGAAAAGTAACAGCTAGTTTGGAAACCAACAACTGCGCCTATTGCACAGGATTATTTTTGCCTGCGAGCATCACTTTGCACTCTCGTCAGGACCGACTTTCCCCTGACGTTACCCAGTTCTGCAAGATCCTCATGCAACGTTTGGCTCTAGAAACTCAAAAGGGTGTTTTTAGATGAGCGCCGTCCCCCCTGCAATCGCCGGCCCAGCATGGGTTTTGCAGTCCGGCAACATGCGTTGGAGAGACACTCGCCTAAAAGCACCCGAAGGCCGTTTTAAAATGGACCCGGCTGGCAGGGCAGGTCCAGGCGCGCTCAGTCGAGTGCACGCGAACTTCCAGTGAGTCGGGGGTCATCAGATGGGGCAGGTGTGCGCCCCCGACCCAGGCACCACTCACTCGTGCCCCCACACGGAGCATCCCAAGTTTTACCCACGATGCCCCACGCGTGGGTCGCAAGAGCATCTTCCAACGGGCGCTGGGACGGGTGGGCATGTCCTTTTTAAAAAATGCCCCGAGTCTCGAGATCAAAAACGAAAGATTCTGGCTCCGTAACGTCTGTGCACGACCCGCATCTATTCTGTCTCTCCACGTCTAGAGCAGGTGTATCCGGCGTCACACATTAGTTACACCTGCATCCAGAGTGACAAGCTGATTAAACGCAGCGACACTGCTTCTCTCGGACTTTGGGGAGATGGTGCAGAGAGAAAGACTCTTTATTCAACCCAATTCACCCAGACTGACCAGCGATCCCGCAGCTCCAATGCCAATTCTTCAACACAATCTGCCCTCAACAGCCCTGACTCTCACCAAGTCTTTATTTAAAAGGACACAGGTTTCAAACATCCCTGCCCTTTCAGAAAAGACGTGTGATCAGCTGCTCAAACTACAGAACCTCAGTCCCCGGGGCCATAAATATGCACAAACTACTATTATTATTATTATTATTTAGTATTTATATAGCGCCAGCAATGTACCTAGTGCTTTGCAAATCAACAATTATAGACAGGTCCCTGCCCCAAGGGGCTTACAATCTAAGGGAGGGGAACAGAGGGAAAGACAAGGATACACTGAAGCAGTTGCAGGTACAAGTGCTTAGCTTAGTTACAAGGGAGGAGAAGTTAACAAAATTAGGACTATCCCTTGAGGAATCTGTCCCATCCTCTTTTGCATCCAATTCTACTGCCAGCCTTTACAACATCTCACTGCAAGGAGTTCCGCAGATAAATCCTGCACTCTGGAGGGGAAATCACTTTCTCTTGTTTGCTTTTAGCCTGTTGATTTTAATCAGGCTGCTCTCTCGGTCCTGGTGTGTGCCGGAAGAATCCGACGCCAGCACCCAAAGCCTCAAGGGAGGGTTCTCTTAACTTGGTACGATGGTTACATGGTGCCCCCCTCCCATTGGTGCATCTTCCAAGCCAGCAGTGAGGGCTTCAGCCAAGTCGGAGAACAGACTAGACAGGTTTGGTTGCCCCGCACAGCACAGCTTGGGGGCACTTTGCTTATCTTAGACAAACAGCGCAGGTGCCGACAAACGCAGCTAAAGCTGCTCTAGTTTGAGCTGGAATCTGAAACAAATGTAAATAAAAAAACCCTCCTTTTTATTTCCCCGCGGAGCCGTTAAGCATGTTCTGACACGGGGGCTAAAACCCACTTGCCAGCCTCCCTTTTCACTCTCCTGGGGCCCCTTCCCCCACGGAAGAGTCCTAGCCAGGTCAGAGGACTTTTAAGCCTGGTCAGCAACACCTATTTTACAGCCCCGCCCGCTCCCCGTCTAAAACTCAACGTACCTGGCACTGAACAATCACGGATCAGACAGGCCCCTGCCCCAAGGAGTTTACAATCTAGGAGAGAGAGGGGGAGCCATCCATGAAGCTGAGATGTTGCAGATGCAAGTTACCTGAACGAAAGCAGCAGCAGTGAGCAATCAGGAACAGAGGGCGAGGAGGTAGGGAAAACCTGGCCGAGGAGGAAGGTTCTTCCAACGTTGTGAATGTCTCTCCATATGTTCTCCACTCCCTTGTCTCTCCTAGACTGTAAGCCCCTCAGGGCAGGGATCTGGTTCCGATTAATGACAGTTCAGTGCCAGGTTCACTGCTGGTGCTATACAAATACTTCATACTAGCAGATCCTGGCTGGAAATTCTTTAAATAGCCTCCGGAAACGATGCTGGACACCTGCTCCATCTTGTCTCTCCCTATGTCCCCTCTCTGTGTCTCCCCCCCTCCATGTCTATTAGATTGTAAGCCATAGGCAGGGACCGCTTCTATCTTATCGTTCGGTAAAGCGCCAGGTACACAGATGCTGCTATACAAATGCTTACTATAATAAAAATAAATAATAATAATAATAATGAAGTCTTGGATCAAGAGGCCATACG
This sequence comes from Sphenodon punctatus, assembly GCA_003113815.1. Taxonomy (NCBI): domain Eukaryota; kingdom Metazoa; phylum Chordata; class Lepidosauria; order Sphenodontia; family Sphenodontidae; genus Sphenodon; species Sphenodon punctatus. The sequence continues at coordinate 2,065,408 of QEPC01014492.1, forward strand.
AGCAGGACACAATTTAAATCCCGCTCCAACCAGTGCCGCTTCTCCGGTCGGCACACACCACTCCGCGCTAGCCGTCCAGAGAGCTGGAGACAGCGTGTCCCCAGAGAAGGGGCTAATTTCTGTACAGGCAGTGCCGCCACCGCAACGCCCACCTGGCCTTCCTCTTCCTGCCAGCAACAGCCCCACCTACTGGGGGAAAATCAGACCTGGCCAAGGTGCCTTTCGCGTTGGCGGGGCGAATCCCCATGCATGCGCCGCCGCACGGTTTGTGCGTGCGCCGTAGGCCCTGTAGCAGGGGTGCGCGGGCGCTCCGCACACCGATCCGCAGGGCTTGGCCCCACCGGGAATAAATCCCAACGCCAAGGTGTCTGCATCAGACTCATGGATCCATACGAAAGAGGCAGAGATTTCCAGCGACCTTTTCAAAACCTGGATACTCAAGAGTTCGGACACTTTCAAGAGTAACTCTATTCCCAGCACCGTGTGGGATGATCTGCCCTCCTCGCGGCTGTTACACTGCTTACTTACGTCTTTCGGACTTTCACTTTGGAGATGGTGAGCCTCTGTTTCGCCCCAATTCCCTCTTACAGCCCATCCCTGTCTAAACGTAGATACTTCCCAATTAAAACAAATACAGCACAAAACCCATAATTCAGACACTTCAGAAATAGGGAAACATGCCCCACCCACCACAGATCCAGGTGTAGGCTCCAAAAATCAAGCCAGAGCCCAACTCCACTAGGCCCAGCCCACAACTGGGTTCCTCCACGGGTTGTCGGGGGTGCCCCCCCCCAAAGCACCAGGATGTCCCAAGGCTCTACAGGGGGCGGAGCCATGTCAGGAGATGCGGTGCGGCGAAAGACCATTTTGTTTGAAAAGGCATTTGGCAGGTGGGGATAGGAATGGTTTTGGGTAAGAGTGTGAAGGGGTTTCGGTGTGGGGAATAGGGAGCTGGTACTGGTTGGGTCTCATGGGGGGGGGGGTTATGTATTAGTTTTAATGCTTTAATTGTATTCTTTGTGAACGGCCCTGAGCCTCCAGGAAAGGCGGCATATAAATTTAAATAAATAAATAAAACTAATGCTCCTCCCACCCTCCCCAGAGTGCTGTGGCATTGTAGAGCCCAGGGGGAAGCAGGGGCTCTTGACCAGGGAACCTGACCTGCGTCCAAAAGTCTAGGGGCCAGGAGGGCTCTTGAATCAACCAGACCCCATTGCATGTAACCTGGCTAAACCCAGTCTGCAGGGCTCTATCCCCATGACCCTCATTAGGGGACAGAGGGACAAGGGGAAGGGGTTGGGAGTTTGTTTGTTTTGAAGTGCCCAAGCTTGCAGGGTCTAGAATCTCCAGCAGCCGACTGTAGCTACAAGCGTCAGCGGCCGACTGTAGCTACAAGCGTCAGCGGCCGACTGTAGCTACAAGCGTCAGCGGCCGACTGTAGCTACAAGCGTCAGCCAGCCATCCAGCACTAAGGAGTTAGGGATACTCTGCTCCTGCTACAGGTTGTATTGTACTTACACAATTGTTAAACAGTGTCGACACCAGGAATGGGAACCTTTTCCCACCTGCGGATCACTTTGAAAAGGAATAAACTCCACAAGTCGGAGAGGAGTTGTGGGGTGGGGATTCTTTGGGGGGGGGGGGTGTTTCAGAACTATGCTAAGTCCATCCCCTCCCCTTAGCTCACTCTTTCAGTGCTTGAGGGCAATAGGGTCTGGGGGATCGGCGGGTCAGACCTAGGAATTGGAATGGGGTGAAAAAATAAATTTAAAAAAAAGAAACCCTACAAGAGAGGAGCTGGATTGAGCCCATGGACTGGAGGGTCTGCACCCCACTCCACCCCTGATCTACACAATTTGTACAGGGCTAGAGAGTCACGCTATACAGCATTGGGGAAATTTCAAGGACACCATGAACTCTGTGAGGAAAACAAATCATGGAAACAAAAGTTCATGAGGGAAAAAAAATGCATGGAAACTACTAACTCAAGAGATCCGTGGGGTTTTCAACACCCCAGGGGGACTTTAATTAAGATCAGGGACCCCTCAATGGGGAAAAACAGCGAACACATGGTCCCCTATTAAAATGCACCCGTTACAAAGGGATTTTTAAAAAATAAAATAAAAATAAATAAAAATTCTTGGCATTTTAAAATTCCTACAAGTCTTAAAAATGAAGCCTACATTTCTGTTTATAAACCCTTTACGGTGTCCCATGAAACATTTTATCACCCCAAACGATCCCACTTCCTACCACATGCGTATCTCTGAACAAACCATTAGGACCAAGTCCCAGTGCAGCGGCCGAGTTTTATGGCAGGCCTTGCGAGGGTCACAAAGAGCACATGCCCGTCCTGTTCCTTCCAAGTAAATTCACACCCCAGTATTAGCAGGAATCTCGAAAATTAAGCTAGCCCGTCCGGGCTGTGACGGAGACAGGGCTGCAAGATTAGGAGGCCACTTTTATTAGAAATTTTAATGCTTGCACTTCGGGAAGACTTTGCGGAGAGGTCCACACATGGCGCTTGCCCGGGCAAAATATGTATGCTAAAGTATGCTAAATCAACACAACAGCCAGCAAAACACACACACACAACTTGTACCAGTTCCTGGATACTCTGAACATTCATGCAACAACTGCACACCAAAATGACCAAGCGTGTGTAGGCTCACACGTCTCACAAGAGAAAGAAATAAAAAACCCTAATAGAACTTGGGAGGTTTGCAAGCCCAAGTCAAAATGTGTCAAGACACCGACAGTTCTCAACTGCTTTTGTGGTGCAGCACCCAGGGCTCCCAAACACGCTGCAAGCCTGTCTGGAGGCCAGCCTCCTCCCCTCCCTCCCCTGCCCTGCAGCCCTCCACACCCACATGGGAAGCACTTGACAAGCAAGAGACTTGCAGGAGGCCGCTAGAGTCGCCTGCAGATCATCCCCCATCCACCCAGGAGCTGAGAGAACTCCCTCCTTACACGCTCAATGCCTACTGCTCCCCCTTCCCCAGGCCACATGGATCCCTCCTTCCCCCCCCCAATGATCTCTGCAGATCCCACCCCCTGCCCCCCCCCCCTAGGGCTGGGAGATTCCCCCCCCCCCCATCTCTGCAGATCCCACCCCCTGCCCCACCCCCCTAGGGCAGGGAGATCCGCCCCCCAGGATCTCTGCGATCCCACCCCCTGGGGCAGGGAGATCTCCATGCTCGCCTCCTCCCACCCCCAGCGCTGTCTGGCTGATTGATTGCCCCGCGTCCCCGCAGCGCCGGTCGGGCCGCCGGGAGATGGGGTGGCCCGGCTCTCTGCTCAAGTCCCGGCCCATTGATTTGCGCTTTGCTCAAACTTTCCAAGCAGGCACCGCTCCCGAGCGGGGCCATCTTTAGCTAGGGCCGCGACAGCGGCGGGGAACTTCCCCCGGCTGCTGGGGGGGGAGCTGTCACAAGCCGGGCGGCCAGATCCTCTGCTCGCCTGTCGGGCAGAACATCCCGTTCCCCTCCC
>QEPC01014492.1:2069992-2090127 GCA_003113815.1 Sphenodon punctatus
CCGGCCTCGCCGAAGCCGGGGGGGCGGACTCGCTTCTTACCTTCGGCGGCTGCTTGAGCCGGCCTTTCGCGGACGGGCTCTTCCCCTCGGCCCCGTCCTCGGCACTTTGCTGGCGGCGGCGGCGGAGCAAGGCGTCCCCCAGCAGCACCGTGTAGACGGCGTTGCCGGCGGCCGGGGCGGAGCCGAGGGGGGGCTTGCAGCTTTGCTGGATCCGGCCGCAGTAGAGCCCTGCTGTCGCCGCAGCCGCTGCCGTCGGGGGGCTGCTGCCCGGGGAGCCGGGCCCCGCCGTGGTTAAGCCGGGCGGCGGGGAGCCGATCCGGCCGCTCTCCGGGGGGGCAGAGCGCTTGGCCAGGCGCTTGGGATCCATGCTGGGGGCGGGGGGGCGATCGAGCCGGGCGGGCGAGTCCCGCGGCGGCGGCGGCAGGGGAGCCGGGCAAAGCCCCGGAGCCTTCGGGTCTCGCCCTCCTCCTCCTCCTCCTCCTCCGCGGAGCTTCCCCGGCCCCTGCCTCCTTGCGCGCCCGGCCGCCCCGCACCACGCCCCCTCCCCGCCGCCTGCCCGCGCTCTCTGCGCCCCCCCCCTCGGGGAAACACGCGCCACGCCCCCGCGCCTCGCCATTGGCCGCCCGGCTGTATCAACATTCCGAAATGGAACGCGGCCCGGAGCCGGCTCGCCCGCCCATTGGCCCGCCGCGGGTGCCAGTTAGGTGGGCGGTGTTCTATTCGCCACGCCCCCTCCCGCCTGCAACAAGTCGCTGGGGCTGGAGCAGCGAGGCCGATCGGGGAGGGGGTTAGCGGCCATCTTCGATGGGGGGGGCGGCCCGGCGCGGGCGGGCGGAGGAATTGACACGTCGGGGAGGGAAGAGAAGCAAACAAAGTAGCCGATTGGCCGCTGCCAGGATCCTGCCCGCTGCAAAAGTGCCCCCGCTGGGTTTGTCCCTCTCGGTGCAACCGCCCGAGACGGACCCCAATCCCCCCCCGATTCCCAACCGCAGGAAGCGGCAGCTGCACCTGGGCTTCATCGGAAGCCGCTCGCGCTGCTGCAGCGCGGAGCTCAGGCGGGGTTGGACTTTGACATTTATGGCCTCCTCCTTCACTGGTTGCTTGGCTGGGCCGGCCTCTGTCACCCCCCACCTCCCCCTGCAGCGCCAACCGACAGTTACTTCGCCTTACTTGGGTTTTGCTCCTGAGGTGTTCGCACGGGCAGGACGCTAAGCTCAGGTGGTTCAGGAACAGAGGAGTAGGCGCGCCCTTTCGGCTTGTATTTGGAGGTATCCCTGTGAGGATACTGCACAGAAGGTGCAGCGATAATTCCCAGCTGTTTGGAGCTGTTCTTCTGAACGCTGCCAAAGTGGAGTAGGCACTCAAATTGAATTAAAGCAGTTACTCCAGTTTACACTGTGTGAACGCTACCAAAGTGAAGTAGTTACTGCAGTTTAGTAAATCAAAGGGTGTTTTTTAAACGAGGGGGGTACGTGGCCACTGCGTGAGGATGTGTGTAGGGTGTCCATGCACGGGGAGCGCTTCACATGGGTGGATCCCCACATGGCTGACCCGTCCACAGAGGTGGCCACCATGGCCCGCACAATGCCACTGAGCACGCCCTCTCCATTGGGCCCCCTGGGCCACACGGAGGACCGCGAGAAGGGCGCCCCCAGCGGACTGCGGAGGCTGCTCCAGAGTGCGACGGGCAAGACGGTCCCGCAGGTAACTCGGGCCAAGGCCGGGTAGGGCTTTATAGGTCAAAACCAATACATTGAATCGGGCCCAGAAGACTATAGGCGGCCAGTGCCGAGCCCAGAGCACCGGTGTAATGTGCTGACGGCGACCCGTCCCCGTAAGAAGACAGGCCGCGGTATTCTGCACTAGCTGCGGTCTCCGGACCGTCGCCATAGGTAGCCCCACGTAGAGTGCGTTGCAGTGGCACTGGGAGGTTTTATCCCAAATCATCTCCCCTGAATTTGTCTGGCTCTTTGACTCCTTCAGTGGAATTATTTAGTGAGTGTTGCAGACCAAGCCTGCAGTGTCCGAAAGACCACCAAGATCTTGGCCTCTGAGGTCAACTGTGAGCACCCTCTTGCTGGTACCATCTGCCCTCCAAGTTCACGCAAGAAGGGCGCGCAGAGGGGCAGTCGCGTTGGCTGCCCCACAATTCTGGAATTCCCTCCCCTTGGAGATTCACCTGAGCCTGTTCAGCTCCTGGAAGCAATGTAAGACTTTTTTGTTTGGCCAAGTGTTTGGTAGGCAGGGATAGAGCTAGTGGGTTGGGTGGGATTTTTAAGGAGATTTTTTTTAAAAAGATGTTTTTATATGTTGTAAGCCTCCCTGAGCCTTAGTGGGGAGGGTGGGGGTATACATTAATTCATTAAATAAATAAAATCAATAAGCCCTAGTGGAGCCCTGCAGCCCCATCCTTCGGCAGGGTGCAATAAATGAAGGCATGGAGCCAGTAAGGCAGCATGAGGACGGAGACTTGCCCTTGATCCACCCAAAAGCCCGTGTGTGGCTTCCAAAGCACAGCTAGCCCACCCTGGCATAATTCTTGTAGATTTGTGCCGGGAGGAGCAGCAGGTCCCAAGCTGCTGACTTTGCATGGAGCGCTCAATGAGATCTTCAGCCTTCCCCCCTCTCCGGCTTGTTCCGTGTCTGCCTGCTCTGTGTTGTTCTTTAATGTCTCACTCCCCTGCTCCTGCCAGTACTTGAGGCTGCATGACCGCAACTCCTTCAGGACTCGTAGGTTAATAATTAAGAATTTACCGAAATCTTGCAGACCAGTTCTTTAGCTGCATGTGGTTGAGACAGTGTATTTCTACTGCAGTTACCATCAGGGCCAGGTAGGTCTCGCCTGCTGGCTCTCTGGGATTTTGTGTTAGGGAGCAGGAGCCAGACCCCTTGATAAGTGGTGTCAGAATCAGCACCCCAAGCAGTTCTACCAGGATCAGAAGTGGGAAAGGCCAAGCCACTGCTGGAGTGTAGGCAGTGGGGTCTGTTCCAAGGGTCAGTCCAAGAGGATGTTACAAGAAGGCAGCGTCATGGGCTAAAAGGCAGGGTGAAAGCTAGGAAGTCTCTTCAAGGTAGGGTCGAGAGCAGGGGGGCGGAAACATTTCCCTCCCAGGGGTCACTTTGAAAATGAGTGCAAGCTCCAAGGGCTGCAAGATTCGTGCAAGCATAGAAGTTGGAGGCAGGGGTGATTAAAGGGGGTGGAGGGTGGTCGAAATCATGGATCTGTGCCCTGGATCCATGGAGCGTTCTGGATGGGGGTCCGGGATTTTGCAGGCGGTCTCGACCAACTGGGATTATGACTGTCCGGTGCGAGCTGGTTGGAGGACAATCCGAGAGAGTCTAAGTGCTGCAGGGCTTAGTGTGAGAACTGATCCCAGGGTGGTTCCGTAGGCAAGAGCAGGGCCCCTGGAGCCGACCGATCTGGGTTGGAGTCCAGAGTCAGTGGTGACACCTTGCCAGGAGTGAGAACTGATCCTCGTGGTCGGGGCGGATGTGGGGGCTGTCTCCACCTTCAGTATAGAGACCCCAGCATGCAACGCTTCCTACAGACTATAGTGGGGAGAAACACATGGGATGGCAGCGCGGCGGCCAAGCCTGGGAGGAAAACCAGACCTAGGCTGAGCCAGGGCACCAAACAAACATGTCCGCGGCCCGGGGAGGGCAGGGAGAACCACAAATGTGCGGCCGGCCCCCACCCATGTGCTGCACCCAGCCCCCTTCTGCCATGATTATTATTTTATTAACAAACATTTATATAGCGCCAGCAGTGTACCTGGCACTTTACAGAGTAATAAAATAGACACGGTCCCTGCCCCTAGGGCTTACAATCTGAGAGACAGGAGCTGGGGGAGAGACTTAGGAAGGGGAACAGAGGGAGAGACAAGGGGTCTAACATTCATGAAGATGCGAGGTCTCAGGTGCACGTACTTGGCTTGGTTACGATGAGAATGACAGCAGGCAGGTCCATGTGGCAAGGATAAGGGTAAACAGACCGTAGGTATAGGAATAGTGGCTCAGCAGGATAAAGAGTCAGACAGAGCAGAGCGAAAGAGGTGAGTTTTAAGGAGAGATTTGAAGGTATGAAGGGAGGGGGCAAGGCGGATGTGGGCAGGGAGGGAGTTCCAGGCATGGGGGGCAGCAAGTGAAAGGGATGAAGGCGGCTAGGAGGGGCGGGGAGGCGTGGAAGGGGGAGAGAAGGGACCGAGGAGGAGCAAAGTGCACGGGCTGGAGTATGGAGGGCGATAAGTGCAGAGAGGTCCATGATGGCCAGCCAAGGCGTCCCTGACCCAGGCTGGTATGTTGCCCTGGAAACAGATGTGATAGAAGCCTTAGCCCAGACCCAGGCCTTAGCCTTGGCCTTGGCCAGGCCTTAGCCCAGATTATGACCTTGGAGTTTTCCAAGGTCAGAGCTCGGGCTAGCACCCGGGACAATCCCAGGCCAACATCTGGTGGCACCTGCACAGACAGGCAGGTGAGATCCGGGTCCGGGACAAAGCAGGCCGCAGCGTGCTGTTGTCATCTGGTTTTTACCCGGTGTTCCATGCTGGGAATTGGAGCCCCCCGAATGCAACTAGATGAATCTGCCTGCTGTGGCCAGTGACAAGCCTGTGGAAGTGCGCCAGTAGGGGGCTGTCTTTCAGTGGCAGGTGAAATAATCCCTAGTAAAGGATTGTTTTCCCACCACAACCTTGAGGTCAAGTCCCCCCTCGACTTCCCCTTGAGTATTCCCTTGGCGATCAGCTGGGACCATTCCATGGGTTCTCTGATCAGGACAGCAAGAATAAATCTGAATGGAGGAATTCCCCCCGCAAAGGAACTTGCATGGGGGAAGGGGACGTATCCTCTATTACCCCCATGCTCGTTACACCAATGACTCCGTGCATAGGAAAGAAAGCTGGGAAACTACATCACGCCCACCCAGATGTCTGGGGAAGGGTGTCAAAATCCCCCTGGCAGGTTAGCCCGCCCTCCAGGATGGGTTACACAACCACACGCCTCCCAAGTCCCAAAATGTCCGGCAGCCAAAAAGGCACTAGCCTCCTACCAGCCAATAAGCTCCGCCCCTCTAGGAAGAAGCTCCACCTCCCAGCCTTCCAAGGGGCATAAAGAAGGGCAGACACCGCTCTCCTGCTTCTCATTCTACTTAGTTTCTGGTCATGCCACCCTCTCCCCACTGGCCTCTCAAGGGTTTTTGTGGGAGGCAGCCAGGAAAGGGGGGGCCTGAGGCTTGAATCCTGGCCTTTTCATCTCGCTTTCCTGAAAGAGGGACGCTGATGCCTGAAAGTGGGACTCAGCACCCAATGAGGGTCTGCCCCTCCTGAATAGGGACAGCTGGGAGGCATGCAAATGGGTATTCAGCTCGAGTGTTGCTTTGCCTGCTCGTCCCACCAGTCCTGTGTATGAGAAACCCCCCGCATGCTTCAGTCTGTAACAGGATGAGGGGCAATTGGGGGTGCCCATTCGCCTTCCCTCTCTTAACCGTCTTTTCCTCCTGGTGCCGTTTCAGCCTTGACATTCCGCTGCGGAGCAAAGAAGTCGTCGAGAATCCGGATCCTGTAACTGTCTAACGGGCAAACCAGAAGCTTTCAAAGCCAAGCCGAGTCCCTTTGGGGAGGCTGCCCCTCTCTCTGTGGAAGGCAAGGCAGATACAGGCACGTTCAGCTTGCTTGCAGTGCACCCTTCTATTTCTGGGTGAACGCCAACAGCTTGTTCACTCGTCGCTACCAAAGCCCTGGGGCTTTACAAGGAGAACCTCTTGCCCTCTCGCCTTTCCCTCCCCTGGGCTGTGAAATGGCAGCTGTGTCACTGGAATAAAAGGAGACTGTTCTGAAGAGGTCGGCAGGGGCAGCCACTCGCCAGCCTCCAGTGGGAGGGGATGTACCCTGCCACCCTCTCACACAAACAGATAACTACTTTGTTCCTATTTACATATGTAGTCCCGCCCACTTGGTTTGCTGCCTTTCCTCTTAACCCTTCAGGAACCAAAACTTCCTCATACAAGGCACAATTGCCCTGCGGAACTCACTGCTGCAAGATATTGTGAACGCCAGTGGTATAGCTGGTTTTTAAAAGGGGTAGAAAAATGTGCAGATAGGTCCATCAGTGACTATTAGCCAGGATAGCTATGAGGATGCCACCTATGCTCGGGGTCCTCAGATTGCCAGGAGCTGGGAGCGACTGAAGGGGTGAATCACATCATATGTCCCCTTGGTCTTGCATCCTTTCTCGGAAGCGTTCGGTGCTGGTCACTGTCAGGAACAGGCTACAAGGCTAGAGGCACCATGGGCTGGCCCAGGCCTCTTATGTTAATTCTGCAGGGTATTGGTCCCTCATCTTCACATCCATGGAGTTATTGAGCTCTGAATTACTTCCTCCTCCAAGAACCAAGCCTGAAACAATCTCTCAGTGGAGTTGTGGAAGCTATGTGTCTTGGGACTTGCAGAGCTAGGCGGACAAAGTTCAATCATCGTACTCCCTTAGCTCAGCCAAGGGGGACCTCTTGCAAGTTCCACCCCTGCCTGCATCAGGGTCACGACAGCATACGGGCGTGCAGAGAGAAGCTCTCGGGGCTGCCGCTCAGTTTTGGAGCTCCCTTCCCCTGGAGGTTTGCCAAAGCCCAACCGTGGGGTTCTACAGAAGGCAATGTAAGACCTGTTTATTTGGCCAGACTTTTAGTAGGCAGGGAGAGGATTTGGAAGGTGGGGGTGGGAATGGTTTTAATGGGAATTGTATATGGTTTTAATGGATTTTTATTTTATCTCTTTTATATTGTGAGCTTCCCTGAGTCTGTGGGAAAGGGCGTGCTATTAATCAAAATTGATAAAATAAAGTGCTAGATCATAGGGGAGGGGGGAGTGTCCGAAAGGAGCACAGTTGTCAAACGCCTGACCTAGCGCCACTCTGACAGAGCTAGAGGGAATTTCCAAAATGATGAGGTAGTAAAGGGGGGAGAGAGAGTCGGAGAACAAGGAAGAGGGTGGGAACAGGAAGGGAGAGAACAAAGTTTGGGTATGTTGTGTTGGGAAGAGGCAGCCTTAGCTAGCCCAGAGAAGAGGAAGGGGCCTGGCTTAGCAAGTCTGAGAGCTACTAGAACAGATGGTCAGTCAGGGGAGTCATCTAACAGGGTCAGGTCAGGAGGATGGGGAGGGGCTAGATCAGTGGTTCACTTCTTCCCTCGTTTTCTTGGACTCTTATTTTCTAAGACTGTGATGCTATCATTGGAGCCAGTGTGGTGTAATGGCTACGTATGCAGTACTTGGACTGGGAGGCAGGAGGGATCCCAGTTCAAGTCGTGCCTTAGCCAGAAACTCACTAGGTGACTTTAGGCTAGTCATAATATTCTCTCAGCCAAACCTACCTCACAGGGTTGGTGTGAGACTTAAGTTGTGTTTATTTGATATATGTAAAGTGCTCCGAGTGCCATGACGGCAGGAGGGGGGGGCGCTATATATATTAAAAAATAAAGATTATTATCAGTGTAAACTCAGAGGGCTTTCCTTTGCAGCGCCTTCACCAAGTGAAATGCTCATTAAGTGTTTTCAAATGAGTTGCTACCCCGCCTGGCCACCCAGCACCAGGGATCTGACTGCCCGTCTGAAGGTAGAGCGGCCAGATGAGCCACAAAGCACCCACTCAGGGCCATGAATAGAGCAGTGCCAGGAAACCCGGAGCACTCCATGTGGGGTCACGGGAAGGTACAGCGGCCACTTCCATGGCTGGAGTAGCCACGCTGGGAGCCGCATGTTTGAACTGCTCCCCACACACTTATGGGGATGGGCCGTGGCTCAGGTGGTAGAGGACATGTGCATGCTTTGCTGCGGCCATGGACACCCCACCCCCATTGGCTTGCTCATCTGAAAGCACCCATTGACTCCATGGAGAGCCAGAGCCAAGCCCACAGGAGAGCTCCGACTAATATTTGCAGGAAATATCGTCTCCCATTTCATTTGACCCCTTGGAACCGTTTCCAAAACAGCAGATACGAAAAGCTATTGGTTTCTGCTTCCTTCTGTTTGTTTTGGCTATTGAGGTTTGGTTTTCCAGTTATTTCGGTCATTTTGTTTGGGACGTTTGGTCGAGTCTCTGACCCGAAATGGAAGAAATATCACGACAGCCAACTTGGAATTCCCAAAGAAGCAAATAGGCACATTTTGTTTTGGGGCTGGATATTCATTTCACCATTAAGACAGCTGCCTAAGAATGCAAATAATTTCCAGGAGGATGGAATTAGTTCTTCCTTTCAGCTCCCCACAGACTTACACCCTTTTCCAAAACAGATATGGATTTGTCTTCCTTTGTGTACAACCCCATGCCCTGAGTTCACAACATTAACTTCATGTTAGTATTTCCCAGTATTTTGAATGGCCAGAGAAACAAGCCCTGCCCTTTTGGCCAATAAGCTCCGCCCCCTCCCATGCTTGCCCACCCCTTCCCATATGGGTAGTGGCTCAGGTGGTTGAGCACATGCTTTGCTTGTATAAGGTCCCGAGTTCAATCCCCAGGATCTCGGGTAGCACGCCTGGGTGAGGCCTCTGCCGGAGAGCCGGATTTGAAACCCTGCTGTCGTGTCAGGTTGTGACAATACTGGGCTAAGATGGACCATTGGTCTGACTCAATTTGGCAGCAGGTCCTGATATATCCCATGTGTATAGAGAAAACTAGATGTTCTTCTGACCACTTAGCTTCTTGCCATTCCATCTTCTCCCCACTGGCCTCTCAAGGGCATTTCCTGGGAGGCAACCAGGAAAGAGGGGCCTTAGGCTAGAATATTAGTATTTTTGCCTTTCTCTCTTGAAAGAGGAACTTTGACCCCCCCCCACCCCCACGAAAGAGAGAGAGTGGGATTCAGCACCCATCCCTCCTAAATAGGGACTTTGGGGAGGTGTGGCTTCATACTTTCCATTTCAGCACAGAGAGGATTGGCTGAGGCTGTATTTTGACCCGGGCAGTGATTTCACAGAGTGGGTGGGGGGAGATTTTCAGATTTCCCCACCCCAGTTCTCTCCCCTATCCTACTTCCAGAGCCTCCTTGCAACAACCCTCCCAGCCTAGAGATGCTGGACTTACTCCCATCCCATTGGTGCAGCTTCAGTGTGAGGCAGATATGCACTTTGGCGTCCTCCATTGACACAGCCCCTGAATGCCACACGGTCACCAGAGTATCGACATGAGGGGGATGGTTCTACAGGTGGAGAACTGAGGCACGGAGCAAATTGGGCCGAAGGTCAGAGAGGAAGCAAACTTCTGAGCAAGGAATTGAACCCACGTCTCCTGTGGTACCCTGTCCATTAAACCTCTTTCCTCGCAAGCATCACTTTGAAAATGTGCAGATAGGTCCAAGGGGGGACCTCAGTCTCAGTGCATGGGGATAGACGCTGGATCCCAGAGGCTGATCTAGGAACGGGACAGGGGCCACGTAAAAATGGCATTTGGTTCCGCACCCCTGTGCTTTCAATGTGGGCTTGGTGTCCCCCAGGTTGTTCAGTGACAGTTTGGCCTCTCTAATGCTAGCGTCGGCCTTTAACTTCGTGCATGCAACTCAACCTCCTGCCCCAACAAAACTGGGCAGGAACCGATGTATCATGTTCCCCCTTCACTTCTACTTGCAAAGGGGGCAACCGGGAATTATGCGCCAGAACCAGGGACTGGTCACATTAGCCTCTGCACCGTGCCGTTGGCCACAGCCTCATTCTCGGACTCAATCTGGGCTCTTTGTAACGTGGGCGTCTTTACGGCGCAGCGTCGCCCTAGAGGAGCCGAGCTCCGGCTGCGGCTCGGTGCTGTAAGGAAGAGAGGCCTGGATAGCCAGAAGTTAGAACAGGAACTTGCTAGCTGTGACCCAATCTTAAAACAGGGAAACTGGATCTTGAAGCAGTGCAAAAATAAGGAAGCACATTTCTGAAATCATTAGTGCACATCCACTCGGTTTTGTAGGAGCAGGCTGCAAATTAGGGTTAGACGCCAATGCTTCCCTGGCTAGGAAGTCCCGGACACAGATTTTACAGCACGGCTTTTTAACTAACTGCTTTTTTGCTTTTTACCCAGTGCAGGGCCATCAACTCCAATGTGCGTTAAACCACGAGATTGGCGTCGCAATCAAGAGATTTGAAGCCCCTTTTTCTTTGCTTTTTGGATTCTGAAACCTTTAGGATGCATTGCTGGCCACAGCTGCTCCATGCGAGACCCTTGCTTTGTATATGAAGGCTTTGATTCACATCATTTTATCACAAGCTTTGCAAGTCTCCGCTTTACAAAGACTCTAAGGTCAATGAGATGGCAGCAGACTTGCCAAAGTCATAAGGCTATAAGTAGTGCCGTACTGGGTCTGCTGTGGACCAATGGTCTGCTGAACCCAGCATCCTGCCTCCGACAGTAGCTAGCTACCCTCCATCATTTTGGAGAAGTCCCCAACAGGTCATAATGGGGCGACCCGTTCTGTGCTTTTCCCTCCCGACAGAGCTTGCATCCTCTGACTTACTTGATTCATCGCCATTTGTGGGCCTATCCTCCACAAACTTATCCCGTCCTTCTTTAAAACCCAGCTATGCTAGTCTTTGACTGGCCCGATGGTAGACAAACGGAGCCATCGGCTTTGGTTCATCGCTTCAATGGAGAGGATAGCGGTGGATTATATGCCAAGGTGGAAGGATTCTACGCAGTCTGGTCACCCTGCTGGCCAGTTATTACCAATGGAATACATTTCAAGGACCTTAAGACAACTATCAACTTACAAGAAATTTAACAACAAAACTGGGACAATCCTAGTCTACGGGCAGTTTGAGACTGCCGGACTGTACCGCTACTGTAACACAGCTGTAACTGATGTGTTTTACGTTAGGGAGCCTGTTGCTCTTCAGTCAGTTAGAACTCATTTTCTATTTGATTTTATGCTTCTCTTTTTATTTCTGATCCTCTTACTGTTGAGAGGAATTATTTCTGTACAATACTTTGTAAGAACTCAGCAAACAAACTTAACTATTAAAAAAACCTTAAAACCCCAGCTATCCTACTGGCCTGGATCACCTCCTCTGGCAACATAACAGTTCCACGAGTTAATTGCATGTCGAGTGAAAAAAAATACTCCCTTTTGTTTGTTTTAAATACGCTGCCAGTTAATTTCATGGAGTGTCCCCTAGTCCTAGTACTATTTGAGCAGGGTAGATAACCACTCCTTATTGCCTCATTCCACACCACTCATCATTTTAGACATTTCTCTCCTCTTCCTTCTCAGCCAACTCTCCTCCAAGCTGAAGAGCCCCAACCTATCAAGCCTCTGCTGTACAGGCGTTTGGTGGACCTCCCAGCTGCCCCTTTCTCCCGCGGCCTACAATCCAACAGTCACGACAACTAGGCCCTAGCTACTTGAAGGTTTGCCTCGTTCCCTGGGCGGCTCCTGCAGTTGTCAAGGGACGCCCTCCTGGAGGTTGCGTGATATCGGCAGGTGGTGACCGACAGGCGGGCGTTTTCGGCGGCCGCCCCGGTGCTGTGGAACTCACTCCTGGTGGGCGTCCACCACAGCCTGGATCACCTCACCTTCCAGCTTCAATGTAAGACACGGCTCTTCCGCTAGGCGTTTGGTGGGGGAGATAAAATAGGGAGGCTGCGGGATGGGTGGGATGTTTTTCTCAGCACATTTATTTTTTGGTTTTACTGTTTTAAAGGCTTGTTTTTAACTGTTGATATAGTATATTGTCATTTATTGTAAAGTTATTCTCATAGGATGTGAGCCGCCCCGGAGCTGCCAGAGGCAGGAGTGTATAAAATAAATAAGTAAATATAAATAAATAACATGGGGCCAAAAAAGAAAACTAGAATTTTGGGGTGAAAGAGGCTATTTTAAACCTTCCCCCTGGCCCACCCAGCTTGGGAAGAGTTAACACGACAGCAACTCCCCATTGGCTGGCAAAGCAACGCCTCCCTCTCTTTTCTTTCTCTTAAATTATTATCAAAATAACAAGTCTGGGCTGTTATCCTGCCGGGCTAAAAGTGTCCGCTTCCAGGCTGCTCCTTCCTCTCTCTCTGACTTTCCGCCCCCCGCTTCAAATCTTGTTTAATCTTTAACACAAGAACGCTGAGCTGGCTTCTTTAATCAATTTAAATATTATGCAATCGCAGCTGTAATGCAGTTTGCAGTCATTTCACAAGCACAGGGCGCGCACGAAACCACAGCCCAGACTCCTGATCTCTTAGGCTAAAGGTGTGTGTATGCATATGTGTTTCCCCCCCTGGGTGCTAGTCTGCTCCTCCTGTTTCCCCAGGGCAAAACTGGATTCGAGCTAGAAGGGAGACTTTGGGATTCGTGAGGGATTCGTGTGGCTGCACTGTAGGGTGGCCCACATAAAGGACACTTAATAAAAATACATGTTGCAGGGCCTGAAAAGGTACAGAGAAGGGTGCAGCAGAGAATGGATTGTCCCGTTGTGACCCGTTGTGAACTTCTTCCAAGTGACCGAGATTGGCCACTGTCGGAGACAGGATGCTGGGCTCGATGGACCATTGGTCTGACCCCCAGCATGGCGCTACTTATGTTCTTACACCCCCCCGCCCCCCCAGATGTAGCCAGGCCTAGGATGCGCATAGGAAGCCTCTTCAGTCCCCAAATGACAACGTTTGGAAATGCTGCTGTTGGCCGGGCTTACTCCTTGCGTTGGGACAACTCCCTCCCCCGGTGCCAGAGGTGTAATGGGCTGCCTGCCTGCTCGGGCCCTCCATTCCAGTGTGCATTGCATTCTACAGGAGTGTGGGACCCCCCCCTCGCCCCCAGAGCGGGGGGCCCAGGAGCAGTCATCTAGTATAGCTACACCAGCGCTTCATTGGTTGCGAGGGGGTAGAGCCCAAGTGTGCCCCCAAAATCTCCTCCCTTGACCCCAGAAGCAAAGTCACCCCCCTCGATCCTGACTCCACTCACCCCTATTCCCCCACCTGCTGCTTTACTCGGCCCTTGCTAAGGGCTGCTATTGATCAGCTTCACGGAATCATTGAGCAGCCCCGTTCTTAGCAAGGGAGAGACCAAGTCGGAGGCTGCTGCTTCTGTATCCCGCTATGGATGAGGTATTGCAGAGAAACAGCTGTGACGGGGTCTGGAAGGGACAGGGGGTGCTGGGGGCGGTAGGATTGCCACCTAGGAACATTTTTCAAGGAACGCTTATAAAAAATACATGTGAATGGCCCTGCATTCACACCTAAGGCATGTGCCAGGGATCTGGGATAGTGCCAATGCAGGCCCTGCAACCTGTATTTTTCATAAGTGTTCCTTAAAAACATGCCTAGGTAGGTGGCAAGCTTATTTTATTCTTTATTTAACCGATCTTTTTATCCCGCTCTCCCCACCTCAATGGCTCAGAGCGGCTAACCAAACCATAAAAACAATATAAAATCGCTTGAACAATTTAAAACATCCTAGAGTCACACCCTCCCCCTCGCCAAATGCCTGAGGGAACAGCCATGTTCTACAGTTCTGCCAGGAGGTCCGGGGCCAATCGCGCCCCCACCGGGAGGGAGTCCCACAGGCGCGGCGCAGCGACTGAGAACGCCCTGCTCTGTGTGGCCCCCCGACACAACCGGGGGACCTCCGACAGCGCGCCCCCAGCCGACCGCAGGGGCCGATCCAGAACCCGGGGAGTAAGGCGGACCCGCAGGTAAACAGGGCCCAGACCGTGTACGGCTTTATAGGTTAAGACCAACACTTTGAATCGGGCCCGGAAGACTATTGGCAGCCAGTGCAGAGACCGGCGCACCGATGTAATGTGCTCCCGGCGGCCCAGTCCCACCAGGAGCCGGGCTGCCGGGAGCAAGCTTAGGGTCCAGGGTGCACAGGAGTTGTGTAGGATCGGACGGGTTCATACGGGATCAGGTCGAGAACCAGGAGGGTTGGAGCAGGGTCAGGTCCAAGGCTCTAGAGAATTCAGAGCAGGCCAGGGACTGACCCACAGACCAAGGGACGCGAAACAGGTAGGCTGGCACTCAGGAATGGCAGGAAGACTGGGGCGTGCAATTCGCTTTTGTTTAGTTACTAAAACAAAGGGAGCCCCCTTCATTTTAGTAACGTGGAAATGAAAACCGAACGCACGAGGAAACTAAACGAACTAACTTTTCAAAACGAAAGGGAAAACGAAAACAAATGAGGTCCCTTCTGGACGGCCCTATAATGCCCGCTGCTCCTCTCTGCTTGCCTCGTGCTGCTCCTGCCCCAATGCCTCTCTCTCTCGCACACACATATCTCCTGCCCCCCAGGGTGATCTCTGCAAGTTGATGCCCTGTCGCCCTTCGGGGTGCCCACTGCCTCCCTGTGCCGAAGCCACTGCCTGCTGCACCTCTGCCCTTCACTGCCAGGCTGTGCGATGGTTCTCTCTCTCTCTCTCGCACTCTCATCTCTCCTCCCCTTTCTAGGGCATTCTCTGCACGTTCAAGCCCAGCCTACTTTGGCCGGCGCGTCTTCTTTACCAGTCGCTGTCTGAAGAGCGTGTGGGTGGGTGTGTACGACCATGACCCACGCGATGCCCACTCATGCTCACACCCGGAGCATTGGGGGGAAATCCAGGATGCTCCATGCGGGGGTATGAGCGGGTGGTGTGTGGGCAGGGGAGCACGCTCAGCACCCATCCGTCCCGGCCTGTCTGAAGCCCCCACCGGAAGTACGCGTGTACGTCACCGAGTGCACACAGACCCACCCTCTGGCTGTGCCCGCTTAACAGCGGCCTTTGTCTGATAGTCTGCCTCCTGGCGGGGCATTCTGTGCCACTTGAAACTTTGTCAGACTTGGGGCGCCACCGCCTTCTCCTATGCTAGCACCTTCAGTGCCTGGTGCCCGCTGCCTGCCAGGGTCTGCTCTGCCCGTCTGCTGCGTGCCAGTCTGTCTGATATTTCTGCCCCCCCCTCTCCCTACCTGGGGCACTCTGTGCAAGTTTGAAGGAAGGGAAAGTATCACAGGAGGACAGTAAAACGGCTATTTAAAGGCATGGAAGCCCTGACAAGTGAGTCCCACTGATTTCAATGGGAAACAAATGTAAAACGAAAAACAAACAAGTTTTAAACAAATGAACTTTTGAAAACAAAAATGAAAGGGGAACAAAAACGAATGAGGTCCCTTCTGCACGGCCCGCCCCTAATATCAGGCAGGCAGGTGGGGGAGACAGACGGGCTACAGACGAGAGAGAACAGAGACTAGGAAACTGAGCCAAGAGGAGGAAGCCAGCAGGGGCCAGGGAGCGCCCCACAGGGCCAGGAAGGCAGTTGCAGATGATCCGTTCAGCTTCCCGTGGGGCTGCAGGTCTGCCTTGTATATGGCAGGCCGGCAACCAGGAAGCTAGAGCGGGCGGAGCAAGGCTAAGGAGGGGTAGAGGGTCCACCTGAGCAGCCCGGAGAGGACTTTCAGCAAAGCCCCAGGAGTCCTGGCCAGAGCGTAGCAGAGGCATCGGGGACTCCACGCTCAGGAACGCTGTTTCCACATAGGAGCTGAGTTCCGGTGGGAATTAAGCCCTTGCCGTCCCCCACAGATGGAAGTTGGTATTCCTCCTCTTGCAGAATGACGTGCAGAGGGTACCGTCAAGAACCCCCTACATCCAGGAGGGCCTTACAGAAAGCCAATTCCATGCAAACCACGCTCCCCGGGGGAGCCCGAGTCCACTCTCGGAAAGAAGGGGTTTTACACCAGTTGGGATCCGCAGGCATAGGGTGGCCAGGTAGGCACATTTTTCCAGGACCCTTATGAAAAATTCATGTTGCAGGGTCTGCATTGGCACCCTTCAGGGCACCAATACAGGCCCTGCAAGCTGTATTTTTCATAAGGGTCCTGGAAAAATTTGGCCCTACGCAGGCACGGAACGGGCAATCCATTTCCGCTGTATAAAAAAAATCTTGTTTTTCGCAGCTCTAACCCGGACCTGTTCTCAGGAGCCGGGGACAGTCCCGGTGCATCGTTCGACGCCTCGCTGGAGTACGCCTCTCCTGATTAAAGTGCTGGGCCAAGGGCATATGATCTCTTGGCCCATAAAGCCCAATTACAGCGCAGGAACATGATGAAACACGCTCATCACAAAGACAGAGTCATAAGATGTGTGTTGACTAAAGCTCGGTTCTGACATCCCCCCCTCCCCCTGGCACACACAGACACCGTTATTGTTCCGATTCGCCAGCCAACTCTTCCCCTTCGGAGCGTCTGGGCCCAGAGCCACATGACCCTCTTTGGAGCAGCCTCTTTGAACTGGCATCGTCTTAAGAGTGGAAGAAAGGCAAAAAAAAATCACGGAAAGGACAAAACCCAGGGGTTTCCCAGAATCCCAGCATTTTTACAGAAGCAGGGCTCACAAACGCCATTCTGGGGACTCAGCCAGCTTGTCATTTCCCATTTTAGAAATCTGGTCTGTACAAAGGTTGCCGGGCTGGGCAGGGCAGCAGCTGGAAAAGCTGACTGTTAAAATGGCTAAAGCCAGGGTTGCTGCCGCAGGCCTCAGGTGACACGCTGCTGCCACCAGTTACATTGCTAGCCTTGGGTGCATGTTTCAACACCCAAATGTGGGGATCGCAGTCTCATCTGAGCCTGCTGCTCCACGGGAAGGGGGGCAGAGGAACCCCCCAGAACAGCAGCCCTGGATCTGGATCCACTTGTAGCCAATGTTACAGGTGACTCCCCAAGCTATGGGGTCAGTGAGGGAGGAACTGGTCTGCTCCAAGCTAAGAGCAAGCTACCGACCCCGTCTCTAGTGATTTAATGCAAGCAGGGTGCTCTGCTCCCAGTTCATCAGCTTTTGAGCCACAGAAGCACCCAAGGCTGCTGCAGCCCATGGGAACTCCCACACATGCTGCCATCCAAGTCCTTGCTCCAGGTGCGGATGATGGATTACTTGTAGCAAGAGACAAGTAGCTGGAGGCTGGGAGTAAGCTACCAGGAACAGAGGTGCTCTAGTTATCTGCTCAGCAGGTGCCGCAGCTCACGCTGGCGGCCACCAAGCTGAATTGCACCCCAGTACTCCTTGTCCTGAATCCACTTGATTAAGGCATAAGGGCATGTATCAAAGGAGATGCAGGACGCTTGGCTAGGGAAGCCAGATATGCACATTTTTCCAGGATACTTCCCAGAACTGGGAAAAGTTTGTATATCTGGTAACCCTACATTTTGGCAGCTCTGGAAATGCACGGACATCTGGGTTGATTTCCTCCCAGCAGGTTAGGTGCCTGCACCTATAAGCACATCATGGAACATTCAGTATTCCGACTGGCATCTTGCAAATCCAGATTTTAAAAAATTGCCTCTTTGTTTTATGAACTGACAAAGGGAATAAGCTATTTTTTCCAAGATTAGCTAATAATAAAAATACTTTATTTTGCATGACCAATGGTCATTGCATAACAAACAAACATATAAAAAGAAACGTACAAACATACAAAAGATGTACAGAACATATAAAAAACAGAAACAATATAACTAAAATCAACAGGGATCCAACCATGACAGGTTCCACAAATAGCAAACAAGCCATATAATTAAATACAGTTAATCAGCCTTCTAAGGGTAGCATGAAGGCTAAAAATAATTGCCTCCGGTTAAAAGCTGAAACCAGAAATTTTGCTAAATTGCTAGTAACTTCTGAGTTAGCATCAGATAAGAAAAATTGGAGCATCCAAGAGGCCATTCTACCCTGGTGGTTTTGGAAATAAGCAGCCAAAAATTGGGTTCTCACTGCATCGTAAAGATGGCAGCGGAGAAGGACAGGTTGTGTAG
The DNA here is from genome assembly GCA_003113815.1 of Sphenodon punctatus. Lineage (NCBI taxonomy): Eukaryota > Metazoa > Chordata > Lepidosauria > Sphenodontia > Sphenodontidae > Sphenodon > Sphenodon punctatus. The sequence goes on from QEPC01014492.1 coordinate 2,087,712, forward strand.
ATTCCGTGTCTGACAAGTCAAACGGGCACAAATGTTTATCGTAGGAGATCTTTTTAAATTGGCCCTCCAGCATAGCAGCGGGGAGAGAATTCATTCTTGCACACAATAGCAGATATTTCCCCCTCTTGGAGATAGTGCAGGTCAAATAGTTAGCAATCACCCGCTGAGCGGGGAGGCAAAGGAGATAGTTCTTTAAATAGTGAGAGGATCTTATCCCAGCTATATCTTTCTGCCTACCTAGATCCTCCATTCTGGTAAGAATCGCCTTCTTGGCAATTTCAGGAGCCTGGGCCCTTATATAATTTTGTGAGAAGCCCAGGGTATTCAAGTACTGTTCCACCGCTACCTCCATTTACTCTTATAAGAGTCTGCTATTAAATACTGAAAAAGACCAGACTTTGACGAACCCCACAGCTTAAACCAAAATTTCAGCACTCTAGACCATGCGTGCACTTCTCAGCTAAGTTGTCCTGTTTCCAACCTCAGGGCAGCACATGGTATACCATTTGGGGCTCTCAAAAGTCTCCTAAGAAACAGAGATTGTATTCCCTCAACCTTACTGTTCGGGGGGAGGAGAGGGAACCATAATTCAGCTCCGAACAATAACTGGGACATGGCTTTAGTGTCATGAACCCAAATAGCCAACTCTGGGCTAGAGTGCCCATTTTTTGCAAAAAAATCTCTGTAACGCAAATGATGCACGCTTAGAGAGAACTAATGTCTTTCTAAGATGCTCTAACCAACTGCCAGATGAGATGACATAAAATTAAGGCCAGACATATAAAACATTTTACTTGCTTGAGTGCGTGGCCGTCAATAAACCAACTAAAGGTTTTCCTAGCATTAGAGAAAACAATAACTTTTGATTTGTTATAATTAATTGTTAGTTGATTAGTGTTACAATAATGAAGGAAACCCCTAAGTTGGCGGTTGAGGCCCACCCTCGTCTGGGGAAAAAAGAACCAGATCATCTGCGTAAAACAAGCACCCTATAGCTCTTGAGGCTAGTCGCGGAGGAAAAAACTCATCCTTGGTAAGTAAGGGAACTGCGTCAATTAAAAAATTAAATAGCAGTGGGGTGAGTACACACCCCGATGCACACCCGCTGAGGAATTGAAGTACCTTGAAATATGCCCTGTATTACCAATTTTAACAGCGGATTGGGAATGGGTATATAGCCTTTTAACCAGAGATAATAATCTTTTATCTATTGGAGATTCGTATAACTTCTTCCACAATAATTCTCAGTTAACAGAATCAAAAGCCGATTTTAAAATCGAGAAAGGCCGCAAATAGATCCTTACCCGCGGATCGATATTTCTCCACAAGATTATATAAAATAAAGCATGGCTCTGTGGTAGCCCTGCCTTGTTGAAAACCAGCTTGTTCGACATGTAAGACTTGATGCTGCTTTAGCCAAGCCTCTAGTTTGCCCAGGAAAAATTTTGCATATATTTTACTAAGAACATTGAGCAAACTAATGGGTCTGTAATTGGCAGGGTCAGAGGGTGACCCTTTCTTATATAATCGGTATAATCACCGCTTTATTCCAATTAGATGGAATAATCCCAGACTCATTGATGGCAGAAAAGACAGAAGCCAGCACAGGTGCCCACCAGGCTGTATTAGATTTTATAAATTCTATCTGGACAAGGTACGGGCCAGGGGCTTTGCCAGATCCAAAAGACTCCACCAGTAAAGCCACCTCATTCGCTGTCACCAGCGGCCACTCTGGAAGAGTATTAAAGTTCGTATCTGGGCAAGGAACAGCACCAGAAGCTTGATATATCTGACCAAAATACCTTTCCCATACGATAGAGGAGATGGGGGGAGATCCATGAAATATGCACAGATCCAGCAGAACCATTTATAATGCGCCAAAAGGCCCCCTTCGCCGCCCAAAATGGCAGCGACGGGCCAATTGTCGGGCCCCTCCCTCTGGCCGCAAAAAAGACTCCTGTATGGGGGCCGCGCAGCGGCGCCTGTTAGATGGCGCCACTGCAGAAAACCAAAGGCTGTTACAGCAGCTTGTTCCCCACCGCGCATGCGCAGACGCGCTCCATGGGGAAATTCTGGAGACACGCCCCTTGTAGGCGGGGCAAGCCTCCTGCACGCCGCTGAGAGCGGCAGTTCAGAGCATGGAGGCAAAGAGGCAGCAGCAAGAACTCCTTGCTGCTGAATCCCTGGGCCTACCACGTGGAAATGGGGAAATCTAAGAAGAAGACAGGCAAAGGGAAGTCCCCGGCAGCTGCGGGGACGCAGCGGGGGGACATGTCTCGGCCAGCGGGCGAAGGTAGGGAACCATTACCCTCTAGGGAAGAGATGTTCGCACGCCTTATGGCATGCGAGGCCCGCATGGGTGAACAGCCTGACCTAGGGATGCACCACGGGGGGCCCCAGGAAATATTGAGTGGGA
>QEPC01014492.1:2096467-2106507 GCA_003113815.1 Sphenodon punctatus
CCACCTCTTCCGCTCTGCCCTCCCCGACTCCTCGCTCCCCTCTCCTAACTCCTGCTGATACCCTCCATCCAGTCCAATCTGTTACCTGAGCTCTGCGTACTCATCTCCTCACCACATGGACCAGCCAGCCTTCATTCTCGATGTAACCGTGTGCTCCTGGGACCTCGCATTCTCGTGAATGTTACACCCCTTGTCTCTCCCTCTGTTCCCCTTCCTTCGTCTCTCCCCCATCCCCCAGATTGTAAGCCCCAGGGCAGGGACCGTGTCTATTCCATTACTTTGTAAAGTGCCAGGTACGTTGCTGGCGCTATACAAGTGCTTGCTAATTATAATAATAATGTCCTGAAAATGTTTATATATATGGCAACTGTACAAAGGAGATTATGTTTGGGGCTCACATGATTGGGAAGGAGTGGGGACCCCCACACCCTGCCTTGCTAAAAACAGGGTTCACTGCGGGGACCCCAAAAATGGAGAAAACATCAGGGCCCATAACGGTTAAGGCTGGCCCACATTCGCCTTTATTTCCTGCTTAGAAGTAACTGCGGTTTGAACCCTTTTACTCGGAAGAGAAGGGTGTCGTCGTTTGTCACGACCAGCAGGAGGAGATTCTGAAGTAACTACTTCTGTTTGCAGGTGCAGTGTGAACGCACGGTACTGACGTGTAGTTACTTCTGTAGCTCATTGGAATGTGGCTTAAGTATAATTTTATTTATTTATTTTTTGGCCTTTGAAAATCTATTCCAAAATTCTACTTGTGCTTCTGGTCAGATTCCCCAACTTCCCCAAAATATAAATAATCAGAATGGCTTTAAAATCCTGAGATTTTAAAATACAACCTGTTGGGTTTTTGTGTCTTCTGGTTTCTGCAGCCTTTAGGGTGACTGTCGTGTCATGATTTTACCCATTTCTCATCAGCCACCAGGCCTAGGCACTTGGGCCATGATGCCACTTACTCCAGAGTAACCTCATCGAGGCTCGCATTACTTTTTTAAAATGAAAGTCAGGATTCTTATTGCAAACCTTGAGATTTTCAGCTTTGAAAAAAGCCATGGGATCACAGGACTCACAGTAAAAAATCACAAGTTAGCAACTTGGCACCTCGACACTTGGATGTCCAAAAGCCTGTGTTTCAACAAGCAGCATTGCTTTTTGAATTTGGCACATTGTGACAAATAGGATCTAAGCCACTGAAAACAGGATCATTAGAAGAGCTGCATTATTAATTATTACTATTAATTTGAGATCAGGGAAACAATTTTGTTCCTGTTGCATTCACTGCAACAAGATGAGACAATAATTAACACTCAGCTGGGTTGGGAGAGGAACACACCGGCTCTAGTCACATGAGACGCTACGTTGGAGAAAATATTTCCCCCGTTTTTATTTTATTTTTTTAAAGGTGTGAGCAAGATACGGTCACAAGACGCAGAGGGTGGAACATGCAAATAGTCCAAAAAAAATGTAAACCCAAATCTTGGTTTAATAAACGTGCTGACTCCATCACACGCACTTTTCGTAACGTGTGCGGCAGGTTCAATCCTGCTGTCAGTCCGTTGGCACCAGGCAGTCCGTGCAGAGCCACACAGCATTGTGGGACACCTAACAGCAGGCACAGCAATAGGGCGCAGCTTTTAAAGCACAAGAAAAAATGTGGGAACATTTAAAAAGGGAGATTTTACACTGTCAGGAAAAGAACTGAAGAGGCAAGAGAAAAGACTCGTGGGAATGCCGCCGGCGTCGAATTTCCGTATCACTGACGCTTCAAGGTGTTCAGATGGCAGCGGCAGCTCAAAGGTTGCTTCCTAGTTTTGCTTTATAAAAGTTTGCTGCGTTGGTCACTTCTAGTTGACAGCTAACGCAAAGGTGATTTTACTGAAGTTTCATGCGGCCAATCTGGGGATGTTGTCGCTGAATCCAGGCAGGAGGTCGACTAGATGGCGCTCACGGTCCCGTCCAACTTTAAGATTCTATGAAATTTCATTCAAATGTATACATTTTAAAAATTGAGATCAGTGCCGCTGGGGATGTGATGGGTGATAAAGTGGGAGCGCGCTTGGTGTTTTGTGCTGCTAGCTCCTTTAGTTAACCCCCTTGTGTTGCAGGCAGTGGTGGCTGGTGGGGCAGTGGGCAGGGCCGGCAGTGGGCGGAGCCAACCCCCAAAATTACACACTTACATGATCACCTGCCATAAATGCTGCAATTGGTGGATGGTTCCGAGTGACAGTCAAAGCTCCCCTTGTCTGCAAAGGGAATCCATACAGATTTTCAATGGGGGGAAGGGGGCGGGGCAGGAAAAACCATGCAACATTGTCTCCTTATGATTACAATATTTATTGGCAAAATGAACGTGATTCTATTTCAACGGTTTCTCAGTTACTGTCATGTTAATCTGGTGGCGGCAATATGCAAAAGAGATTCTAACAGAGAGAACTAAAAGCAGAGGCAAAGACACTCGTCAGCTGCACGGTTTTGTCTGCACACCCAGATTCGCACCATTGGGCATTTTTACACACACGTTAAAGTTACAGATTTTTCAGTCTCCTGGGTTTACAAGTCTACAAGTAAGTTCCGGATGTATTTTTCACACACACACTGCCCTGAGGTAGTTCCTGGATGCATTCTTCACACACACGCTGCCCTGAGGCAGTTCCTGGATGCATTCTTCCCACAAACACAACCCTGAGGCATCCTAAAGTAGCCGCAGCTGTAGACGTGAGGGGCTGCCATGGAAACCAAGTGACCACAGCTGCCTGGAGCAAAGCCGTTTACCAGGAGAAGCTTTTACACACTAAAGTTCTGGGAGAAGTTCTATTCAGAAGTTCAAAGATCCGGATGTTTAAGATCTGGGTGAGTGATTTAGACACACGAAGTTCAGAATGTAACAGCAAACATGCAGGAGAAACGTGTGTGTAAACACACCCATTGAGGGCTTGTCATCATTCAGACTTTGAACTGGAACAACTAAACTCTTATAACCAAGTTAACTGAACTGTTGCTGCCCCCTACTGTGGACTTGCTTGAGTTAGTTAAATTATTTCATTATGGCCAAAGTCCTGGAACAAGGACTCCCTCCTCCACAGCACGCTCCCTGCTCCTGCTTCCTGAGGGTGTTTTGCAAGCCTAGGAAAGCCCCTTTTCCTGACTACTGCATGCTGGGATGGCAGAAAGGGAATTCTCCAGGACCGTGGGAGGGTGGGCAATACCACAGGGAAGGGAAGAAGAAGGGGGAGCTGCCAGAGAAATGAAGGAAAAATCAGCTGCTGGGCAAGGCAAAGAGATTAAGGAGCAAGATGAAGGTTTGTAGCGGGGAAGGGTGTAAAATTAGGGGTCCTTCACACCTCTTTAAACCCGTGTTAGCGAGGGATGGGAAATCGGATTGAAAATTGGAATCGGATCAAAATTGAAATCACTTGAATTGGAATCGGATCGTATTTTCCCCTCATTAACTTCAGTGGGGAAATTTCCCCTTAAAGTCAATGGAAAACCGAACCGACTCAGTTCAACGTGCCATTGGTCATTCTAAGTCCCTATCCTAGAACGATGAATGGGGCCAAAGAAAAGCCTAGCAAACTGCAATAGCAGAGAGAGGGAAACGAGTGAGTGCGCCCCCCGGAATTAATCTGATCTCATGAAAATCGGGTGGATCAGATGAATCTGATTCCAATGAAAATCAGGTGAATCGGATTCATCCAATGCTGATTTCCCCATTCCTAGCGCTAGCTAACTCGGTGGAAGGTTAACCTCAGCTAGCCTGCCCACCCAAGGATTTTAACGTGTTACCTACCAGTTTTTACATAGCGCTGCGCGTACGGGTTTGGTTAAAACGTAACACACACCCCTTCCCCGCAAGCCCTTTCCAGCTTCCATGTTCCAAACACAAATCCTGCCCCTCCAGTTTTGGGGTATGCATTGTGCCTCTCCATTTCCACTTCTAACTTGACGTTTCTAATTGTCAGTCTAGCCGTTTGAGCCTCTTTCAAGCCTCATGGGATGTTGTGTCTCACAGGGGAGTGCAGCCCCAACAGCGGTGGGGTTTTTACACACACCTTTCTCCTGAATGTTTGCTGTTACACCCTGAACTTCCTGTGTGTCTAAATCACTCACTCGGATCTTAAACATCCGGATCTTTGAACTTCTGTGTAGAACTTCTCCCCGAACCTTTGTGTGTAAACTGGTAAACTGCTTTGCTCCAGGCAGCTGTGGTCACTTGGTTTCCATGGCAGCCTGTCACGTCTACAGCTGCGGCTACTTTAGGCTGCCTCAGGACAGTGTTTGTGTGAAGAATGCATCCAGGAACTGCCTCAGGGCAGTGTGTGAGAGAAAAATTAATCTGGAACTTACTTGTTGACTTGAAAACCTAGAAGATTGAAAAATCTGGAACTTTGTGTGTATAAAAATGCCCACTGATACCAGGGTCCTTTGTTGTTTACTATAGGATCACCACCTACACCCACACCCCTGTGCCCACCCTCAACACCTGTACTCTCTTACACCCACACAGGCAAATCGACTTCCTCCACTTGCTATTTTCTGAACCAACTGTAGCAGCTACCCAATTCTCCCCCTTAAAAAAGATCCCAAAATAGAGACAAGACACACACACACACACCTTCCAAAATTGGTACTAAAACCAGAAATACAAATTTTGCTCCTGGCACACACCCTCTTCTCTCCTCATGAAGACAAGTCCGTAGGCTTAAGTCAAGTTTACACTGATTTCCAAGGGTGTTAGTTAACAGACATCACGCTGGCCCAGTTCAGCCTGAGTAGGCCAGCGTGATGCCTTAATAGTTGTTCCGGGCCCGCCAGACGTGGGCCTGGAACAAACTCTGCCCCAGCGTGGCGGGCGGGCTGGAAACGTGGGTCGTGATCAAAGCGGGCCCACAGTCCGCGCCCAGCTGTCGCCCAGCCAGGGCAGAGCTGGTGAACTGGACGGGAACATTTGTTCCCGGCCCTGGTTTGAGGGGTTGCCATGGTGCCCAGCGATGGCTGCCTGTAATAGGCAGTCATGGCTGTCTATCAACGGCAGGCGGGCGGGGTGACTGCAGCAGTGCGTGTTGCTCCCTGCCCCCCCCCCCCGGCCGGTAGGACAGACATCACTGTGACGTCTGTCAACCCCCCACTCACCCTTTTGCAGAGCGTTTAACTCAATTTGAAACGGCACCTTTAATTAAGCTGGGGGACTATATGGAGACTGGCACGGTGTTTTTGTGCCCATCTTTGCTAGGGACCGGGAGAAGCTTCAAGGGAAGAGAAAGTGGATTTCCCTGCCCAGCTGAAACCAACTCTAGACAGGAGCCCCCCCAGGAGGTCAAAGCAGAACTGGTGCCTTCTGTTCTTTTCTAGAGTCACCTTGCCCCTACACATCTCTCTGCCTGCTGCAATATCACAGAAGTAGCGTGGAGAACAAAGGAGAGTCCCAGGAAAGCTGGGGAGCCTCAGCGGAGAAGCGGGGAGCTGTCCCGCATGTCGCCAGAGAGAAGACCACGGCAGGCAAGGGACTACAGGTCTGTGTCGCGAGCCTCCAGGGTGGCTGCGTTCGACTGCGCTTCCCACATCTTGCTGACACTCTCGTAGAAATTCTCGGTGGGACAGCTCTGGGAAGATTGGCATCTTCTCCTGGATTGTTTCCAGTTGATACCTACCGCCTCGTGGACTGGTTCCAAGACTGGGCTCCTGCGATGGGCAGGACAGGCTAGGTCACTGATGGACTCGTAGCAAGGTTCGACAAACAAGACCTGGGCCGGCGTGAGCTCATGGCCTGCCGCTCCACTCACTTCTTGATGGCCAGCCGCCAGGCTCCCTTTTGCATGGCCCGTCACGCCATCCGAGGGAGAGGGGGAAGAGCCTTCGGCTTTCTTCTTGCCAGCTTTGCAGACAGTCGAGTACATTTCTTCCACCTACGGCAGAAACACCCACATTTAGTGCAAGTTCCATACCCTCCAACATTGGACTAAGGGGGGATTCAGACATTCTGATTTGTGCGATTTTTTAAAAAAAACGAATGTTTCATGCCTGTCTGAACACTTAAATTCGATTAAATGGAGTCAATATCGCACTAAAGCAATGCGTGTTGAAAAGCTACTCAAACCTACCTTTTTGCTGTCCGTTTTCAATAAATCCGCACTTAACAGCAGTGTGAAAGCAACATCGTACTGGTTTTAACTAGTGTGTAATCTTTTCTGATGTGAATGCAACCGTGCTTCCAAGTGCGCTGTTTTACTCCTGCCCCTACCGGAAGCAGTGAGACCAGCTGGAGCCCTGTAGTTGCCTCGCTGGGTGCAGGCTGCAGCCAGCTTCTCCCCAAAAAAGTTCTTCCCCTCCATGTTTCCCCTCCATGCTTCTCCCCAAAAAAGTTCTTCCCTCCAAGGGACTTTCAATCATCTGCCTCTGCCTCTACCGTAGTGCTGCAGCAGTAGCAGCAGCGGGATACCGGAAAGAAACCAGGGAGAGAATGCGAGGGGCTTCTTTCCAGCAGCCTCAGGCTCTCCCTCTTTACTCCCTGATTCTACAAAGTAGCAACCTTTGCTACAAAGGTTGTAGCAAAGGTTGTTGCAAAGTTTGCAAAGTTGCAGCAAAGGTTGTAGCAAAGTTGTACTTTGCTACAAAGTAGCAACCTTCTGGCTCCCCACAGGCCACTTCCTGTAACTGAACCGTACTGAGCAGCCGGGTAAGCACGCACTACAAGAAGGTCTGAATGCATTATTTCGCTGTACTTAAAATCGGTATGGCATGCATGTGAATGCAACAGGACTTGTTAACAGCAAACTATTGAGAACCAGTTTTTAAAAATCCAGATAATTGCTGCACGTGTGAATTCGCCCTAAGAGTAACAGGGACACTTCATGCCTCCTGATTTGCATACACTTGCATGTATTTATGAAAACTTTTTTAATAGCCCACTGATGAATTTGGGGACGAGCTGGACAAAAGGGCGTGTGCACACATAGGGTGAAAACAGACGATCAGTTAGCCTGCTGAAGCCTTCGGTCCACGCAGTCCCCACGCATGTTTAGCGTGTTCACCAGAATGAATGGGCAGCCCTCTGCTTGCATTCCATGTGCTTGCGGCAGCCTCCACACAGTGGCACTAGCGTTCGCTCTCCCCGCCCCGCCACCTGTCACTTGGGCGGCCTGCTAGTGATCTCCCTCCCGCCTGGCCCACCTGTCAGCTAGGTCGGCCGACTGCGGCTACCACCCACTGAACAGTGAGCTCAGTGGGCGAGATCACCCTCTGAGCTCGCCCACTGAGATCTCAATCCAGTGATCTCCATATCCTGGGGCTGCGTCCCCCCAGAGCTGCCTTTCAGCTGGGCTGGCTGACTGTGCTAGCAATCTCCCTGTCCTGCCTCCCCGCCCCCCCCCCACACCCGACCTGGAGCTGCCTGTCAGCTGGGTCGGCTGGCTATACCAGCAATCTCCCTATCCCCCTGGAGCCACTGACAGGCAGGTCTACGGTGACAGGGAGATCACTAGTTCTCCTCTCCGTCTTCCCAGGCCATCTGTCAGCAGCCTGGGTGCACTAAGCAGGACTCTATGATGCTGGTGGACCTGGATGCAGGCGAACCTAACAGATGGGCCGCTGGCACCTGCATTAGCCTGGATTAACCTGCATGGTGGGCATGCAATCACCTCAAAAACGCCATGAGTGTTCACTGGGGGGTGGCTGCGTGGCAGGTCTGAGCTAATGTCTCACTTGTTTTTGCCCATAGGTTTGCATGCACAGGACTGATGACTCAAGTTACATCTCAGCCAATTAAAAAGGCCAAATTCTCCAATGGGTGCATTGACTTTGACTCTAAAGTTTGGTTTTAAAGACACTAAGAGGATCTCGGGTGAAGCAGTGACAGTCCCTTTCAGCAACTAAAGAATCATCCTTCACAAAACACACTTACACCTCTCCTGCCTTTTTAGTTTTCACCTCGATCCCAGGCACACAGCTCCCTCCTGCCTGGTGTTATCTTGGTTTTTCTTTGATAGCGGCTGCAATCCCCAAATCCTGCAGGTGCTGCCACGGGCACACATCGCCGTGCAGTTTGTGCGCGCACCGCGGGCCCCATGCCAGGGGTACGCGCGAGTCTGCGACTTGTGTGTGCGTACACACGCGCCGGTCCACAGGGCTTGCTATTGGTCCCAGTGATGCTTATCCCAAGCTTGTAAAAGTGAGAGAAGCTGCCCCAACCCCCAGAAGCAACTAAACTAGCAACAGTTAGAGCAGGGAGTCAGCCAGCTCTCGCTCTCTCCACACCCCCCCGGGCTGGATTAAGGAGGTGTTAATGACCCCCTTTATCCGCTGAGCCCAGGACAAAACTTACACTTCAGGGAGCCCAGTTGGTACAAGAAAACAAAACTCTTTACCATACCAGGAAAAAGATACTGTTGGAGCGTGTGAAATTCCCAGAGACTAGCAGGACAAAGGAAAACTGCCTTGGATTCCTCCCTATGCTTCAGTGTAACAGAGTCTGCACCCCAAGGGGCGAGTATTGTCAGGATCAACCCCAAGAAGCCAGGTCCAGGCAGGATCCTCACCAAGCGTGCTCGTTATTTATAGCGTAGCCCCTCAGCAACAACCCATTAGTCCATATACACGTCCATGCGTTGCCTAGCTCATCATGAGTGAACTTGTGTCCTCTTCCCCCCCTCACTCAGAATCTCTTCCCTGTAACTGAGTTAGTTCCCGGTAAGTAAGTGAAGCATGTGCACCTGCAACTTCTCAACCTCATGGATGTATCCTTGTTTCTCACAATGTTCACTTCCCACTTGTCTCTCTTCGATTGTAAGTTTCCTAGGGTAGGGACCTGTCTGTAACTATTGGTTGTACAGCCATAACTACTACATGTCTGAATGCTACCAAAGCAGAGTAGTTCCTTTGGTTTATGCTGATTGTCTGAAGGCTATCAAAGCGGAGTAGTGACTTTTGGTTTATGCTGTATATCTGAAAGCTACACCAAAGTGGAGTATTTACTAAATGTCTGAACACTACCAAAGCAGAGTAACTACTCCACTTCAGCAACGTTCAGACATACAGCATAAACCAAAGTCACTACTCCACTTTGGCAGCATTCAGACACACAGCATAAACCACAGTAACGACTCCACTTCAGCAGCATTCAGACATTTAGTAACTACTCCACTTTGCTAGCGTTCAGACACACAGCATAAACTCAAGTAACTACTCTGCTTTGGTAACATTCAGATGAACAGCATAAACCAAGCTCTCCCTGAGGCAGATCAGAAAAGTTTCTGACCCAGTAGCTTCAGCTGTAATTGCCTGTCCACAGCAGCATTCGCCTTGCTCAGGGGTACTGTGCAGCTCAGAGCATCCCTTGACAAGATTTGCGTTAGGGACTGGGGTGAACCACTGAATCCAGAGGAAGGGCTCATCTGCCTCCTCCGTTCAGCCGATAAACTACTCCTCAGGCCAGCAGATGCGGCGAGGACACGTTAAGATTTTTTTCACTTCCTTCCTGAAACGCAGGTGAAAAATCTAGCGCCATGTTCCTGACTAATCTAAACCCACAGCCAATCCACATGGCCTGCCTCTTTCTAATCCCTCCCTTTCCATTTGCCTTGTTCTACAAGCTCCGCAAGAGAAGTCAGGACTTGTTCACGCATTATGGTAAGAGGTGGGAATGGGGATTCCAGTTTTGGATTAATCCAGAACGGCCCGTTTTGAATTAATTAAAAGCAGCCCATATTAGGGGCTTCCAGTTATGGATCCTAAATTTTGAATCTGTATTTCCCCCCCATCCCCCAAGAACCCGGAGTGCTACTTACCAACCTCAGAGGGTTTGACTCAAGCACTGCCCTTAACTAAAATGGTGGCAGCCAAAATGACACCGCCACCAGTTGGATTAAAGGGTGGCCACGTTGTGCACGCACAGTCCATGTTGGCACAATCTCATTTGTTTTCATGGCATACAATCAGATCATCCACATAAGTTAGAATGTATGTCCTCCTTTTATTTCTGAACCTTGAGTATAGGCAGGGGTCAGCTTCTCCCTGTATGAACCCCTCCTTAAGGAGCAATTGATTCA
>QEPC01014492.1:2110799-2123371 GCA_003113815.1 Sphenodon punctatus
GAGTAGGGCCATATTGGAAAGAGGCTTTCCCACCCTCAGATGTGATTCCCCCCACCCCCGCGTGGAACATCATGACATTACAATGCTCTGAAGGGGTGCACGCACGCACGCACAGAGTATTGCCGATTGTGTGAATGCTCAGAAATGTGTGGTAAGCTGTCACGTACTCTGTCACTCCCCATCTGTGGAACTATTCCCCCTAACAAGTTCTGTTAACTTACTCCTAAGTGGTAATTACCACTGATTCCCCCTCAGGCTAATAAGTGGTAACCACCACCACAAATCTTAATGCTCACTACCACTTGCGTAACTTATTAATGCAACAGAGATACCGCTGGTTTCCCCTGGAATACTCCTGACTATCTCTGTTGCTAACAGAGCGTGTGGACAGGGCCCGAGAGACTCAGTGTTGGAGAAGGGGTGGGGTTTACTGTACCTGCACTAGAGGGCGGTTACAGTCAGCTTCTGCCAGGCCTAGTGTGTTGGTTGCCAAGGAGGCTCCACCCTCTGCCCCATCCTGCGGCTGCCCTGGCTGATCTCGGTTCCTCTTCACCTTGCGGACACAGGCGTACTCAGCAGTGACTGCCTGGTCCTCCTTGCCTGCAGGGGCAGTGTCCTCGGGAGCAGGGTTAGGCTGCTGCTCCTCCTGCTTCACCACAACACACTCGTACAACGCCTCCTGCTCCAGGGTTGGGAAGTTCAGGTTGGAGTAGGTCTGATCAGGGCCCAGGGGGTCAGCTGCAGGAGGCTGGGGCAGCTCTCTGTGAAAGACGACGCAGAGGCTGGAGCTCCGCACGGTCCCAGCCTCCTCACTAGAAGGGTAGAGGAAATCCAAGCTGATGGGCCTTTGATCTACGGAGGCGAGAAGAGAGAAGGGTTGCAGGAGCCCACGTTAGAACCACTCAATCCTTGTAGCAGACCGCAATTCACTTGTTCAAGCAGCTGAGGCCACATTCAGATGAGCAGCGTCAACCAAACTACCCAACTTCAGTAGCATTCAGATGAACAGCGTAAGTCAAAATAACTGCTCCAGTTCAGTAGCGTTCAGACAAAGAGTATAAAACAAAGTAACTACTCCACTTGGGTAGTTTTTGGACAAACGGCATAAAACGAACAGCGTAAACCAAAGTAATACTGGACGTCTTTAGACATAACGAAGATCGGGTGTCAAAACCCCTAAGCACGTGTTTGGCCGTTGTATGTAGCACCATAACAATCCCAACACCAATTTGGCCACCTGTTGAACACGCGATGCGAACACCATTGCATCACAAGGACAAATTGTGTGCTGTAGCTGAATACGTGGCCAACATTGTGGCTAATGATATCGTGGGGCATGTTAGCAGGTACAACACGGGGAACGAGGCGGCAGCGCTTGCATGCGGAGATCGGAGGGGTGAGCAAAACACCGATTTGCCCCAAGATGGGCTGGGTGTCTAAGCAGCGCCAAATGGTGAACGCAGGGCCAAACCGGTGTTCGTATCAAGGTCAAAACACACATTCAGACACAGGTTACCGTTATGTCTAAAGACACCCACTGTGTCAATTACACACTCACACTCACCCACCCCCCAACAGATGTAATGATCATTGAACCATAGAAGATGACACTCTCATCCTGATAAGGGTTCCTATGAACAGCCACTTTTGAAATACAAAACTGAAGGAGAGTACATACTCCTAATTTCTCATGACTGCATATGTCTCTTTCTCCTCCCGAATAATGTTAGTTTAGCACTCTGTGCGAATGCTTCAGGAGTAAAACGCTTTCTGCTACTCACTCTCTTCTTTGGGCTTGACCCTGTTGAGCTCATGCAATTTGGTGTCCGATTTACTGAGTGACCGGAGCTGCATCTGCCTCAGCAGCGACTGCAAAAGAAAGACAGAAGAGAGCACAGCCATGATTCTGTCGCTCGGTATGGGGGAGCACGTACCACAGAGAGCACAGCAACAGGCCACCCCCAGACTGCTCTACACAGTCAGCTGGGATAGCTGGGCTGCTGACAGCGGAGCGATGGGAAATTCTACCTAATGGCTTAACACAGGGCTGCCCTTGCCACCGGGCAACTGTCGCGGGCCTCAATCTTTATTTCTGGGGCCCCGCAATGACCCACGATTTCACCAGTGATGCGCTCTCAACCCCAGTGGGTTCCCAAACACGACCACCTCTAGGGTCCTACAGAGGGGGCTGTCATGATGCTCTGCAAGCATCGGAAAATGGCCTCAGCAGAGGTGGAGCCATGTCAGAAAGAGGACAGGAATGTCCCTATGGCCGCCCCCTTTCTGATGGGGCTGTCTTCTGCCGCCCCCTGGAAGCCTCAATTTCTCCAGGTTACTGGTCAAAACTAGGAGATTCTGGATGAAATCTAGAGTAGGCAACGTTAGCTGGGAGAAGTGGGTACCTATGGGAACTGATTTGGGATATATTGCTCCTCACACCCCACCAAAGATTTTAAGTACCAACTTCCCTGATGAACAGTTATGTGACTCTGGACCTGCGGCCGTATTCTGTAGGGACAATGCGACTAGAAGCATTTATTTAATTAATTAATTATTTTATTTTATTATGAGGCTAGAAAAATTTGTCCCACCCCTTTCTGGACATGCCCACTTACCGCATCCACCAGTTTCACTCCGTCCTGCAGGGCCTTTTTCTTCCGGCCTTTCCTGAAAGAAGGAGAAAGGATTATCCAAAGGAGGGATGGAGAGGAGTAGACAGCAGAGGAGGGGACGCAGGAGCAGACTGCGCAGTTGGAGAGCAGTGGCTCGGACACAAGGAAGCCAAGATTTTGCAAAGAGATTAAGGGAGCCCAGAATGAGCAGTTGCAGCATGCCCACAGTCTGAAAACAAAGCCCCTTCAGCGAGTGGCTAATTGGGCATCCAAAGTGGCTCTCTTGGGATAGACCTGGGGCTGGGGATATCACAGGTGCATTTGGTAGGGCTAAAAAACTGCATGGGAATGCTCCCACCGAGCCTAGCGCTGTTCCGAATTATATAACAAAAATTAATGAGTATTTCCGAGGGTCCGAGGACCGGTTCCGAGTGTTTGGGCCGATCCTCAGGCCCTTGGAGAATACTCTGAATTCAGAGTGGGGGCAGGAATTCGTGACTCGGCAAATGGAGGCTGAATGGCCCTGTCCTCAGTAAACTCTGAGGACCGAGTTACACCCCTAACCAAGTCCTAATAACTGTATCATCACCAACAAGCAGCTGAGAAAGCTCCACAGGGCAGCCTAAAAACGTATTGATCACTGAGAGTAACGCCCACATAGGTATTACAGGCAATACACAATCCAATGCAGATAACAGTATAATTATACTATTATAATAGTATAATAATAACATTATAATAATGCATAATACGATGCAGTAATAGCAGGGACCTGTGTTCACTGGGTTTTCCCGGTCGCCAACGACAGGGAAAACTCAGCAGACACAGATCCCTGAAATCATCGTACGACAACGGTCATTACGGTAGCACCTTGGCTCGAACCTCATCCGAGACCAGGCCCCACCGGTGCGGCAAGACACTCCCCCTGCTCTCTACGTCTTTTAGCCCGTGGGATGGGCTTAAGGAGGGGACAGCTGCGATTAATTCCTGCCTCACGCTTTAGCATCTCCCCCAGGGCTCATCCTGCTTCTACGGTGCTTGCAAGCTCAGCTGGGATCAAGCTACTGCCAAGCCAGACCCTGCCAAGCTGGGTTGGCTTCCCACCCGCATTGCAGGCTTCCTTCTCACTGCTTGGAATGACCCCATGTTTCCTTCGGTGCAGCAAACCTGCATGAGACTGCTTGTGCCAGCAACCTCCCCATACCCTCCAACAGGACCTTATTGCTCTGTTCAGCAACAGGCTTTGTTATCTTGCACTAGTGTAAGGTTTGTACTGGGTTCGGCAGACAAAGGGGGTCATTAACGCCTCATTAATATGCCCAAGGAAGAGCGCGGGCTGCTGTTAGGATTATTCATTGCTGAGGGGGCAGCGGGGAGAATCTGCAGCATCTTTTCTCACTTTAACGAGCTCGGGAGAAGCAGCGCTATCAAAGAATAAAGAAAGGGAACACCCAGGAAGGACGGAGCTGTGTGCCTGGGATCAAGATGAAAACTGAAAAAGCTAGCAGGGGTGTGAGCGTGTTTGTGAGAGACGGTTTGTTAGTCTACTGAAAGGGGCTGTCCCTGCCATCAGCCTGTCAGCCCCTCCAAGCCCCTTCGGCAGCAGCCGGGGGGGGGCGGCAAGGAGATGAACTTCCACCAGCACCCCCTTCGCTCGCTCGATGCTGCCGCCACCACCATCGCCACTGTGACAGTTTCAAAGGCCCTGTGCTGCTGCCGCGCACATGTGTACACTGAGCCGCCATGTTTCCTAGTCTGGCATGCTGGGAAATGTAGTCCCGGCATGCCAGACTTGGGAAATATGACGGCCCCAGCAAATGGCATAGAAATCATTCCCTTCCTTCCCGCGTCCTGAGCACACCCCTTAAGTGCCCCCCCTCCACTCACATTCCCCCAACTCCTCTCCAGCCTGCAGAGCTCAGATTCATTTTCAAAATGGTCCGGAGGAGTAGGGGTTGCCAGAGATGCAAATTTTTCCAGGACGCTTACAATTTTGTGTATANCGTCTCAGCAGCAGCCCATGGTCCACGGTATCAAAAGCGGCCGAGAGATCTAGCAGGACCAGAAGTGTCGACCGTCCTGCGTCCATTGCCCAGCGGAGATCGTCGGCCAAAGCCACCAACGCCATCTCAGTACCATAGCCAGGGCGGAACCCAGATTGAAAAGGGTCAAGGAAACCAATGCTATCAAGATGCCGCTGGAGCTGCAGCGCCACCGCCCGTTCAATAACTTTCCCTAAAAAGGGAAGGTTAGAGACAGGGTGGTAGCTGGCAAGTGCATCCACGTCTAAAGATGGCTTCTTCAGCAGGGGACACACCACAGCCTGCTTAAGGCTGGGTGCCAATCTCCCCTGCCGAAGGGACGCATTGATAACCCTCACCAGCACCGTTCCTAGCGTCTCCCTGGAGACTTTCACCAACCAGGACGGGCACGGATCGAGTTGACAACTGGTGGCCCTAACAGACCCCAGGACATCCGCTGCATCGGCTGGCGTCGCTTCCTCAAACTCAACCCAAGAAGATGGACCAGACGGGGCCTCCGCAACCTCACGCTCCTCACTTATTGCCTTCAATCTGGTGTCGAAGTCGCTCTGGATCTGAGCAATCTTGTCTGTGAAGTAGGTGACAAATTGCTCACAGCGGGCCTGGGACAAGTCTCCATCCAGGCAGAGGGAGGCCGGACTAACCAGCCCCCGAACCACCCAAAATAGCTCCGCTGGGCGTGACTTCACAGACGCTATGAGGGCGGTAAAGAATTCCTTCTTTGCCGCCCTCACAGCCTCAACATAGGACCGCAAATAGGCCCTATGGAGAAGACGGTCAGATTCAGAGCGAGTCCGACGTCAGCATCGTTCTAGTCTCCTGCCTACCCGCTTCATACCCCGCAGCCCCTCGGTAAACCACGGGGCCCTGCGGTGACGAGACGGAGGCAGATCCGTTTCAACCCTAACCTGCACTTCTCTCTCAAGTCACTAACAGTGACGTGATCAACGCTTTGAGCTGTAGCGTTACTCCTTCCAACAGGCCCAACTCGGATCTGCCCCAGCGCCCTCAACAACGAATGAAACACTGAATCAAAAGACCTCCCACCTCATTGCTGAATCCCTCAGCCTACAATGCTGTCGTTTAGGCGCACTCTCTCTCATTCTTAAAATGCCCTTTAAACTGTTCCAGGAAGGGAGCAAAGGCTGAACCCAGGCTGGGGCCCTTGGTAAATTTCTGTCCTCCCTTTTCATCTCTTATTTCCACTGTGGGGACCTCTTGGTTCCCCCCCATCTAGATGTGTATAAGACATGTGCTTCCTCCTCCTCTTCCAACAGACACCCTGGTAAGAGTAGGACCTCCTCCTCCTCGCTATGGCTAATCAGGGCTCTTGGGTAATGGAGAGGCCAGCAGCTCCTCCTGTCTTTACACCCCTAATCACTCAGTCAGGTCTGCAGGGAGAGGACCGGCCTTCACAGCACCACTACAGATGCAGAGAAAGGGGTCGAGAACTTTATTAACAGACCTTGCCTTTCCTCCCTACCGATCCGTAGTTTTTAATTGAAAATCCCCCCCTAAAACAACCCTTCCCCTCCTTGGGGCCACTTGAAAATTAGTACAAGATCCGAGGGCCGCACGGAAGTTGCGGGCAGGGAAGTGCTCAAGGAAAGGAAGGTCCAAAATCATGGCTCTGTGTCATGGATCCGTCCCCTGTCCTTGTGCATAGGCCCTCAACTCTGCTCTCTTTCCCTGAGCTCCGGTTTCCAGTACCTTGGAGCAATAACCGGATCCAGGGACCAGATCCAGGAACTGGAAAGGGGCCGTATAAAAACATACCACAAGTTGCATTTGGCCACTGGGTCTGAGGTTACCCACTCCTGCCCTAACAACAGGCAGGCCTGGGTGGGATGCTAGGAGGAGCTGATGAATTCCACTCTGTCTTGACTGGCTATGGGGCTCTGTCAAAGCACACAGCCCCTGGCATCCCAACTAGACCAGGCATTGCGACAAGGCACTGGCTGAAATGTCATGACCTTGCAATGCTTCACATACAGGGGAATCTGCTGAAGTCAAATTTCTCTGGCCATGTTCAACTTAGCAGAAAATCTACTTAACCAGAACTTAAGGAAACGGACCTGGAGATGGAGGGAAACTGGTGCTCAGATTAAGTAGCAGAGAACAAAGCAGACAGCAGTGCAGAGCTATGCACATGTGTTACTCTGTCAGCTCCGACTATGGGAGTCTTGCTGGGGCTGGAGACAGGGAAACCTGGCGCTCGCTTCCTTTACAGCCTGCTTTTAACCACATGCTGCCAAGAAATCATTAATAATATACTCAAAGGTCCTGATATTTTCAGCTGGGTGGGTATGCTGTGGACACTTTAAAATTCAAGTTATATGGAGTCAGAATTCTACTTATCCAGACCAGAAAGCAATGCATCCCCATAGACCTGCAACTGGGGAAAACCAATTCATTCTACTTACCCAGAAAATCCAGTTAGGCAAGTTCTGTTTAAGTGGATTCCATGATAAGCTCAGCAGTGCTCCCTCCAGCTGCCAGTTGGTGCCAGTTGGATGAAGCAGCTGGGGCAAAGTTTTTAGCTGCAGGCAGCTGCGATAGCTTCTTCCCAAGAGTGATGGGAAACTACAGACCTTGCTGAGATGGGTAACAGAATAAATATTCACAGTTTTGGGGGTTGGTTTCCCCCCCCCGTTTCGGATGTCACCACACAAGGCATTTGCCCTGATGTTCGAGTAACCAAATTTAAGCAATTTTGATTCTTTCATTTTCATTTGTGCTTTTGGCATTTCACGCTTTCATCACTTCTGGTTTTTCATCCATCTCTCCATTGGTTTTTGCATGCAGATTTGAAAAATAAGAACCGCCAGTTGCCAATGAAAATGGACGTGGTAAAACCTGGAACCAGACCAGTTGCCCAAAATGGAAACAAGCCACCAAAAAACCTGAATGAAAAGATGAGAAGTAGGCAATCCAACGGAGCGCTCGGATCCCGTTCAAGGCCCAATTTGTTCGTCTTGGCTTGCATCATTCAGATTCAACAGGTTTGCCTGTCTCGGCAGGTACCATTTACCTTGCAACTAGCTGGGCCAACCCTGCCAGGCTTCTTCAGTCCCACAAAGTGACTGTGGATCGCGATTACCAATTCCGCGGAACAGACGCCGAGGTAGCTACCAAAGCTACTGGATGCAGGGGTTCAAACACCAAATCCGGCATGCGGCCCTGCCTTGGGTGGATGGATCCCACCAGTCCAGAGAGGTGCCCCAAAGCAGGACCTCACACAGGGCCCCGTGGGCTGGAGGCTGGGCCCCCAAGAAGTTCTATGAATAAACTTGAAAAGACAACACGCGTGGGGAAAGCACTGGTGTAAAGTTCACCCGCAGAGCCTCAGGCATGGGCCGTCCTAGCCTGGGGAGGACCCATAGCAATTCAGGATGGGAAGGGCTCAGCACACTTGGGGCCCACAGCTGTACTAGAAAGAATAGCACACGCATCACATCCGGGCCTGCACGGAGGGCCCCTGAAGGGGATGTTTCATTAAACATCAAAAATTAATTATAAAAATATGTGTTTTGGGGTCTCATCGTAGAATCATAGAGTCGGAAGTGTCCTCGAGTGTTATCCCGTCCAGCCCCCTGCTTGGAGACAGGATGACGACAGTTAAGGCATCCCCCCAGGTGGCTGTCTGTCCGGCCTCTGTTTGAAAACCTCCAGAGATGGAAAGCCCAGAGGTAGAACCCTACAAGGCTTCAGCGGGGCTCCTTCCGAGTTGGCAGTTTGTGGCCCTCATCGAACTACTCTCTCTCCATCACTTACATTTGGGACCAACATGGCAACCGCGCTAGAGATGAAAGTGGGTGCCTGAAAAACGGGTATACTCATTAAATTTACGGTACCCGAATTGACCCAGCAACATCGGGTACCGATCGGTACCCAATTCGACCTGATTTTGGGTACCCAACGTCCCAGAACATCGACTGCTGGTTCAGATTTCGTTTTACTTTTTTGTCAGTTTACTGACTTCTGACGCCTATTTATTGGTTTTCCATCCCAGAAAATCGACGTCAAGTCCCAGAAAGTAAATTTCCATCCTGGAAAATTGACTTCTGGTCCTGTTTTTAAAATTTTATTTCCATCCCAATTTTGTTGTTTTCAAATCGATATACTGATTGGTAATCAGGAAATCAGCAACGGTAAAAGCTCAAAATGGCTGATATTTCAAATTATCTGGGTACTCAGTCGGTACCTGGGTAATCTAATCCGTCACATACCTGATGTTTATTTTATTTATTTCTTGGCATTTCTATGCTGCCCCCTCATGCCCACAGCATCTCGGGGCGGCTAACAATACAATAAAACAATAAAATACATTAAAAACCGACATCAATTTTAAAATAATTTNGTGTAATCCATGGCCGCCTCCTCTGCCCACTGAATTGCTACCCCATTCCCTGCTGCTTGGAGGAAAGGGAGGCTCTGCTCAGTGCTGGCTGTAGGGTTTGTGGGGCCAGGGTGAAAGCTCGGTGGCATTTCTCTGTAATACAATCATCATCCCCAAATTCCAGGGAACATCCTTGGCATCAGTAGGCAGGACCCTGTTGATTTTGTTGGAAATCAGAAAACCAGAAATGTGTCCCCCACCCCCCTGGGTTGTTAGCTTGCTGGGGTACTGTCTAGTCCTGTGTGCTACTGCAGTCCCAAAAGGGAGGCCATTTGGTAAGGTTTGGGGGACATCCCTCCTCTCTCCCCTATTTGGTTTCCCAACCCCCTTGACCATCTCCTGTGTCGTTGCTCTAAAGATGGAGAGAGCAGCACGACTCGCCTTCACCGTTACGTTCCCGGCAGCAGCCGGCTGCTCGAGTTACATGCTACCACATGGCTGAAGAGGGCGGGACAGAGCCACCTCCCCAGGTCCGGCACAGAAGCTGCTTGGTCCTGCTCGGAGGCCGAGACGAGCCCCCATCAGCCAGCTGAACGACACTAGCTCCCTCTCGCGTCCCCCGCTGCCTCGGCTGATATTCCACCCCGGGACGCTGCCTCGCCGCATTAATCGGTTGTCTAGCCGCGGCCCCGGATTACAGCGCTCCCCCCACCGGGGTGGGACACTGGGTGTTTTGAGAGACGCGCCTCCCCACGATGGGTGGGCCTGGGCCAGCGGATTGGTGGGACATGGGTGGAGAGGCGCTTGTCTAAAAACATCCGCGGCTGCCTAGATGGAGCCAACCCTTGCTATAACAACAAAGGGTCATTTATCACGGTTAGGGTTAAGACATGCATGTTTTCCCAGGACCCTTATGAAAAATACATGGGGCAGGGCCTGCATCGGCGCCCAAGGCCCTGTATTTTTCATAAGCATCCTGGAAACATCTGTCTCTCCGGCAACCCTAATCACGGTGCAATCAAATGTGTCCTGACTGGCCAGCGTGAATGGGTCCAGCTGCGGGCGAGCTTGGGTGGAACCCTTCCCCTTCCAGCCCTCGCAGCACCGCCACACCCGTCTCCTCCGCAGCTCGCTAAACATCACCAAGGCTGGAAGGACACGGCGACGCGGGCGCAGCTAATCTAAAAGCCTCACAGGACGTCTTTGCTGTCTCTCATGCAAACAGGCCGAGGGCGCAAGGTGGGTAAGGAAAACAGGTTATGACTCAGCATTACAGGAAACCTTGAAAGCTTGAAGCTCACTTACACTCCCCTCCTCCGTGGTCTTGTCCGCAAGACCCACCTTAGCAGCTGCTTACCCCAGAAAGAGCTCTCTTGCAGGCCTGACCATGGATGCTCAGTAAGCAGCTTGAAGCCGATCACAGGATCATCCTAGGATCTTCTGTCTAACGACCAATAGCCCTTGGCACCTGGCGATCTCCGAGTGCTTCGTCGAATGGGAGGAGGAAACCCAGAAGCTTCCTGCACAAGCTCCCTGGCAAAGCTAGGAACAGAACTTACATCTCCCGAGTCCCATCCTAGCCGCTAGGTCCCACTGCCTCTTTCCTGGCTAGACACTGTGCTGAACACGCTGTATCACAAGTTCAGTGGGGCCCTGGGTTCTTCAGCATGTTTCCCTGCGCTCTGCTGGAAGGACTGATGTTTCCCTCCTTACGGCCGAGTAGACCAAATCTCTCTCGCTCTGCTCTAGCGCCAATTCTTGGTATCAGCACCATCGGTTTCCTGTGCCTCCCTGAGCCAGGTGCTGCTAAAGTCAAGGCGGCTGCCTCTGAGCTCACTGCCTGCCAACCGCCCCCACCCCGGCTGCTTGCTGTGGTCTCCGCTGTTGTCACACAAGTGAAACTGAGCGACGGCTCTCGGCAGCACAAGGCTTTGCAAAAAGAGAACGAGCCACACGGCAGCCAAGCTCGGTCTCCTAGACAGGTGCCTCTCTCTCTATCCAAGGCCCTTTCCTCGTCCGTTTGAAAGCACCGATCCCGGCCCCAGTTACGGACAAGCACGGTGCTGTGCTTCTAACAGGGCTCTGCCGTCATTGAGAACCGTGACGTCTCACAGAGAACCATGCTATAGATCAGCCTAGCTAGTTTGCACGCAGAATAGCTTTATAGAGTGGCATGGTTCTCACCAGCCTTAGAGCAAAGATCTGATCGAAGGAAGCAGGGCAGATCCCCGCTAGAGCCAGATAGGCTGTGCAATCTGACTCGCTCTTGATCACCGTGGACAACAATCTTTGTTCTAAGGCTTGGTTTTATGTTAGCTGCCCTGAGTCTTCGGGGATAGGGTGAGATAAAAATCAAAATAAATAAACTCCCAACACGTTAAACTCCTGAAAACTCAGGGCAGCTAACATAAAACCACACCTATCAAATACAAAAGATTTTTTTTTTTAAAAACACCAACTATATACAATACCCACCCACCCCAAATCCTAACCCTGCCTGTTAAATGCCTGGACAAATAAATAGGTCTTACAGCGCTTCTATAAGATGCTCCGACTGGGGCTCAGGCAAATCTCCAAGGGAAGCAGCTACCGAGACTGCCTCTCTGCGTGCCCAGGTCAAGACCTGGGTCACTGATGGAATTTGCAGAACACTACTACTTTGGGCTGATCTTAGAGGCCACGAAGGGGCATGGCAGACCTGGATTCAAATACCATCTTAGCCATGAACATATTGGGTAATCTTAAGCAAATCACTGTCTCTCAGCCTCTATTCTCCATCTGTAAAATGGGAATAATAGTGACCTTCCTTACAGGGTTGTTAGGAAGGTGAACTAGATAAGGATTGTAAAGCACTTTGAACAATAAAATCACCATATAAATAATATGGTGGTTTCCCCCCACTTCTAGGACAAGACTCCCCTCTGAAATATCCTATTAGATTACATTAGGACCTTCTATGCCACCATCAGTGCACAAGGTTGAAGACAATCTCCTTAATTCCTCTCTGTTCTCTGCTGCCGACTCCACCTCCTCTAGTGTGTTAAGGTTGACTGTTCCACCTGCCTGCTATGGGTTCTCTCAGACTCTTTCAACACCTGTTGGTTTCCACTTGACGATATCCAGCGGGAACCTTAATACAAAGCCTCGACGTCCCAGCCTCACCCAGCTCTTCCCGCGAGATGTACAGCACCAGAACCAAGCAGAGGTGTTTTTTTTTAAAAAAGGCAGTCTCAGCACTAACATAAGGCTGCTAGAACCCAAGAGCTACCAGAGTGTTAAAATTCAACCCGTTTGAAAATATCTGGGCCCTCGAAAGAAAGCTCTCATCACCCACTCAGAGATCCAAGAGACGCCATGAACCAGAAGCTTGTCTCGACCAGCGTTAGAAGGAAATCAATATTCCACGGCAGTGACTGTTGGGGTGTTTTTAAACGAAACGCACCCACGCATTCCCCCCCCGCCCCGCCCATCCATGTGTCAAACTACTCGTGTGACGGTGGTGCATGGGGAGGCGCGCTGCCGTGACCCACGCACCGGTCACCCAGGCCCCACGCAGAGCACTTCTGAACAATCCAGAGC
>QEPC01014492.1:2136530-2155996 GCA_003113815.1 Sphenodon punctatus
GGGGGAGGGAGGAGGAGTTGGAATTGGGAAGAGACACATTAAAGGAGCGGTCAGAGAGGTAGGAGGACAACCAGTCAAGGGCAGAGCCTCAGAAGCCTAGGGAGCGAAGAGAGTCCAATAGGAGTGAGTGGTCGACAGTGTCAAAGGCAGCAGAGAGATCAAGAAGGACAAGAATATGGAGTAGAGGCAGTTAGATTTAGCGACCAGTAGATCGTTGGTGATCTTGGCAAGGGCCGTTTCCATGGAGTGAAGGGGGCGGAAGCCAGATTGGAGAGGGTCCAGGGATGAGTTGGCAGAGAGGAGATCCGTAGACAACACGTTCCAGAAGCTTAGAGGTGAAGGGTAGGAGGGAGACCGGCCGGTAACTAGAGGGGTCAGAAGGGTCGAGGGTGGACCTTTTGAGGATGGGAGAGACAGTGGCATGTTTGAAGGTGGAGGGAAAGTAACCAGTGGAGAGGGAGAGATGAATGACATGTAGAAGGGGGGGGGGGGCGACAGTGGGACTGATGGAGGTCAGGAGGTGGGAGGGGATTGGGTCGAGAGGGCAGGTGGAAGGGTTGGCGGAACAGAGCAGAGAGGAGATTTCCTCAAGGGAGGCAGGAGGAGAGTGGGGGGAGGGGGAAGGGGACGGTGAGGGAGCGGGGAGTTTAACAAAGGCTTCAGTCATTCGGTTTTGCACTAACACCCACCTTGTGCCGTCTGGGGGCGGCCTTGCACACATGTCTGTAGACTCCCTGTGTCAACACTCCGGCCACTTTCACACGTTCCCGGGGAGGCAGGGAAATGTCCATCAGAGCAATCGCAGCTGTGCTCTCGCGGCAATCCGTGCGCATGGGAACACTCTATTCTGCTTTTATCCTGTGAGAACACCCACCCTTGTAAACGCTACATTTGGGGACCTGGTCATGCACGAGTTTTCTCACAGGATAAAAGTGGAATAGCCTGTTTCCACAGGTGCTAATTGTCACGATTGCTCTCTGATGGACGTTTCCCTGCCTCCCCGGTAACACGTAAAAGTGGCATGTGTTTTAGCTTGTTAATTGCTTCTTAGTAAAAGCTGCATTGAGGGGGGCAAAATATTGTGGGGGGAGGAGAGCTGAGCTGAGCCCGTTCCAGGCCTGCACATTCCACAACAGGACCCCGGCGTCAGCCTTCCCTATTGTAATAAAGTCTTTTTATAAGGCCGAAGCCCACAAAGGTGGCGTTGGTCTCCTGCTGAATTCAGCGAGATTGTGCTCTGCACGGTCGTACGCCTATAAAGCAGTGCAGTCTTTGGTGTCATCACAAGCGAACAAAGCAGGCACCAATTGATTTGGGGGTTTTCTTCCACCGAAATAGAGCTGGGATCCGAAGGAAGCTGTGCTTCCCCCACCCCCGGCTGACTTAGCCTCTGCCTGGTTGGCACGGCACACAGCTGGCCGACAGCTGTCAATTTTTGTTGGAGCTGCAGGTTGGGCCACAGCACTTTAGCGCTGGCCGCAGTTCTGACAGTTCAGCTATTGGCATGGAGACTTGGAAGTGACACAGAAAGTAAATAATAGACACTTGCGCTATAAACAATACCACAAAAGTTATATGGTGTCTCTTATACACATCTAGATGTGTATAAGAGACAGGAAAAGGGTGGGGGGGGGGGGGCAACCCTAGGATCCCGAAACGGAGAGTGGCCACACTTGAGAATGGCTTTTTTACAGAAGGGCCAATGCCGTTGTCAAATCCTTGCCCAAATAAATGTTGCCTTGCACTTCTAGTGCCCCTTGACACCAAGGAACTCAAAGCTCTGCAAACGTAGCACAACAAACTTCCAACCACCAGAGAGAGAGGGAGCATCCTTATTTTACAGACGGAGGAAACAGAGGCAGGGATGTTACGTGGCTTGCCAAAGCTGGAGAGGGAACCCTCTCAGTGCGAGGTTTTCATCTTGGTATAATGCTGCTTCTAGACCCACCCAGGGCAGTGCTATTTCACGCTCTGCTTGCTGCACAAATGCTAATTTTAGAAAACAGCTTGGCTAGCCGAGCTCCCATGCACCCTTCAAGCGGAAGCGCCACAAAGCAAAGCAAAGCAAAGCAAACCCAACTTGTGTACGCAGCCCCGTGACGTGGGCATGCTGATCCGCGCCTTCTCGAGTCAGTGTTTCATCTCTTTGCAGACTTACAAGGTTGTAAGTTCGGCTTTGCATTGCTGAGATCATCACGTCAGAGTGCTCTCTCCCGCGCGCTCTCGCTCTTTTTAAAAAATAGTCTTGAACTTTTACCGCCTTCCAGGGTACATTAGGGCCAATTGCAGCAGCTCACCTTGTATCATCAGGTTATCATTTCATTTATTTCATTACGTAGCCGAAGCCATAGTAGAAAAGAGAATTTTAACACACAAGACAAATAGCACGTCTATCACATTACAAATTACTTAAAATACCAGTAATTACCATATGAATTACCAAAAACATCGGGGGGATTCCAAAAGCTGTTCAAATCAATTTTAAGGTAAGGAACTTCTCTCTATCCTGTAAGGCAGTAAGCAAAAAGGGCATTACTGCCTGCGTCATTGCAGGAGTTTTGTCAGACAAGAGGTGGCTTGCTATTTCAGAAGTTGTTCTACCTGGCAAATTTTCCAGGTACCCTGATCAGGGTTATCACCGACGAGGCATTTGGATGCCACGGCGATGGGTAGAGTTGCCACCCATGCAAACCGCCAAGGAACACCCATGAAAAAAACCCACGTTGCCGGGTCGGTGTTGGTGCCTAAAGCACAGCAATGTGCACGCCCCCACAAGTGCTCCCCCAAAATCTGCATAGGCGGCAACCCTAGGCGATGGGTAAAGTAGGAAAGGGACAATAAAATAAGGAAATAAATATCAGTTTGTCCGGCTTACTTGCTATGTACATTGTTTGAACTCTCTTGCAGTTTTTTTTTTTTTTTTTTAAAGAGTGCTTTTTTCTTTGCCCCACAAAGCTACCCATCCTCTCCCTGCTTTAGAAGCATTCCCAGTAACACAGTCCTGTGCTTTGGGGCCGTACGCAAAAGCCAGGCTGAATTTAGGAAGGGGTGTACCAGAACGGTTAGGCCCAATGGCTCAAACGCCTCCAATCGCAGGCAGCAAGGAGCGAACTCCCATTCGCTTCAACCATCAAGGAGTGCAACATAGGGAAACAAAGCTGCAGTTGCCAAAATCTCACCATATTGATCCAACTCTCCTCTCGCCAACATCCCTGGGAAAACACCCATTGACTTACCTGGCTGCAGCAAGGGCAAAACTAAGCAATTTAAACAACAAAAAACACCTTTGAGCAGGATCAGGCCCCCTCATTGCCATTTCGCCACTATGAAGATGTTCCTGCTGTTTGTCTTCCAAATGCAAAATAAATACCGTCACAGCTAGAGACATCCCACTGCGTTCCCATAACGTTAGCCCTTCGCACCTCAAGAGACTGCACCTTAAACGAGGAGGCTTGGAAATTTGTCTTCCATCCGCACCCGAGACCGTGGTCAGCGGAGACCAACTTAATTTAAAAACAGAAGTCAGGCAGACTTTGGGGCTAGAATTACAGGGAAGACAATGCCTCCCTTCATTCTCTGTGTTTACGGTGCCTCGTTCAGGAGTCACTGTCCCAAACCAGAGTTCCTAGCCCCTTCTGCCAAAATATCATTAACAGCAATAGCTCAGAGGTGAGGAACCTTTTCCCTCCTAGGAACCACTTTGAAAATTAGTCCAAGCTCCATGGGTTGCACAGACGTCAGGGATGGGGGGTCCTGAGTGGTGTCCGTGGGAAAAGAAGGGTTCAAGTCATTGATTTGTACCATGGACTGGTCCCGTCCTTACGTGCACACTCTTATTTCTGCTTCCTTCTCCTGAGCTCAGTCTTTCAGTGCTTGCGGTCATCGGGGGGATGCTCTCCTCGAGGTCCCCCGAGTCTGCCCGGGGAGGGGGCACGATGGGGAGGGCCTTCTTGGTGGCTGCTCCACGGCTGTGGACGTCTCT
Organism: Sphenodon punctatus; assembly: GCA_003113815.1. Classification (NCBI taxonomy): domain Eukaryota; kingdom Metazoa; phylum Chordata; class Lepidosauria; order Sphenodontia; family Sphenodontidae; genus Sphenodon; species Sphenodon punctatus. The sequence goes on from QEPC01014492.1 coordinate 2,140,513, forward strand.
GCTGGTGGAGGCCCGTTTGGCCCCCGATCTCCTCTTTTCGACGCTGTTGTGAAACGTGGCTGTTCTGCCCGGCTTTTGATGGGGAGGATGAGGTGGCTGGGAGGATGGGTTAGGGATGTTTTAATTCCTCCGTGTTTTGATTGTTTTAAGTTGTTTTGTTTATTATTGTTTGTGGCAGGATGGGCGGGGTAGGAAATTTTAAAAAATAAAATTAATAAATAAAATAAGAGGAGCACACACACAAAATTAGCCGTGGGCCACATTTGACCCACCTCTGCAATGCCTCTGTGTACAGAAAAGCAACACGGGCTCAAGGGGTGTTGGGGTGCTGTGCGACTCCCTCCAAATGTAGAAATGTTTGGTGCGTCCACTCTGACTCACCCATTAGAACAAGCAAAGGTTACCATAGTTAATCTTTATGTCCAATTATTTACATTTTATATCTTACCTTTTTTCTAGGTTCATTAAGCACACCATCCCCTCCAGGGACTGCTTGGCAGACCCCCGTATACGTTACGCCTAGATTGCTATTTCCAGTTGATTCATGGGGTGCATGTATTGGGAGCTCCTCCTGAGCAGCCATGGGGCCCCTCCCCACAGGTCAGGACTCCCCAAGTTTGAGTCTCTCAGAACTTGTATTCTACCAAAGCACTTCTCATTCTGTTTCTCCTTTGCCTTGGGGGCTCCTGTGCACCCACCAACATGAGGCCCTTTGCAGCCACCCACTCTACATTTGCCTGGATCCCTCCTGGATAAAAAGCCTGATTCAGAAATAACTGAGTTGTGCCGCTAGTTAAACGTGTGTCCTTTTAAACGAAGGTGCTTCAGCAGTTCCTACAATTAGCGATTCAATTACTTTGCAACTTTTTCTAACAGGACAGAAATATTGTTTTACACAATATTGTAGAACACAGAATTTGCAAGCGCGTCGCTGGTGATCAACCTTTCCCCACCAAACCTGGCTACAGCAGAGCGGTCAGTAGCGTTATGGGTTTCTACAAGAGAGGACTCCTCCCCGAGCAAGAACCAGGGACGGAATTTGTACTTGCAGCTCTGCTGGACTCCTAACTCGGATGCTCTGAAAAATCAAACACTAGGAAATCCAGCACTTCCTGGCCGAACTGACCTGGGATCTTAGCACAACCGCCAACAACTTTGTTAAAAACTTCAGGAATCTGTTGCCGAGGCCAGAAATGTCAGCAAAAGTTGCAAACCCTGATACACCCAAAGCGTACAGCTGTCTTGCCTGACTGGTATATGCTAAAATGAGTAAGTAATCTGATAAGACAGAAGGCTGCTAAAATGGAGGGCACAAATCTCCCCAATCAACCACACAAACACGTTGGTGGCAGAATTTGCATGGTTATACATCTAACCGGTTCAGGAGATGCAGCTATGGCTTTTGGCTGGTAGGCTGAGGGAAAAGACCGGAGTTTGTTTAGCAAGAGACTCAATACTCACGTCGGTGGCTCAGACGCTGGAATGCATGAAGAGAACCCCAGCCCTAGGCTCTGCCTTGAGGAACAAAACCAGTTGGGTTTTTGGCTTCATCTTCTATTCTCCACTCTTTGTTCAGGAGGGAGGCGAAAAAAAAGCCTCTTTTAACTGCACCTTTTGGAAATGTTTAAGACATCTCCGTTAGGGGCTACGCCTTTGCTTGACCTGTTTTTTCAGCCTCCAGAGACCTCCAAGCTCAGGCACCGTGCACTCTAATACCACAGCTTGTTTCCTGGCCTAGAAACAAAGTCATCACTGCTCCCATCTGCGTGGCCGGGGATGTTCCCTCAGCTACTTTGCTTTTGCAAGAAAAGAAAAAAGCGCCCAGTGTGCAGGTGGATGGGCCAGGCCCATGAGAACACTGCCTCCTGGTGATCACTCAGCAGTATGTCATTATATTTCAATACTTCGTGCAAAGTTACTTTTTGTAGACCAGGGATGGGGAGTCTTTTCCCTGCCACAGGCCTTTTTGAAAATTAGTACAAGCTCCGAGGACCGCAAAAAAGTTCAGGACGTGGGCGCCTCAGAAAAAGGAAGGTCCAGATCATGAATCTGTGCCATATATCTATCCCTTAGCCTTGTTTGCATGACCTCAATCTCTGCTCTTTTACCCCGAGCTCAATTTTTTCGTGAACTGGATTCAGGATCTGGAAAGGAGCCAGATAGACTACCCACGGGCAGCATTTGGGGCCCTGGGCCTGAGGCTCCCCACCCGTTGTAGATGATGAATGAAAATAGAAAGAACAGGTTTCTTACCCCTCCACAGCATTGATTGTAATCAGTCACAAACCCACTATACGAACATATCCTGAACTCCATCGACCCACCGCCCACGTGCAGCCATCTCTAGGGTGGAAACACAGCATTTGTTAACGCCATGCATAACATAAGAAGTGCCAGACTGGGTCAGACCAAGGGTCCATCTAGCCCAGCATCCTGTCTCCGACAGTGGCCAATCACGGTGGCTTGGGACAAGCACCCAACAGGTCACAATGCGGGATCCATTCCGTTGTTTCCCCCAGCTCCCGTCGTGTTCCCTGAGCCTGTCTGGCTAATAGCTGCTAATGGACTGATCTTCCAGAAACATGTCCAAACTTCTTTTAAACTCAGCTCTAGTACTGGCCCTTACCACAGCCTCTGGCAGTAGATTCCACAACCCAATTATACGCTGAATGAAAAAATATTTTCTTTCGTTTGTTTTAAACTTGCCGCCCATGAGTTTCACGGAGTGTCCCCTAATTCTAGTACTAGCTGAGAGGGTAAATAACTTCTCCTTGTTTATTAGTTCCACCCCACTCATGATTTTATAGACCTCTATCCTATCTCCTCTCAGTCGTCTCTTCTCCAAGCTGAAGAGCCCCAACCTACCAAGCCTCTCCTCATACGGGAGCCCTTCCATGCCCTTGATCATTTTTGTTGTCCTTCTCTGTACTTTTCTAGTTCAGCGATGTCTTTTTTGAGATGGGGCAACCAGAACTGCACACAATATTAGAGGTGCGGTCGCACCATTGATTTGTATAGAGGCATCATGATTTACCAGGACCCTGTGTTTTTGGACAAGGTTCCTTATTCACAAATGGTCATGAGCTACAGTAGGGCCCAGGAAACCACTAAATTCATAATCACGTGGAATCTAAATAGTAGGGATGGGACTGAAAGCAATTGATAATGGCACTTTCAGTTCTTTCCGAAATGTTGTTTTCCCCCCAGTTTTGGCCCTATCCACTCTTTTGCATTGATTTTTAATGGGATTTTTAACATTGCGGTTTTCCCGACTGAAATTCAATGGGGAAAATGCAATGTTAAAAAAATGAAACTGAGAGAACCGAAACCAATAGGAGAACCAAAATTCATGAGAACTGAAATAAACAGATACAGAAATTTTGCCCAGAATCCCACCCCTACTACATAGCATTTGAACTCGGATCTCCAGTGGGGAAAAGCATAGCAAGCCCCTCTGCCTGTTTGACACTAAAGTAACTGAATTAATCTCATGCAGGAGGAAGGAAGTGCTGCTCTTCGGGGACTGGGGTGTAGAGACAGGTGGTTCTGAAGCGGGTGCTGATAAATGGGGGGATGATGTTCGAAGACACAGCTTGCCCCCACCTCGGTTTCCACTACAAACAGAAGACAGGAAACTGCCGCTGCTCTCGTGATGGATTCTGATCATATCTTCAGAGAGTGTCATTCTTGGCGGTCTCATTTGCCCTCTGCTTCCTAAGCCACTCAAACTTCTCTCTCCCCCTTACTTTGCTTTCACCAGTTCCTCCGCCTCGTAACATGAGAAATTGAAATAGTAACTGTCACACCTTTGGGCAATTGTGACTAATCTTCCCCAGGTAGAGAGATGCAGAAGCAGGGGCGTCGGAGTCAGTCTTAGGAGCTCCCCTAGAAGTTAACAGTTTCAGACGCTCCAAAGGAAGTGCACACAAGTTACCATGCACTCCACAAACGACTTACTCTGCAGTCGTCCCATTGAAGCTCTGCAGGTTGTGGATCACAGCTCGAATCTCTTGTAAAATGAATCACACAACAAAGGAGTTTCAATCTTTTTTAACTTAAAAAAATCCCCAACACAGACATTTCCTTGCATAAAATGACACACTCTGGAAATTAATGCGAACGGGATGTTATGCTGATGCATGCCCCACTCCCAGAAATGGACCTCACCAAAACAAGACCTCCCCAGGCTGACCGCAGGAGCTAGGTAGGACTTTCAGAAAGAATCCTTCAAGGGGCAAATGCTTGACCTTCTGGCAGAGACACTGTCGTTGGACATCCAGGCTCCCCTCATGCTGGTACCACAAGCTGCCAGCGTACAGCACGCTGCCTTTTTCCGTTTGCGCACCAACAGCAGGCGAGCTGAGTCAACAAGGGGCCAGAACATTTTGTATAAGGATGTAGCAACCTCCAGAAACTTGGAACAGTGCAAGGCCTAGGGATATTTGAACCTATTCTCACCCCACCTCTGCTCTTCCTGTTAGCCGTGCTGAGAATGAGATGTTCCCAATTATTCTACCAATGACCAAACCAATAGGGAGCAAGCCCCGCTTTGACTCCCGAGGCTCCGAGTGGATCTCAGAGCACAGGCTTGGAGAAAGCCAAGTAATGGGAGGAGCCTGCTTTGGACTACCCCAAACACCAACCTATGCTGGAATGTGCTTGGAAGTTCCCACACTGGTGAACACACACACGCACACACACACACATGCATCCACTGAGCCTGCAGGGCAGGAGCTCCCTATGACTTCCCCCTGCAGCCCATCCTGGGACTGGCATCTCTAGGGGAGCTACTGCCTCTCTGGACTGAGTCAAAAGGGGGAAGTGAAATGAATAGGATTAAGGAGAATAAGTCCACATCCCTGGTCCGTCCAAATACATCCAGAGCCGGGCAGAACCCTGGCCTTCTCCATCTTCCCAGGTAGGAAAGATCAGCTCAGAGACAGCAGCTGGTTTTGAACCGTTGGGTTGAGCAAGGCCCAGAGGAGATGGCGTGGCTCAGCCAAGGTTGGTTGCGGAGAGCGCACGGCTTTGCTGGACCAAGAGCCAGTCGCTCCCCTCACCCCTTTGGGAGAAGCTAGAATTCAGTCATTTTCTTGTGCGTGTTGGCCTTCCTTTGCTCCTGCTGCAGGCTGGCCTCCTGAGCCTGCAGCTGCCCCAGTCTTGCTTTGGCATCAGCCAGCTTCTCCTCCAGCTGGGCCGTGGTGACGCTGTGCCTGAAAGCAGAACGCAGGTAAGGATTGACCGACAAGCCCACAGAGAACAAAGACCCCAGCGCGCCTCAACTCTGCCACCAGGGGTCATCTGCAAGGAGAGACCCGTGGGCGGAGAGCGTCAAGGGTGGCCCCGTGAGCTAGAGAACCACAGAATCATCATCATGTTTTAGAGCTGGAAGGGATCCTTACCTTCAACGCTCTCTGTGACCTTTCCTCCTCTCTATCCTGCCCTCGTTTCCTGTTTCATTCCCACTTGGAAACGTCACTCCTCTGCCAAGACCCTGACCCACCCCAGGCTCTCTTGCTTCCTTCTCCCGTGCTGCCCCCTCCACCTGAAAGTAGCTCCCCAAGCAGATGCACTCGGCTCCCTCCCAACCTTCAAATCCCTCCTAAAAACCTAGGTAACCCTAACTCCTCCTCTCCACAGATTGCTTTGATCTTTTCTCCCATGCAGCCCCTCCTCTCCTCTCTCCACTGGTCCCTCTACCTGAACGCGTTCAGCACAAGCTCCTTGTCATTACCTACACAGTTATTAATGGCCTCCCCCTCCCCCCCTACACTCATCTCCTGCCTGAAAGCTCCACTCCTCCTTCCGCCACCCTCGCCTGCTCACAGCGCCGCTGCTCCTCAAAGTGTATTCGCCCATTCTCCCTTGCTGTCCTCCATGCCTGGAACGTTCTCTCCAAACACATTCGCTCCTCTCCCTCCCTCCCAACCTTCAAATCCCTCCTGAAAACCTACCTCTTCTGTCAAGCCTTCCCTAGCTCCTCATCCCTTAGTCCCCTTCCCGACTTTCCCATCATCACTTTCCCCTAGGTAAGCACATGTACCTGCAACGTCACGCCTTCATGAATGTATCCTCATCTCTCCCTCTGTTGCCCCCATCCCTCAGCTCCTCTCCCTTGTCTCTCTTAGATTATAAGCCACCACCCCACCAGGGGCAGGGACCCCCATCTATTTTCAACCGCTGTAAAGCACCAGGTACACTGCTGGCGCTATATACATAATAATAATAATTTATGCTTCACTTTATACTCCCCGATCCTCCTCATACAACCAAGCTAACCACACCCACCTGAAACTTCTTCAATGGATCCCTGTCTCTCCCCATGTTTCCCCTCCTTCTTGTCTCCCCCATCCCTTGTCCATCCTAGAGTGTAAGCCCATTGGGGGCAGGGACCGCTCTGTAATTGTGACTATTCAGTGCTGGTGCTAGATTAATAGTAAGTTTGAAAAAGGTCATCTAGGACATCGCCCTGCCAAACAGGCCTAAACATTCCTGGAGGGAAGGTCGCTGAAGCTATTGTAAAAGACTCCCAACTTATTCCGTTGCCCAACTCTTCCTGCTGCCGACCCGAAAACTTTCCTTCCTCCAATCTGAGCTGCTCTCCATGGCTGCCGAAAACATCTAGCTGCCCCTCCCCTCCACCCCCGCTTGGAGAAGCCTCTTGCCTCCCCTTTGAGAATCGCTGCTGCTCCACATTGAGCCCTCTCTCATTTGCCAACATCGCTGCTTTTTAAAGACGGAGGCGCCACAAAAGATGGAGCGTGAGGAGCTGCTTCCCGTGGGCCGTGGAGGTTTGATAACACAACCCGAAATGGCATTTCCCCTTTTACTGCAGCACCCCCCTCCTGGCTCATCTTTCCTATGGGACTCATTCTGACACTCAGAACCTCTTCTTTCTTCAGCCAATTACCCCGCCACACATTTTCTATCAGTGCGTTTGATTTTTCTTCCCCCCGTGTGTAACACTCTACATGTGTCTTCATCGAATTTCAACTTATTGCCAGCCCAATTCTCCACTTCCTTCGTAGCCCCTTTGCGTCATCTGAAAAGCCGCCTCCTTCCTTATTTCCATCATGCCCCCTCCCCAGCCCTGGTCAACCGGGAGCACCCGCTTGCAGGTACCCTCTGCCTGTCAAATCCGTACAGGAAGGGTGCGCAGACAGGCGTTCCCAGAAGCGACTGCATAATTACGGAATTCCCTTCCCCTCGAGGTTCACCTAAGCTTCAGCTTGTTCCTCTTTTAGAGCCAATGGAAGACTTTTCTATTTGGCCAGTGGGGATAGAAATGGGGTGGTTTGGGTTGCCCTAGGGAAAGGGTGGGATAAACATTTAAATAAACCTGAAAATTTGGCAAGACCACACTCCATGTCTTCATCTAAGTCACTGATGGAAACATGGAACTGGATCCACCACAGAAGCTTCCCCTTTCCTCAGCATTCCCCAGTTAAGAAACAGACAAGAGAGGTGGCTTCGAGCCTTCCCATGAGGTGCATAGAAAAAACCTCCTCCTCGGTTACCAACTCCAGCCCCGCTTAATGCTTTTGCTCACCGACCTGCCCACAAAACGTCTGCGTTACCCTTTAGCGCCACGCAAACCAACTCTTCATCCCAACCCCCGACAAACAAGCTCTCTGTACCGTCCAGCATTGCGCGCCAGGGCCTCCCGGATTTTCTTGATGTCTTTCTGCGCTTGCTCGACCTTCTCCGTGGTCTGGAAGAGGCGGACACTCAGATTTTTCTTGGTGGTTTTGCTGGCATGGTAGATCTCCTTACTGCTTCTCTCGGGTGGACCTGCTCCTCCATCCTGCTCCTCGGGGCCCTTCTCCTGCAGTTTTTCATTCAGAAAGTCAAACACGTTGCGGGGAGGCGGCTTGCGGCTCCGCAAACGGGGCCTCCCGGCGCAACCGCCTTTGCCTCGGCGTTTCCTGCCCTTGGCTGGGTCCAGCTTCCCCTCCTTTTTCTTTTGGAGGATTTCCGCACATTGGTCTAAGGATTTCCCTTTGGGCAGCACTACGGCTTGTACGGGCTCCACGCGGCCCTCGGCATTCTTCCCCAAACCTGACAGGAGGAGAAGGTGAGAAGTCCTGTGATAAGAATTGGGGTCTTCTATGTCCTAATGGTCCCCCCTCCCCTCCCGCAGAAGCCCCAACCTTGGAAAAACATAAGAGTCTTTGGGGCCCCATGACTATTTAATTATTATTACTACTAAGTATTTATATAGCAGCACTATAATCATTTATTACAGATAGGTCCTCGCCCCAGTGGGCTTATAATGTAGGAGAGGACAAGGGAAGAGAGTTTGGGGGGCGGAGAACAGAGAGGGAGATATTCACGAAGTTGAGAAGATGCAGGTGCATGTATTTAAGCTTAGTTACAGGGGAGAAGGGGACCGTCAGAACATCAGGACCAGGACAAAGGGGATGAGGAGCAAGAGGTAGGTTTTCAGGAGGGATATGAAGGGTGGGAGGGAGGGAGCAGAACGAATGCATTCAGGAAGAGAGTTCCAGGCACGGGAGGCAGCAAGGGAGAAGGAGCGAAGACGTTTCAAGGAGCAAGGAAGTCGTGAGCAAGCGAGAGCGGGTGCAGAGAGGTGGAGTTCCTGGATGGGAGTGTGACAGAAAACAAGGGCAGAGAGTCAGGAGAGGGCAAGGCCATGAAGGGGCTTGTAGGTAAAGACAAGGAGCTTGGGTTGAATGCATTTAAAGTAGAGGCAACTAGTGGAGGGGCTGAACATGATCAAAGCGGCAGGTGAGGTGGATGGCCTTGACAGCGGAGCATTGAAGAAAAGTCAGAGAGGCAAGGTGAGAGAAAGGACGGCCAGTGAGGAGGAGGTTGCAATAGTCAAAGTGAGAGATGACCAGAGTTCTGGGGGGGGGGGAGGGAACAATCAGGGAAGGCTATTTTACTCTTTTCTCCAATGGGGGAGTATTACTGGACCCTAAATAAACTGGTAAAATTCCCTACTCAGAGTTTAGACATATCAGGCCTTACATACAGCACTCTGAGACCACCACATGCTCTGCAGTATCAAGCGAAGTCCAGACTCTCATCCGTACCCCCATTAAGCAGAGGGAGGGTCTCGCTGAACGCGAGGCGAGTGTAGACAGAGGGGCTTTGACTTCTCAAAGCCACCCCCTTCAGGGCAAGTTATCTAAGGTCAGGAGCCGACAGGTTGTGATGTTTATGGTGGATTCAGGAGAACCTGCCTGTGGATTCCAAACTTGGACTAGCTGAGCCAGCAAAGACCCCAAGTGCCCCCTCCTCAGCTAGAGCTGCGTTACTGAGGTTTCACTCTCTCCAGCGGCGCTAATCAGTTTCCCCTATTGTTTACAAAACCTCTGGCTCCGCATGGACTCTGAAGTGTGGCTGCTTATGGGTTTGGGCAGCTAGGACGCCTGCCCTGCGTTCTCTGCACTGGCTGCCTGGAGGGCAGCAGATTGAATTTTAGATGGGTCTGTTGGTTTTCAGGCCGTGGCGATATTTGAGACCTGCTCCTGGAGCCTCACCCTGATGACTATCCGTGCACAGAAACCACCCGCTGCTTGGGGATCCTGCTATCGCGCCCCAAGTTGCTGTGGGGAGCCTCTCAGCGTGGAACTCGCTCCCTCCAGATGTCCGCCTTCAAAAAGTCCCATATTTATTCTCCAGCTGCTTTTAGGATCCACTCCTGGTTCCCACTCAATGTGTTTTCCCTTCCTCGTTACCTTCCCCTTTTAAATGGATGTTTTCAATGAATTTTACGTTTCTCATGCATTTATGCTGAGTGAGAAGTGCTCCAAGCGCCCTTTGGCAGAGGGAGCTATAAAAATGAAGTTATTATGAAGAGGTTTGTGCGCCTAACCAACCCCAAGCCCCACCCATTGGCTGTACAAAGTCACTGTTTAGGTCTTTCCCTGCCTAAACATAGAGAATCCATCAAAGAGTGCTGAACACACACTGCTTGGGTAGGGGCGGGGGGCGCTGGCCAGACACACCATCAACTCGCCTCAACCCTGCTCTGTCTAGTAACCAGTGCCGAACGCCTTTCTGATGCTAGGTTAATAGTAGTAGTCATTATTACCATTCAAGTCCATTTATAGCCCACCCTAATCCAAGGAGGAAAACACTCAAGGGAACATAATTGGCCAATGCAGGGACTGACCCTTTTAGAGACTCACCTTTTCCAAACTCGTATCCCATTTGAGCGAGGAGTTTGGAGCCGATGCCGCGTGTATGGGCCTCCCAGCAACCAAAGGAGGAACTGCAAGCTGAAGATCCTTCCCCGTGCTCCAGTGATCCTGAATCTATTACTGGAATAACACAAAACAAAGATTGATCAGCAAGGCTGGGGGGGAAAAAAAAAAAGGCAGTTCAAAAAGAAACCTCTAGCAGGTGGGAAGTTAAAGAAAGGTTGCGAGAACCGGCAACCATTTCTCCTTGCACCTTGAAATAAAGAGACCCATACATGCTAAATTGGGACACAACCAGTTTGTTCCTGTGGCACAGACCTTTTCTGGGACACATGAAAACGTCCCAGGTTTTCCATGAATAGGCAAAAGCCAAGTTTTCCAAAGCACCAATACAGCAGAGGTATCGAGTCTGACTTTCAGCAGGATGTAGACTCCGCTGTTGCATCGCCCCTTGGAAATTTAAAGGTGTTCTGGGTGTTAGAATGAATCGCATATGAAATAAGAGCCAAGAGGGCGGCACTGCGCTGAAAGGGAGAATGCCATTTTGGGTTGCCTTATCCAACCTCCACGGCCCATGGGAAACAAATCCTCACGCTCCATCTTTTGTAGCGCCTCCACGATCAGGTAGGATTGGCATGCAACTTGCCCATGGCAAAGCCATGATCAGAAGTCCGCTATCCCAACTCCCAGAGCCTTCACTCCCCGCTCACTTTGTGGGGTGGAATTTGCTCCTCTCTCTCCTTCATGGAAACTCTTTGGATCTGGTTAGTAAAAGTAAAGTAACCCCCATAAAATACCACTTCTGTCCTCTCTCAACTCCTAACAGCAACAAACCCAGCGGAACCTAGAGGCTGAAGAATTCTGCTTATTTAATGAGATCCTGGATTAAAGAGCAGAACTTGAAAAGCACTTTCTGGCTGCTGTTTGAAGGGTGCAATCCTGACACTAAAGTGCTGAGCCGCTGGCTTCAACAAGGACAGGATTGCACCCCAACGCATCCTTCCCCCTGGCTACCTTTAGCGTAGCCCGAGTCATCTACATGGTCTTCTTCAGACTCCGATGAGGAAGAGCTCTCCTGGTTTCGCAGGGGGGGCATGACGCCATCTGCCTCCACAACAGTCTCCTTGAGCAGCAGCGAATCAAACTTCACGGTGTAGTAGCCACTGTCAACATCTGAAGAAGAGAAACCAAGTTAAATGAACGAGTCTTTGAGGGAAACCATCACAGAAGAGCAAGTTCATTCCCGCTGCAACTGCACTGACTCCAGCAGACACCCCCCAACTCCAGGGCCAGGTTGGCACCAACAGCTGGAGAACAGCAATTTGGGCTACTTCCACACACTTTTGGCCAATCACCTATCTCTTCCTTCTTCACACCCTTCTCATTCAATGTTTGTTTCTACCCCAGACGCCAGGGTCAGTCTTACCGCGGGGCAGTTTGGGGGGGCCCCGCGCTCGGGGCCCCCCCAACTCCCAGCCGCTGCTCCCGATCACTGTCTGTCTGGCAGGGAGTGAGAGAGAGGAAGAGGTCCCGCCACTCCCTCACTCCCTGGCCCATAGCAACTTCTGGTGGCGGTGGGCGCGGCGGCAAATTCAATATGCTGCTGTGGCACCCGGCACGACCCAGGAGACGGTGAGTGGGCCCGGCGCAGGGCCAAGGCTAGTTGGCAGCATGGCGGCGGATGAGGTAAGTGCCCCCCAAAATTGCTGGGCTTGGGTGTAGGGGAGTGCCCCCGCTGCCTGTTCCCGAGTCGAGGCCTGGGTAGCACCCCCAGATCGAGCCAGGGAGTGCCCCTAGGTCCGCCGGTGACAAAGGCCCTGCAGTTCCCAAGGCCGGCCCTGCCAGAAGCCTAAGTTGACACCTAGTCATTTTCACTCATGTATATCTGCCTCTAAACTCTCAGGCGCAGAGGCCTCGCCTTCATGTTTCTTTAGAAAGTACGGTGTACACTTGGGACAGTCTATAAGCCACAGCTTTGATACTTCGAATTTGTACCAGTCTCTCTAGGAGGTTGTTTTTTGACAGGAGGATGACTGCAGCCGTTTCAAACTGCATGTGAAGATGTCAAGACAACAAGAGCAGCAATGCAAATCCGCAATGTAACACGTTGGATGATAACTACACGTACTTTGCAGAGACTGCAACAGGGACTGAATTTACAGCGGGCTCACCTCTAATCTTAAGTCTAAACATGTGTCTTCCCCCACTTTCTATTTGGAATCTTGCAAAAGATGGTAGCACCTTGCATTTCTATAGCGCCTCTGTAATCAAGATTTCAGTACGCTGGCAAACACAAATGAATTTAGGATCTTAACACTTGCAGGAACCAAGTGAGTGTTAGCCCTGCCCTGCAGACAGGAAAACTGAGGGTAAGGGAGTTTTATGCGATCTGCCCAAGGTCACAAAGACCTGGGAACAGAACTTGGTCTCCCGACTCCTGGTTTTATACTTTAAACGTAAGACTAGTTAAAATGGAAATGAAAGTCCCACCTTTCAGCCTCTGCCCAGGCGAAACATACAGGAAAACACGACTCACCAGTGATTTTGGCAGCGTACCATATCCCGTCCTGATGTTTAGCTAAGCAAGCTGAGCCTATCTCCAGGGAGCTGAGGTCTGGCTCCTGGAAGGGACGAAGTTCTTCCACAGACACCACCTGCCCGTGGGAAAATCTGCAGAGAACACAGAGAATATCAATCAATCGGATGTCTGACCTTGAAAGGGATTATAAGCAAAACCTTCTCTTTCTAAGGGAGCATGAGCATATTGCAAGACCTACTGGATTCTCCCTAATAATTATAAGTCTTATCCCTAGTGTAGTAAAATTATTCTTCACCTACAGAGAAATCTTGGCCTTGTTGAAGCCTGGTCCTGTTGAGTTTTCTGCCATCGACTTACAACAAAACCACAATTTTATTCTGCCTTGAAGGGTTTTATAGTATCAGTATGCAACATCCATATTGCTACAATATGGTTGCTACAATCTACCCTTAAGGCAGCCAGAGAGAGATTCGTTAAAAAGAATCAAGTAGGCCAAATAATTATGAGACCCTCTGGACAACAAGGCATCTATCTAAATGTATTATTTAGATGCAAATTATAAGTGTGGACTTGGAGGTGGGGGGACCCCAGTTCTAGTCTTGCCTTAGCCAGAAACTCACTATGTGATCTTGGGCCAGTCACAATATTCTATCAGCCTTACCTACTGCACAGGGTTTTTGTAAGGATTAAAATCTGTGTTTGTTATACAGCGCTCAGAGTGCCATGGTAGGGGGGTGCTAAATATTATTATTATTAAAAAATGTAAAGTTAATAAGATGTATTGTCCCCTTCCCTGCTCTTAGCAACTCTTCATTTAGCTCCCAGTCCACACTTAACTATTCATTAGCATTCTGAACTCAACCAAGGATTCTTTTTCCCCCATAGTTAGACGAAAAGGATTTCACGCACTGATGTATCACAGTAAAAAGACAATATTTTATGCACATACAGGACTGTTGAGCAAAACTATGGCTGATTCACAAAAGGTCAAAGAGGACGACGCCTTTCCTAGCCAGCGGTCAGACCCCATGGGTTGTCAATGTCTCTTTAAATTCTCTACATCTAAGGGAGAAAAAGTATTTTTTACCGGCAATTCTCTTGAAATCTGCATTTTCCATCCAAGAAGTAAGGGCATGGCTTCAAGGACTTGTGGGTTGGGTAGAGGTACAGCACTCTGACACCTGCACTGCCATCTTCCAGATACTCCGTCCCCACCACCATGGCATTGTGGTACTCCAAGGTACCCCAAGAACTATAGTAGGGAGCTTTAACCTTCATCCCACTCACTTCTTCCTCCTCCTCTTCCTCCTCAGATCCTTCCTCCTCTTCATAGTACGTAGATTCATCTTCTTCATCGGCCTCTTCATCTCTCTTTGGAGAGGCCTCGTCCTTAGCACCCAAAGGCTTGTCCTCCATTCCAAGTTCTGCAATGGCTTGCTTAAAAGCAACATACTCATCATCCACACAGGACTTGCCTGGGTTACTCTCCTGTCTTTTGGGAGAGACTGGAGACTCAGAGAGTGCCTGTGTGTTTAGCCCAGACAAGAGTTTGCTCTTTTTGATGGAGACCAGGCTGGATTCAGTCAGTTCTATCAACTGCTTTAAATCCTGCTGCAGTTGGATCAGGTCAGATTGCTGAGATGGGTCTAGTCCGGCTCCTAAAGCCAGCTCCACCTGCTGCAGCTGGGCATTATAAGTCTGTATTGCTGTTTCCAGACTCTCCTCATCCATCACTGATGAGCAAAGAGCTGTTCCTTTGGGGGAAATTCAGTGCATACTCTATTTACTAAAAAGTTCAAGATGCTCCGATGAGGGATCCTCTTTCACACCGATAGACAAACCACCTCAGCAGCCGAGCAATGTCTTTCTTTTTACAGCAACCAGAGAAAGCATGCTGCTGTAAAGAAATCCTGCAAAGTAGCATCAGAGAAAGATTTATAAAACTGGTTTCCATTCTAACTGAACAAAGCATTTTAACGTAGCTCCTTCTCTGTATTCTGCACAGCATTCAAGTGATGTGGCAGCTATAGTATTTGCAAGCCACCAAGTCACTGAATACCCAAATCAGCTGAGCGAATGCAACCAGAGATGGTAGGGATTAAGAGACACGAATGCAGCTTTTCCAATTGATTCATCCTGGCACAACAAGTGCCTCTGTTACATTTGTTCGTCTTCGATCACTGCATACCTCTCACAGAGGTGCAGAATCCCCTATGCCGCAGGGATTTACTTTCCAATTTGGTTCAATTCAACAAGGCCATGCAACTTTTCAATGAGACTGCACCCACCCCTATTGTCTACACAAATAAAGGGAGGGCTGCTCCCAACACCAAAGCCCCCTCTCAATGGGGCATGCAACCCTGGAGCTGTTCCCTATCTCATAATGCCCCACAACTGAGGGTTCAGGGGCTCTTCCCAACCCCCTAACAGTGGGGTATGCAACCAGGAAGCTGCTCCCAAATACTATCCTTTTAAATTCTATTTGGGGTGGGTGGGTGGGGGTGTAGACAACCCCCCCCCCCCTTTGTTTGCGTAGTCAACAGGGATGGAAGCAGTCTCCTTGAAAAGTAGCATGGCCTTGCTGAATCGAGCCCCCACCCTATAATCCTCTCTTAGTGGGGCCCACAACCAGGAAGATGCTTATAACCACTACCCTTTAAAGTTACCTATCTGAGTGGTAAGGAGCTCCCACCAACCCCATAGCCTTCTCCGACTCCTTTGGGGTCTGCTCCCAGCTCCAAAGACCCCTCTAAGTGGGGGCATGCATCCAGGGAGC
>QEPC01014492.1:2156096-2172139 GCA_003113815.1 Sphenodon punctatus
GGCCGTGACCCACCGACCCCTTACTCTGGAGTAGCCCCATAGACTCTCTGGGCCGCTTACTCGGGGGCTGCTCCCTGCAAGGCTGTAGATTCGGGCCGTGACCCACCGACCCCTTACTCTGGAGTAGCCCCATAGACTCGCTGGGCCGCTTACTCGGGGGCTGCTCCCTGCAAGGCTGTAGATTCGGGCCGTGACCCACCGACCCCTTACTCTGGAGTAGCCCCATAGACTCTCTGGGCCGCTTACTCGGGGGCTGCTCCCTGCAAGGCTGTAGATTCGGGCCGTGACCCACCGACCCCTTACTCTGGAGTAGCCCCATAGACTCTCTGGGCCGCTTACTCGGGGGCTGCTCCATGCAAGGCTGTAGATTCAGGCCGTGACCCACCGACCCCCTTACTTTGGGCTCTACGAGGAGTGGGGAGCTCTGCAGAGAGTGGGGTTCGGAGCCGCTCTCTGGTTGCACGCCCCACTAAGAGGTGTCTGTGGGGATGGGAGCAGCCCCCCTCGGTAGGAGTCCGGTGCAGCTTGTTGGATGGATGCCCCCGCTAAGCATAGTGGGCAGTTAGGGGTGCACGGAGGCAGGAGATTAGGCTGCTTTTCATAATACTGCACCATTTTTCCCCCCCAAAACTTTCCCATGCGATCGGCTCAGGAGAGCGGTTCTGTCCGTAGCAGCTGCTCCCGCGTGCGCTGGCGCGTAAGCAGAGCGCGTGCCGGTCTGCCACGATGCTCTAGGATCTGTGCATCCCCTTCACGCCAGCGTGCAAATTTGGCTTGTGAGTTTTCGTGAGCCAGACGTTTCGTAAGTGGTGGAGTAACCCGCTCCTGTGATTGGGAACGATGTGGGGAAAGTGAAGAAGGAACTGTTGTTTGCCCTTTCTTGTAAAGTTAAAACTAGGACATGCCTGATACCAGCTTTTTATGTTTGGAAAGCCAGTTGTAGAACCAGGTGGGGGGGGTCTCTTGATAGGAACCTGAAAACCCTTGTTGTGTTTGGCCGTCGCTGTCTGTTTTTCACTCACTGTGCCTCTGTCATGTCTCCCCTCCCCTTAGCAAGTGGGTCCTTGTGGTGATAGCGGCAGGGTTTGCAGCAAAGTCAGTGGCATACCGGGTGCAGCTGCTGCAGGCACAAACCCTTCTGCCCCATCGGGATGTAGCCGAAGGGTCTGATCTACTAGCTATTCCGCACCAGAGGTATCACTTAATGCTGGTGGGAGTCCCACTGAAAGGACCGAAACTTGCAGAAGTGCTAAGCACTGGCATTAAACAGCCGGAGAGGATAGTGCTGCCCATCTCTTTGCTACACTACTTTCTGCGTGTAGGCAAAGCCTTTATCGCCTGAGATTAAATAGCTCAGTCGCTACCCGTCTATTCTCATTTTGGTCCTGATTAATGGGTGGTGGTTATGAATATTTACTTGTATTGCACTAATGCCTGCATGGATCACAGCCGCAGTGTGCAAGCACAGAACAAAACAAGGTTTCTTGGTCTCCGTGCAAGGCAACAGGCATATACAGTGGATAGACAGAACACAAGAAACCATTGAGATGATACTGAGCTGCTTGATATGTGAGAAGTCTGATCTGCGTTAGGCGTTTGTGCGGGAAAGCGCTTTGCGCTGGGTGTAAATTTACCGCCATTGCCAAACAAACAAACAAAAAAACCCTGCTGCTATCCTATCTCACGCCATTATTGGTTTGACTCTGTCATCCTTTTTACTAATCGGCTTCACTGTCTTGTTCTCGTACTCTGATATAGCTGTGCAATAGTTGTACCTCAAATACGGTGAAAGGAAATCGGAGGACATGCCTGAGACTGTTGTAGTTCAGACAGGATTCGGTCCATAAAACTGTAAAACTTTGGTCCTGTTTGCTTGCCGTAGTCCAGGGACGGGGAACCTCAGACCGGGGGGCAACTGTTGTCGGTGGCTCATTTTTATGTGGCCCCTTTCCAGTTCCTGGATCTGACCCCTGAATCCAGTTCCTATCCCCAAGCACTGAAAGACGGAGCTCAGAGTAAGGGAGGCGGAGATGGGGGCATGCACACAAGGACTGGAGACGGATCCAGAGCACAGATTTACGATCTGGACCCTCCTTTTCCTGAGTGCACCACTTAACCACTGCCACCTATGCACATTTTTAAGGAACACATGAAAAATACATGTTGCAGGACCTGTGTTGGCGCCTAAGGCACCATTTGGATGCCTAAGGCGTCAATGCAAGCCCCGCAATATGTATTTTTCATAAGTGTTCCTTTAAAATGTGCGTAGATGGTAACCCTACTGCCACCCCATCTTCTCTGTGGCCCTTGGAACTAATTTTCAAAGTGACCCCATAGAAGGAAAAGGTTACCCATCCTTGCGCTAGACATTAAGACCCCTTAGTCCTTCCCAGTATAGTTGGGGATTGTCCCCTGTAACTTCGGGTCAAGATAATCTCTGTCTGTGTCTTTGGACATCATGCTGAACATTTGTTTGTCAGCCTTTCACCCCAGAGAGATGACCGCTTTTCAGTGCTGCTGACTATATAGAGTCTTTGACTTGCCTTGGGATTTTCGAACACATGTGATGCTACATAATCGTAAAGTTTTGGTGGCGGCATTCTCCAGCAGTGGATAGAATGGCACGGCAGAGTAGGAGGCCCCAGACTGTGAATTGCTTTCTAACCACCTATTGCTATTGGCTGTAGGAGCAGGGATGTATACGTTGCTGTCTGGGCTTTACAAGTACATGTTCCGAAGAGACGAGTACTGCATCTTGATTCTTGGGTTGGACAATGCTGGGAAAACGGTATGTTCCTTCAGATCCTTGTTCAAGTGACAGCCAAGAGCTGCCTCGCCCCTTCTGTCGCAGCATGGGCTCATCTCCCTGGTATAAGTTTGGTGATACTGGAGGGGCTCCAGTAGGGATGGATTCGGCCCACGTGTCTAAAGGCCTCGATTTGAGGGTTGGTGACACAATGAAGCAGCTCTCTCTCCACAACTGTCTATCCACTGCTAAACTTGTTGTTTAATTAATCCCCATTCACGTCCCTCCCTCAACGGTTTTCTCAGCCTTCCCCTCCTTCTCCTTCCTTCCGTGTACATCCTTGAACGATTGCCTTCTCTAGACCATGGATGGCCAGATCCAGGATGCACGCAATCTGTGTGCGCCAGGCATCAACGTCAAGTGATCTACCCACATCTCACCTGCTACCTCCGGTTCATCAAACCAGGACCCCTCCTGCTGTTTCCCAGCTGTAGGTCACCACAGCAACTGGACTCAGGAATGGAGAGGAGCACTTCTCCTTGGGGACATCTTTCCCCACCACACTGGGGGAGATCTCCTCGCCCCTCTCCTCCCTGGAGAGGTTCCCTGGTGTGTCCAGCCCCAGTCTCCTCTCTGGAGGTGATTCCCCCACAGAGGCTAGTCACTGTGATCTGCTGGAGACTAGTTTGTGATCTACTGTTAGACCATGGGCTGCCCCTCCTCTAGACAGTCCCTTTCTGTCTGCATGACCCAGTGCAGAATTAATTAAGAATTAATTATTTTAATTAATTAAAAGAAGAATTAACTTTGTTTGTTTAATTGTGTTGACAATGTCTCTTGGAGAAGATCACACCCAATCATTATTTATTTTATTTTTTATTTTATTTTTTTGCTGTCCATGGAATTTTCAGTATTTTTTTTACATTTGAAATATCAAAGCAACAGTAATGCCATCTTATCTCTGTATCTCTTTCAAGGTCCAACTCTCACAGCCATATGTGGTGGTTGGCTACACAGTTGCCTCCAAAAGTCTCGTTTTTGTTGTCAGACTGATCCCTCTACTCTTCCAGATCCTTGATAAGTCTGAAGACTTAGGCAGGAACACACAGATATCACTAAGCACATAATCGCCTGCGAACCTTCTCCAGCCTCTGTTCTGTGGGCAGGATTTATTTATTTATAGGTACATTTTCCCCCATCCCTCTCGCTACAAGCGACTCGGGGCAGCTCACACAATTCATAATTAAAACACAATAGAAATATAAACCATATTAAAACTCTAATCATGCTTAAAACAGTGAAACACCCAGAGTGCAGAAAAGAAAGACGGATTGTGCTCTATGGGTTCGTGAATAATCCTGACCAATTAGGTGCTGGGAGTGGAAGAGCGCTTTCTGCATAGGATTGTCCTTGCTAATTCACGAATTGAAACTCACTAGCTTCTTGTCTTTCCTTTTCAGACCTTCCTTGAACAGACTAAAACCCGATTTTCCAGGAACTACAAAGGGATGAGCTTTTCCAAAATCACAACCACTGTAGGCTTGAACAGTAAGTGACTCTGGTCCGTAGAGCCCCATAAGTGACTCTGGTCTTTTGCCCCATGCTGTGATGTTCTTTAAGAATACTATAGAGTTTGCCGTGTGAAAACTGGGCCTTGGAGAGAGAGACTCTGCCATCATGCTCCACGCACATTTGGATGTATATGCTGGATGATCAGCTGGTTTTATCAGTGCTGGGCCAAATTCAGCCCTGATGTAAGCAATTGGAGGCATTGTGCTGGAGACTGATCTTTCTTACATTGGTGTAACTACATTGATTACATTAAAGCTGAATTTAACCCATTATTTATAATCATAATTTTTTATTTCTATAGCCCCCGCCAGCAAATAGCTCTCAGTGCTCCACAACATAATAATGAAACAGTATAAAATCCATTTATAATACAAATCCATTTAAAAACAATTTAAAAGGGAAGATAGGGAGGAAAAAGCACATTAATCCTCAATTTGCCCCTTGAAAAATACAACATCGGGAGTCTTTAGATGGTGGGGGTTGTGTCTAAGTGCCGTTGCTATTTTCGACCGCTGCTCTGCCTCCCGTTAACTCCTCATTGGTTGCACGGATGTCTGTCGGGGGCAGCAGCTGAGTGTTTTTCTTCTCCCCGTGGCTAACGTTGAGTCTCGAAGACACCAGGTGGTGTGTTCGCAGCCATTTCCGGTCTGTCTGCCCCAATCCTTCCCTGTCTGCCCTGAATCCTCCACTCCATTTTGCCGCCAAAAAACTTGCTGCTGCACACCAACAGTTGGCGGGGGTGAGCAGTGAAGAATGAGCTGTTTAGCTGCAGCACAGAGCAGAGGGTTCAGGGCAGAACTGACCGCTCTCCTGCATGGACTACAACTCCCATAATTCCATGGGAGTGCTTCTGCAAGGAGAGCTTCTGGCACCAGGAACAGTCAGGGACCCTGGACACGGGAAGGGAGACGTTGCGTCGAAGTACTGCAACATATCACACATGGGGAAACGCGTGGCTATACATTGATGTCAACACCCCTTTCCATTGTGTCCAAAGGTGTCCATTGCGTGACTTCTGGCGTAGATTTTTTTTTAAATAAAAAAACCCCAGTCCTTCCGCACTCCTGTTGTTTGAATGTGTAAGCTAACATGAGATGTGATGGGGTAGATTGCTACTCCAGGCCGGGGTATAAATCTAGCCCATTTAAGAATGAATTGGGGGTATGCTTCTACCCCAGGGGGCTTTTGGCAAGGGAGATGGATAAGGGTGGGGGTTGGAGGGTTAGGGAGGGGGTTCTGGTTTATGTTTGTGTGCTCCACCATTGGTTCTAATATTTTTGTATTTATTACTATTTTTAATTGTATTTTTGCATTCTCCTGGGATGTGCAGGACGGGAGCTCTTGCAGCCTGGGATGATCCCCGCATAGACCACTAGGAGGCAGACTACAGTAAAGCCGAGACTGGCCGTGTGTAGAGGGGGTTCATCCCTCCCACTTGCCAGTTGCTTCTCTGCCTCTGAACTGTTAGGAGGTAGGCTGGGGAGCTCTCTCCCTTTTTGGAGTCTGCAGAGCTCCCAGTTTCCTAATTTTTTCTTTAATTTCGCTTTACTTTTAATTTCTTTCTTTAATTTGCCGTGGTGTGACCTGGTGCCTCTGTGCGTTTCGGCACCTAGGCTCCTCAGGTTCCATCCCCTCGGACGCGGCGGGGTCCCTTCGGGCGCCCTGGTTGCTTCTCCGCTCCCGTCTCCGTCCTAGCCCGATTGCGAGCTCCTGCTCCCGGGTCGCGCTGCCTCCAGAGAGGCTTCCCCCAGGCGCTTCTCCCACCGTGGCGTTCCAGCGTTCCTTTTTGGCGGGCTCCGCCATTTTGTCCGCTTGTTTCTCCCCGGACAGGCCAGATTTAACTTTCTTGTCAGCGGGAGCCGCCATTTTTATTTTTATATTTTTGGGCCGGCAGCTGAATTTGTCCTCTCCCTCCGTTGACGGGGAGGACATTACTCTTTCTGGCCAGCCTCTCTCTGACGGGCGGCCACTGCCTCGTGTTGTTCAAAGAAATCATTTTAATAATTATTTTTTTCCTTTTTGTGTGTGACCGGCTGGACTGCTGACGGGGGGCGAGTGACCCGTGGGAGTTTTTTACTCTCCTGCCCCCTACTCCAATATGGCACCATTCATCCGAAGCTCAGCCAATGGCCCCAGCTTGGGAATGGCTCACGTCTGTGGATCTGTGCGACGCTTACTTACACATCCCCATCCGGCCACTTCATTACAAGTGCCTCCGCTTCCCGTATGCCTCTCACCAGTGGCAGTATCGGGCTCTGCCCTTCGGCCTTGCCACGGCTCCCCAAACCTTTACCAAGGTTCTAATTCCCCTCATCGCCAGCCTTCGAGTGCGGGGCATCACTCTCCATCCTTATCTGGACGATATCCTGGTACGAGCTCCTTCTCGTTCCCAGGCGGTAACAGCAATGCAGCCACCCTGCAGGTCCTCGCGGAACACAGGTTCATTATAAACGAAGAAAAGAGTCGTCTTCTCCCCGCGCAGCACATAGAGCATCTCGGGATGATTCTCGATACTCGCGCGGATTGCATCTTTCTGGCGGAGGCCCGTCAGCGCAAGATTTGGGCCCTCATTCAGCAGACCCTCTCTTGTCCCCGAATTTCGCTCTCTCACCTGGCGTCTCTACAGGGGCTTCTGGTCTCCTGCATACAGCACCTGGCTTGGGCCAGGCATCACCTCCGTCCTCTCCAGGCTTTTCTCCGCCCTTACCAGCGCCACAATATGGAGAAGACCAGGATGTGCTCCCCCCCACCCCCCCAACAGCTCCTCGACTCCCTCGTATGGTGGGTCCCTCCGCATCGGTTTTGGGAAGGCGTCCCTCTGACCGATCCTGTGCGAAAGGTTGTCATGACCGACGCAAGTCTCCTGGGTTGAGGGGCGCACATGGAATCCGAATGCATCCAGGGCACCTGGTGGCCAAGGGACCGGGAGCATTCCATGAATTGGATGGAGCTCAGAGTCATCCATCTAGCTCTCCTCCACTTCGCTCCTCGGATAAAGGGTTCTCATCTCCTGGTTCTGACGGACAACACCTCAGCGATAGCATTCATTCGCATCCAGGGGGGCTCTCGAGCCCCAGCCCTGCACAAGGAGGCCTCCAGCCTCCTATCTTGGGCCGAAACAAATCTTTTGTCTCTTTCAGCCAAGCATATCAAGGGGGAAGAGAATATCACGGCGGACTGGCTCAGCCGCAGACAGGTGGATCCGGGGGAGTGGTCCCTCTCCGCGACAGCATTTTGTCAGATATGCAACCACTTCGGCCCCCCGATAATCGACCTCTTCGCGTCGAGTTGGAACACCAAGTGCACGAGGTTCTTCTCTCAGTATTGCTCTCCTCAGGCGGAGGCGGTGGATGCCTTGAACACTCGCTGGCCTCAGGGGCTCTTGTATGCATTCCCTCCTTTCTCGATCCTTAGCAGTGTGATCGCCAAGGTCCGTTGGGAACATGCAACGATAATACTTGTAACCCCACGGTGACCTTGGTTCTCCGATCTTGTAAGCCTAACACGCCAAGACCCAATCCCCGACCTGTTGTCTCAGGGTCCAATCCGGTACAACAGTCCACTGTTTCTGCAACTGACAGTGTGACTCTTGAGAGAGAGGCTCTGAAGAGCTTAGGCTACTCAGACGCTGTCCTAACCACTCTTTTTTCATGCAGACGTCTTTCCACCATTCTTATCTACCAGGCTACTTGGAGGGTTTTCGTAGACTGGTGTGCAGCACATCAGGTAGACCCCAGGAAACCACGGATTAGCTCCATCCTCCACTTTCTGCAAATGGGTCTAGATAAGGGTCTCCGGGCTAGCACTCTCACCCTTCAGGTGGCAGCCCTCAACAAGACTCTAGCAACTATTAAGGGTAGGGGTATCTCAAGGCACCCCCATGTCCTGCAATTTCTGCGAGGAGCCAGGGCTCTGGCTCTCCCTGTGGTTCACCGCTTCCCAACCTAGTGGTTGAATTTGGTTTTAAGGGCTCTCACCGAACCCCCCTTCGAGCCTTTGCATTCCGTATCACTTTTCTTCCTTACCATTAAGGTGCAGTCACTTCCGCTAGAAGGGTCTCTGAGCTCGGAGCACCGTCTATTGATCCTTCGCTGTGAGTCTTCAAACCAAATTCAGTCGTTTTATGCCTCAACCCGACCTTTGTGCCGAAGGTGAATTCTTTGTTCCATAAACAGGAAGAGATCATCCTTCCCTCCTTCTTCCCCAAACCAGTCCACAGGTTGGAAAAGAAGTGGCACACATTGGACCTTCGTAGGGCCTTAAAGTTCTACATTAAGAGGACGGCCTCCTTTAGGAAATCTTCAACCCTTCTACTGGAGTTTACTCTTCACAAAAGGGGCAATAAGGCCTCTCGTCCAGCAATTGGGGGCTGGATTGCGGCATGTATTTCAGAGGCATACAAGGCCTCCGGCGTCATCCCGCCTCAGTCTATTCTTCCCCACTCCACCTTGGGGCATCTGCCTTTGCAGCATTCAGTGCCAGGGCTCCCTATTCAGAGATTTGTAGGGCAGCCACTTGGGCGACTCCCCATTCCTTTACCCAGCATTATAAGGTGGACTTGATGGACTCTGCTGATGCGGCCTTTGGTCGCAGGGTCCTTCAGTCGGTCCTTCTCTAGCCTTGATCCCCTGTTTCCCTCCCTGCTCGACACTGCTCTGGTAAATTCCAAGCTGCAAGAACTCCCGTCCTGCACATCCCAGGAGAAAGGGCAATTGGTTTACTTACCGGTGAATTGTCCATCTGGGTAATGTGCAGGACGGGAGCTCGGCCCTCCCACTGAGCGGAGATCAAGGGCTTGAGGTTTTTCTCAGGGGGTGATTCTGAACTTGGGAGTCTAAAGTGCGGATTGGGATTCGGTTCTTCTCCCTCCCCGTCAGCATTTCAGTCGGTTATACTTTTTACCAACATTAAATTTAATATAGCTTCTTTTAGGTATTTTTTCAGTGTTTTTATAGCTTTGAGAACAACTGACAAGTGGGAGGGATGAACCCCCTCTACACACAGCCAGTCTCCGCTTTACTGTAGTCTGCCTCCTAGTGGTCTATGCGGGGATCATCCCAGACTGCAAGAGCTCCCGTCCTGGACATTACCCAGAAGGGCAATTCACCGGTAAGTAAACCAATTGCCCTTCTTATATATTTTATTGCGATATTTGTGAGCCGCCCCGAGCTTCTTTTGGCAGGAGGGGGGGCGGGATATAAATTGTTAAAATAAATAAATAATTTTTAAATGGTTAATGGTAACCAACTTTCCTTTGGGGATGTTGTGTACCTGTGTGCAGGTGACAGTGTCCTAAACGGGCAAAGTTGGAGAGCCACTACCTAGTGGGTTATTGCAAGAGATGTGCACCCAGCCTATGAAAATACCCCAAGAGCTAATACTAGGTTTTCAGGGGAACCAGCAGTTGATCCTAAAAGCACCTGGAGAACAGATAAGTCTTCAGGTGCTTTTTAAAGGGGGGGGGGGGTTTAAAAAAAAATCCTCCTTGCTACAATTTCTTTGTGTGTGTGAATGTTTTATTGTTGTTTGCTATTGTATTGCTTTAAGGAAATATTACTGTTTTTTATAAGGCTGTCCCCTGTATGGAGGAACTGTCCGTTCTCCAGCGGGTCTGTATTTGTGCGTGTGCATGCCCCTGCTTGCGAGACTGTGATCTCCTCATCTGAAACGGGATTATGCTTTTCCTTCTAGTCGGCACTATCGATGTGGGGAAAGCCCGCCTAATGTTCTGGGATCTCGGGGGTCAGGAAGAACTGCAGTCCCTCTGGGACAAGGTATGGAATCAACGTTGCTTTTCTGAATGTTTTATTTCCTGCTAGTAACTTTGCTTCACTAAAATGCTGTTTAATTACAATGGCTAATCAGTCAGCTGGAACGACCAGCGCTGATCTCTTTGCATGTAGTCAGCCTGGATCTGCTTGAGAGACTCTCGTCATGATACCTTATACTTGCATAGTGCGTAACAGATATCACTTACGGCTAGGGTGGCCATACCTCCCCTTTAAAAGAGGACACTTATGAAAAATGCATGGTGCAAAATGTATTTTTCATAAGCGTCCTCTTTTAAAGGGGAGATATGGCCACTCTACTTATGGTCCTTCATCATGCATAGGCTTATGTGGGCGATTACTTTTCCCCTCGACGTACGATGCTATTGATTTCATTGGGACTATGTGCGGAAGTAATGCTGCTGTTTCCCTATTAAGTCTCTGCAACATGTTGGGTTCGGTCTCGCAGCATCTGTCTCTCCCCTTTTTACAGATGAGGGAAACGGTGGCCGAGAGTTAGTGACAAGCACCGAGTTCAAGTTGCTTATCCAAGATGTCCGAGAAACTTGGTGTCGGGATCAGAATGTGGGGGCTCAGGCCATGCTTCTGCAACACTGTGCAGAAAGTCTTTGCCCCTTCTCTCCTCAAACACACGCTTTCCCTCCTGACCTTCAGATCCTTTTAAAAAAAAACACAACTCTCTTCTTTCAGGCTTTCCCTAGCTCGTCTCCCATAGATTGTTCATGAATGCTTCTCCTTATGCTGTCTTATCCTGTCGCTGACCTCCCTTGGTAGCCAAACTACATGGCCATGAAACTTTGAGTGTCTCTCCCTATGTTCCCCTTCCTCTCTCTCCGTTATCCACCTTCAGTTGTAAGCCCCTCTGGTAAGGGGTCTATCTTTATCATATGTGTTCAGTGCCAGGCATACTGCTAACAATCAAACTAATAAATGTGAGCACCCGTCTATCCGCAGTCGCTGCTCTTGCCGCACAGCCGTGCACAATCCATCCAGCTCAAAACCATGTTTCTGCATTGGCATGCAGTTATTAGACTGCCTCTGCAGTGGCATCCGAATGCAGTCTGTATTACAAAAACATACCTGTCCCCATAGGACGACCAGATTTCTTGCTGTTTCTGGTAATAAATTGATCCTTTGCTATTGTTGTTTCAGTAGTTAACGTACCGTCCAATTCCAACTGCTAAATCCCACTGTGGTTCCCGGGAGTGCAGGCCTGTAGTAGAGGACCGTGGCTTGATGCAAACTTCTATACATGATTCTCTGTAAAACTTCCCCATGAAGGGAAACAGAACTACACCGTTGAGCTATGTTTCCGTTAGGAAGATTGAAGCATGGAAGGACAAGGACCTATTGCAGGCACAGAGAGTTTGCTATAGCTCCTCACCAAATGTGCAGTGCATGTGCTGGGTAAAAAGAGACATAAGCAAGCGAGAGAGCTTAAAAGTAAGATTCAGAACCCAAGCAAGTGCTAATGTAAACTGGATTTTTGTGACTAACTATTTGCACAACTAATGTAACCTTTTCTAACCACTTTGCTTTATGAGGGTCCACGTAAGGTATGCTGCCTACACAAGCTGGAGAATACTGAACAAAGGCCATTTTTAGACAGCCCTTCCCCCCCCCCCCCCCAGGCGGGTCTCTGTGCACCTCTGCACACTACTGGTGCGTTGGGGGGCTTCGCATGGCAGAGGATAGGTGTGCGGTCGGTGTGTACCCACACACCGTCCACTCATGCCCCTGCATGGAGCAACTGGGGAAAACCTGGGTTGCTCCGTGTGGGGGGCATGGGGCGGGGAGTGCATGGGCTGCAGGAGCGTGCCTCTGTTTATACCGCTCTCAGACGGGTGCCTGGATCCGTGAGAAATGGGTGGACTTCGGTGGGGGTGTCGCATCTAAAAACGGATATAGTAGCGAACAAAAGCCCTGAACTAGATCAGCGTTCTGCTCAGAGACAGAATTGCACAGCTCGTCATTCACTCTTTCATAGCCAGTACAGACCCAATCCCCACCATCCGAATGTCCATCTGAAGAGAACTGACCCAACATCGTTAATAAAATGGAGACTCTCAAACACAAAGATGGCTGGCTACATCAGGGCCCAACCAGGGAAATGAGCACCTTGTCACAGGCTTATAACCAGAAGCGGTGGGCACGGTGTCTTCTCTGTCTAGAGAGAAAGAACTCTTACAAAGCGATGTGGACAGAATTTGCACGGTCCGTCGCCTAAATTGTGTCTGGCTCTGGCTGGCTGATCCCAGCCTTTCATGGGTAGCGGAAATGCAAAGAGAGAAGCAAACAGTGCCAGCTGCTAAATGCCAATTCCTGTGCTGTCGTTTCAGTATTACGCTGAATCTCATGGGGTCATCTATGTTATCGACTCCACCGATGAAGAGAGACTCTCGGAATCGAAAAGAGCTTTTGGTGAGTGTGCGGGGTGTGTGTGTGTGTGTGTTTGCCTTTCGTCGCTTGCATTCTATTCCACTCCACAACACCCTCTCCTCTTGAAGCCCACGCTTTGAATGAAATGAGCATTTGTTAATCCACTTGATCATCTGCCTCTGTCTGACACGGATGTGAATTTTGCCCTTTGTTTCCGCATCACCATGTCATTGAAGTCAGTAGGAGCTGCTTGGCTCTATGGCCTGCTTTTCCTGTAACATGTCAGGATATTTTAGGTTGTAATAGTCCATCATGATAGAGCATGTGCTAACAGTTAGCGCAGGGGCAAGCCCCATTGATGTGAATGAGACCTACATCTGGGCTAACCCACCAGAGGATTACACACCGTTATATTACAGTTGCTTCTAACGGGGAGTTTTGCATCTGTTCTCTCTCTCTCTCTCTCTCTCTCGTTCAGATTTGGTTCTAGAATATTTGATCCAACTAAACAGGGATGAGCACAATGCCTTTCATTTTGTTCTGTCCATCCCAGCATTGTAACTGACGCTGCTGGATGGTGCTCAGTGTCCTAAACAGACCCTCACTTCCTTCTGTCTTACAGAGAAGATGGTAACCAGCGATGCTCTAGAGGGTGTTCCCATACTGGTATTGGCGAACAAACAGGATGTAGAGGTAAGACACTATAATGGGCCAAAAGTTGGTTTTTATATTTATTTATTTATTTATTTAAAGCATTTTTAACCCGCCCATCCTGCCACAGGCAGCTCTGGGCGGCGCACAATATAAAACATAAAGTAAAAACAACTTTTAAAATAAACAACAAGGGAGGTATAAAAAAATTCCCAACTGCCCCCCCTTAACCCATTCCCCACACCCTACCTGTCTTCCCCCCCTCCCCCCCCCCCAAAGCCAGGCGAAACAGCCACGTCTTACAACAGTGTCGAAACGAGGGGAGATCCAGGGCCAAACGGGCCTCCACCAGCAGGGAGTTCCACAGCCGTAGGGCGGCCACCGAGAAGGCCCTCTCCATCGTGGTCCCCCGGCAGACTCGGGGGACCTCCGATGACCGCAGGGGCTGATCCAGAACCCAGGGGCTGAGGCGGTCCTGCAAATAGGTTGGGCCGGGACCATTTAGGGCTTTATAGGTAAGCACCAACACCTTGAATCGGGCCCGGAAGACTACAGGCAGCCAGTGCAGAGACTGAAGAAACAGTGTAATATGTTCCCGGTGGCCCAATCCCACCAGGAGACGGGCCACCGCATTCTGCGCCAGCTGCAGTCTCCGTACCATCACCAAAGGTAGCCCCACGTAGAGTGCGTTTCAAGCCTAGAGGTGATGAAGGCGTGGATGACGGTGGCCAGGTCAGAGGCCGAAACCGACGCACCAGATGTAATTGGCGGAAGGCGTTCCTTGCCACAGTCTCCACCTGAGCATCCAAGCGGAGCTGCGAGTCAACGAGCACCCCCAGACTCCGTACCTGGGAAACCAGCGGAGGGCAGACCCCATCAATGATGGGGGCTGTTACCCCCGCTGCCTTACCCACCATCATCACCTCCGTCTTGTCGGGATTCAGCTTCAGTCAGTTTGCCCTCATCCAGTCCCCCACAGCTTCCAGGCACCCGTTAAGCATCGAGACTGCCGGGCCTGGGTCTGATGAACAAGAGAGGTAGAGCTGGGTGTCATCAACATATTGATGACACTGCACGCCAAACCTCCTGACCGCCTCGCTAAGCGGCTGCATATACACGTTGAACAAGAGAGGGGACAAAACAAAACCCTGTGGGACTCCACACAAGAGGTCTCAATGTGATGAAAAATAATCACTGAGTACCACTCGCTGAGTTCTTCCGACCAGGAAGGAGCGGAACCAGTCAAGAACCATACCGCCCACCCCTGCACGTTCCCACCGGTGCGTCACCAACATCTCATGATCAATGGTATCAAACGCCGCAGACAGATCTAACCGAATCAGCAGGGCCAAACGGCCCTGGTCTAATTCTCGGCAAAGATCGTCAACCAACGCCACAAGCGCAGTCTCGGTGCCATATCCCGGGCGAAATCCCGACTGCGAGGGATCAAGAAAACCGACACGATCGAGATGCTCCTGCAACTGCCGGGCCACCACCCGCTCAGTAATCTTCCCTAAAAGGAAGGTTAGAGACCAGCCGATAACTGGCAAGAGAGTCAATGTCAAGCAATGGTTTCTTGAGTAGGGGTCGCACCACTCGTTCCGTTTCCAAGGCTGGTTGTGTATTCATGCTGGCTGTGTGTTTTGCTGCTAGTCTGGGCATTATCAGCACCTTCTTGTTGCTAAAAAATAATTGCTTTGAATTTAACTTCCACTTGTTTCGACCATCTTCCCTTCCCCCCACCCCCTGCCACAAACCTGTAGCAAATATTTCCATCTCTGTGACAGCTGTTGTGAATTGCTTATAATTCACAATCAGTCACACGACACTGTTGCTTTGTGTTCCAGTGTGACACTATGCCCGTCAGTATGGAATTTTATCCAGCTTGTTCTATTGAGGCGAACAAGAACTCCTTGCATAACGGTGCCCAGTAGGTCTCTGTGTGTGCTGTTGTCCTCCTCTCTGGGCACCATTGTGCCAGGTCAGATGATGATGATAATGTTTTATTAAGTCATGAACCATAGGTTGAGACTAAGGACATACAAAAGGAACTTAGAAACTCTCAAAAGATCCATAATAAAAAACACAAAGAAAATCACAAACCATTAAATCAATAGCCATTGAAGCAATCAGTAAATAAATCAGTGAATAGCAGTAGAGAGATAGTGGGGAATCTCCAGCAACAGAGTCTACCCCTAGCCCTGCAGGGGATTTTGATTTTAATTTTGATTCCTTTTAATCAAGGCTAATGCCATTTTGGCAAGATTATGTATAGAGTCAGGGTCTTTGGTCGAAGTCAAAAAGATGAATAACTGTTGAAGCGACCAATTTTTAACCACAGAAGGCAAGAATTTCTGTCGGTACACATTCGTATACGGACAGGAGAATAATAAATTAAGCAGATCTTCAGTTTGAACCATCGAACAGCTGCACAATCTAAGGGGATATGGAGTCCCATTCCGTCTCCCGGTCAGCAAGGGATAAGATCAAATCTGAGGAGAGTTAACACTCTCTTCTCAGAGCCGAATTGTCCAAAAACCATCAAGTAAAGCTCCCTTCCAGGAGCCTTTTTAAAAAGCTGATAGAATGGAGCAGATTTTAAATTTGTGATCTTTCTCATATCTTCTGCAGTCGCCAAGTCGGCCAACTGCCTAGAAATCAAGAATTTGATCTTAAGATTAGGGAAAGGTAGCAATGCTTCCATCAATTGCCCCACCGTTTGTAAAAGAAAAATCAATTTCTTATCCCACTGGGACACAAGCGTTGGAGAGTTGAATTCGCGGATGCGAAATGTATGTGTTTTGCCGCTTCCTTCATTGTTACCGTTGCTGTATACAATAAGCGGTCTTTTCCCACATTTCGCCAATTTAATATATGAGCCACAGGCATGAGCACTTATCGCGGTT
>QEPC01014492.1:2172239-2212997 GCA_003113815.1 Sphenodon punctatus
GAAAACAGACATGACGCTAACCACCCTTTAACCACCCTTGGTGGTCACTTATGCATGTTTCAGGGCTGCATAGGGCACCAATACAGCCCTGCAACATGCCTAAATAAACACTAGGGATGGGCGAACGCGGTTCCGATGTTTGGACCGAACTCAGTCTGTTCGGACGTCCAAGCCAAACTCTCGAATTACCGAACAGTTCAGTCGTGTTCAGATTAGTTCGGATGAATTCGGGGGCAGGGAAAACGTCTTTTCAGGACAAAAAAAAAAGGGTTCGGTTTCGCTGTTTTTTGACTTCGGCCAAGTTCGGCCAACTCGAACTCAGCTGAACCGAACCATCGAACCCGAACTCAGGTTTCGAACCGAACATCCGAACTGCCTTCTGTTCGCCCATCCCTAATAACCACCAAGGGTGGTTAAAGGGTGCTTAGCGTCATGTCTGTTTTCACCCAGTGTCAGCATGGGGCTGAGACCCCAGCTCGGCCTTATTAAGAAACCTCATATTGGTTAGTTTATTTAGATCGTGACAGGATTGATAGTTATCAGCAGAAGTCACATAGTTGAGAGTTGAGCAATTAAGCTTTCCCTGTGTATATCTAAATTTTCCTTTAATTAAATCCTGGTGAATAGGGGGCAAAGCACTAAAAGCCTTAATAATATCTCCCTCCTCATGATCAGCATTGCATTTGGCCAAGCAAAATGCTATCAGTTTCTGATGGATAGTAGAGCTAAATAAATCCCCTAAGAACGGGGGCAGAGACGGCAGGGCCTCCCTATGATCACTCTCTAGTAGAGACTTTTTTGAGATTACAGTAGTGTCACGAATGCCAAAACCAGTAATAAGTGGTTCCTGGGTAGCCCCAGATGTAATTTCAACTTTAGTCCTTGAATTCAATTCATATGAAAAGACTCTGTCCATGGAGACCTCCCACCATCTCAAATGCTTTCGTGCCTGGAATAATTTCTGAAATAATATTTGCAAGTTAAAGTAAACTTTAAGACAAATAACCGAAAACTTCTGAGAGAGAAACACAGTTCTATCAATAGCACCTGGACCTATCAGGAGCCAACAAAAAAGATAAATTTCTGGCTACAGCCAGTTTATTACTCCAACAGGGAATTGCCCCATTGACACAGGACGAGCTTTAATCCAAATGGCCTTATCAAGAAATACCATGTATTTAGAGGCCTTCCTTCCTCTGTTTGCCAATAACCCATTTCTGTTTGACTCCCCCAGGGCCTAAATTATAATTATTACCATGAACCAATGACTTTGTCAAACAAATAGGAACAGAGGGGGCCTCCTTACTGGTTTGACAAAAATCTAAAGAATTAAGTTTGACCATTACATCAGCTATTTGAGACTTGACCTGAATCAAGGAATCACTCATCTCCAAAATACTTGAGAAGAGTGAGGAAACAGTCTCACTGATCAGAAAATGTTGTGCTCTGAGTACATCCCCCAGCGCAAGATCTTGTTCATCTGCCTGGATCTCAGGAAGCTCATTACTGATTGTTCCATGAACGAGGGAACAAGAAGGATTACCAACTTTTCCGTTTGCCCTATTATTATTCTGGCCATTTGGAAGGGACAAAAGATCGTCAAAAGGGACCGTTTCCTCCAGAGTAGAAAATCTGTTTGATAAAGGGATAGGATCTAAGTGTGCATCCTGAATGGATGCCTCATTTATATATTCATAGATCTTAGCCTGTTTTAAACATGGTTGTTCAATCGTATTGACAGGAGAGTTGGGACGCCTTGATCGCTTCCTTTCCGACAACACTCTTTAAAAAAAACACCAAATAACAATAGTAATTATAATAATAATAGCAAACAGTGCTTAATCCCAATAGATATCAAGCTCTTCCCAAAGCTTAAACTTCGGAACACTTGGCCCCTACGGAATGCCTAGCCTTCTACAGGACTGGTGGTTGGCAGCACTTGGCCCCTACGGCGTGCCTAGCCGTCTACAGGGCTGGTTGTTGGCAGCACTTGGCCCCTACGACGTGCCTAGCCCTCTACAGGGCTGGTGGATGGCAACGCTTGGCCCCTGCAATGAGCCTGGCCCTTTACGGGACTGGTGGGCGGCAACACTTGGCCCCTGCAATGAGCCTGGCCCTTTACGGGGCTGCTGGGTGGCAACACTTGGCCCCTGTATCAACAACGTCCAGGAGGCGCAGCAGCCCTATATGCCTCGGTCGGCGCCTAAGGCCGTGCGCACAACGGCACGCCCTTGCACACGCAGCATTAGGTGCGCTGCACACCCACGGCACAGCCGTAGGCAGATGCCCCGCCTTAAGCCGAGCGGCCGGAGGTTCACCACGCGCCCCCGCTTGCTTCACAGGTGCCTTGCGTTTAGCTGGCAGAGCACACGTCCAGGGAAAGAGAAGCAAAGAGAAAGTCAGCCCTCTCAGTGAGGGAAACACAGACCAGGCGGCAGCTGCAACGCCAGTCCAGCTGGCTGTCAGCTCTCTCCCAGCCCTCCGATCTGAAGCGCTCGCCGACAGGTCACATGATGAGGTGCCTTGGTTCCTCCTCTCGTAATTAGGCCCATGCTGCCCAATGAGAGTTTCGATCTCTGGTCTGCAACTCACTCCAGCAAAGTGAGTAAGTGGCAGAGGGTGTTACTGGTTTCTCTTGAGCACTCTGGATCAGACTGCACAGAAGGCCCGCCCGAGTTCGATATCGGATCGCGCCCTGTCGTAAATTCCCCTCCCAAGGAAATATAAAACTGTGATGTCCTCTTCCACCCTCTTTATGTTCTTCTCTCTGCATGCAATCTGCCTGTAATTCCATTGGTTGCAGTACCATGTCTTACCTCCAGAGAGTGCCAGATACTTTTACAAGACACAGTTTGAAATATCAGAATATTACAACTGTGGGCAAAGTTACCAAACCCAGGAGCCGCATAGCAAAACTTTCACATTGCTGAGAACTACAAGGCATTCCATTGATTGCAGTTCCCCTGACCCCAGAGACAGAACAGCGCCGCTTCCCCCAACTCTGCCTCCCTCCCCCCCATCAAAGCTCTGGCTCCCAGCTGGTCTGATGGGTTCAGATCACAGCAGTAGCGGCGCAGAGCACGCTCCCACAACCCCCTCCAGGCTCCTGGCTCGGCTTCACTTGCTCTTGAGGGCGAGCCACATGGCTGTGCCCCTCCACCCCCCCCAAGCATCCACCAAGAGTCGCATATTTTAATCATCTTCCTGCTTTTCCACTATCCTCTTTAACTCCAAATTTAGTTACACAGCTGCCGCAGCGATGCAGTTGGCATATTAGACCTTATGAAACATTACAACCCTGCACAAAAAGTGTCTGGTTTTTTTCCTCCCTCGCATCTTCCCGTTGAGCCAATCCACTTACGCATTCCTGAGAGCTGCTCGTTTTCCCATTCAAGAAGAGTCCTCTGTTTCCAGAGAGGTTGCCAAAATCAACATGGCTCGTAAAAATTTGATGGATCCTGTGCATGGAGATTGCTGCCCCTAGGATGACAGTTCTACATGCAAACTCATAGCGGTGCGTCGGCACTAACAAAAGCTCAAAGAACTCGCCAGCCTCCGTAACTTCTCCCGAATGATGCTCCCTGTCAGCTTGTTCAGAGCTACAGCCTTCACTGATGCTGGAGCATTTCCAGAGCTGCGACCAGGAGAAATGAAGCTTCAGAATTCCAGAGCCTGAATGCATGGATGAGATGATCGGGCTTATTCGGAACTGGGGAAATACCTAAGGGATGGGCTGTGCCTAAACCAAAACTGAACTGTTTTTCTGATGCACCAAATTAAAAGGATTGTAGAGGGATTCTTACTTCTAAGTGCAGGAGAGCACATGGATTGGGCTGCGACATCCTTTAGGGGTGAAGTTATTAGAAGGAGAACTCTCTCCTAGAGAGGAGTTTGATAAAGTTAACAGGTTAGGCGCTAGAGAGGAACTAAGAGCCTCAGTTAAGACAGACACAGACACACACACAGCGGCCACGGAACAATGAACAAGTATCTGCGTCCAAATGCTATAAGTCTAAAAACAGACACTGGTGAACTGGGTTCCTGGCGATAACTGATATAATGGGACGCGTGGGAAACGTGGTGGAAGGACAGATATCAATAGGGCATTGTTCTTCCAGGCAACAAACCAACAATGCTGGAGTAGGTGGTGCCGTTAGGGAAGTTGCGTGTTACATGTTAAATCAGGGGTGGGGAACCTTTTCCCTCCCGGGCACCACTTTGAATATCACTACGAGCTCCAAGCGCAGCATAGAAATTGGGGGCAGGGGGGGGTGCTGAATTTGTTATTTATTACATGAATTTTATATCCCACACCCTCGAGCACAAAGGCAGCTCGAGGCAGCATACAAAATAAATACATTATAAAAACAATAAAGTTTAACTGTATAAATATATTATAAAAGTGCAATTAAAAGGAGCTGCTAACCCAAACACCGACCCAACCCTCCCACCCACTCCCCATCTCCCCCATTAAAGGCCTGGCGGAACAGCCAGGTCTTACACTGTCGTTGGAAGGAGGGGAGATCCAGGGCCCGACAAACCTCTACCGGGAGGGAGTTCCACAGCTGCGGACCAGACACCAAGAATGCGAAACTCGGGGGACCTTGAGGAGGGCGTCTTCTTCAGCTGACCACAGGGACTGCTCCAGGACGTGACGCCGTCCTGCAAGTATGCGGGGCCCAGGCCATGTTGGGCTTTATAGATTAGCACCAACACCTTGAACCGGGCCCAGAAGACTGTAGGCAGCCAGTGCAACAAACGGAGTACAGGTGTTACGTGCTCACGCTGACTCGTCCCCATCAGGAGACAGGCCACCGCGTTCTGCACCAGCTGCAGTCTACGGACCATCAAGGTTACCCCCAAGTAGAGCGTATTACAGTAGTCTAATTTTGAGGTGATAAAGGCATGGATGAGGGTGGCCAGGTCGGAGTCTGAGACATACGACCAAAGCTGTTGTACTAGACGTAACTGGCCAAACGTGCTCCTTGCCACGGCTGCCTCCTGGGCATCCAGGTGGCATGCGAGTCAAGGTACACCCCCAGACTTCAAACCTTGAGGGATCAAGGAAGAGCGAACACCATCAATGACGGGAGCCACGAACCCCTCCACTCCTGCCACCGTCACCTTCGTCCTGCCGGGATTCGTTTTCAGCCGGCTCACCCTCATCCAGTCCCCCCGCAGCCCCCAAACACTGAGTAAGCACCGAGACCGCCGGGCCTGGGTCTGCGGAAAAAGAGAGGTAGAGTTTGGTGTTATCAGCATATTGATGGCACCGAACGTCAAACCCTCTCACGACCTCGCCCAGCGGCGGCATGTACATGTGGAACAGGAGATGGGATAGAATGGAACCTTGCAGTACTCCACACGTGATGTCCCGGGGGGAGGAGGGGGGAAGATGATAAATCCTCCAGCACCACACACTGAGTTCTCCCAGCCGGGAATGAACGGAACCATTCGAGAACAATTCCGCCCAGCCTGGTCCCGCATGCGAATCACCAACCTCCCATGATCAACCCTGTCAAATGCAGCCGACAGATCTAACAGGATCGAAAGGGTCGACCGGACCCGATCCAGCTCCTGGCAGAGGTCGTCAACCAAGGTCACAAGCGCAGTGTCGGTGCCATAACCCGGACGAAAGCCAGACAGCGAGGGATGCACTTAAGTAAAGGAAGGCCCAGATCCTGGTTTTGTGCTATAGATCTGTCCCCTCTCTCCTTGTGTGCATGGCCCTCATCTCTGCACAGGTTTCAGTGGTCGGAGATGGGAACTGGATCCAAGGCCCAGATCCAGGACAGGAAAGTAGTGATGCGGTTTTCTGATTGGTTTAGCTTGCTGAGCACCATCCAGACTTCCTTGAGATTTGTAGATTAAATGAAATTGGATATTAATAAAAAAGCATTCTATTATTATTATTATTATCAGGGACCCAAGTTGATTGCGTTGCTGCAATTTGCAGTGATTGTCGCAGAATCAGCCAATCCTGACCATGACCCGAGGGTAAATAGGCCTCTGGGAGATGAATTGTGGGTGAGTGGGGTCTGAAGGCCCGATGTTTGCGTGAGGGAGGTGCTGAAATTCCAGAGGATTTGAGTTGTGTTTGATTAACAAAGTTGTGATTCTATGTCAAACCTATTGCAAATTTGCTTCCCAGCATGCATAGTTATGCAAATCAAGTTAATTATGCAAATATTAATGCTTGCGGTGAATTTGCAGAATTTGGTTTCACTGGTTGCAGAATTTAAGATTTTTTGGTGCAGTGAACTCGAGTCCCTCATTATTATTTATTTGACATATATAGTGACAGCAATGTACCAGGTGCTGTACACTCAATAGTTAGAGACAAGTCCCTGCCCTAAGGGGCGTACAGTCCAAGAAATACAAGGAAGGGGAGACAAGGGCGAAATTAACATCGGGGGAGACAAAGATACATTCATGAAGTTGAGAAGTTGCAGGTGCCTGTGCTTAACTTAGTGACAGGGAAGAGAAGGATTCTGAGTGAAGAAGGGAGGGAAGAGGAAGCAATTTCTTCCCCATGACAAGCTAGGGAACGCCTGATGAAAGAGGTAGGTTTTCAGGAGGGATTTGAAAGTTGGGAGGGAGGGAGCAGAGCGAACCTATCCAGGGAGGGAATTCCAGGCATGAGGGGACAGCAAGAGAAAAGGTCAAAGACGTTTAGAGGAGAAAAGGGCACGAGAAGATGAGGGTAGGAGCAGCGGAGGAATGACGCTATCAGGCAGGAATGCGGCAGGATACAAGAGCAGAGAGAGATGGG
Source organism: Sphenodon punctatus (assembly GCA_003113815.1). Classification (NCBI taxonomy): domain Eukaryota; kingdom Metazoa; phylum Chordata; class Lepidosauria; order Sphenodontia; family Sphenodontidae; genus Sphenodon; species Sphenodon punctatus. The sequence continues at coordinate 2,179,012 of QEPC01014492.1, forward strand.
GGAGCAAGGCCATGAAGAGCCTTGGAAGTGAAGACCAGGAGCTTCAACACGTTTGAAATCCTAAGTAGTGCCCTTGGATGTCATCAGAAGTGTTACATGCAGCCCTGCGGGTTGCAAAATGCTCGCTGGGATGCTGGAGCCCATTTTACACATTTCTACGCAGACTGACTTTCTTAGATCATAGGCACCCTGACAACCCCCTTAACCCAAGTGTCTTGCACCATCTCCCCTCCCTTCCCCAAGTTTGTTCGGGAGCACATCATACAATGAGCCATCAAGGGATGGATTGCATCGGAGAAGAAAGTCAGTAAGTACTGAGCGTTGCTGGGTGTCATGTGTCCAAGAATGTCTCCACCCACTGACATCAGTAGCAAAACTCTTATTGAGTTTAATAGTGGAGGAATGTACTCTAATATGGACTTTGGGTGGGAAGGAATGTGACTTTACTTGCTAAATTGAGGAGCGCGTCTGAAAATGAAATCTGAGCCCCCGAGCTTTGGAAGGACAGTGGCTTCCTGGGAAAACCAATAAAAGGGATCTGTGAGAAGTAATGGTGAAAGTTCTTGGAACTTGATGGTTTTACAGAGCAGCTAGTTCAGATCAAGGAAGTTTACCCCTTTCTGCATGCATCATTCATCTGTGACGTTCCTCTTAGAACTGTAATATTTTAACCCTTTCCTCCCTCCAATAGCTGTACGAACCTGTAAAGTGAACAGGACCATGGTAGATGGGGCAGGCTGGCTATGCATTGTACCTGGCTCTCCTGATTTCCATCCCATCCTGGCCCAGAAGTAACACAAGCCCAGTCTTCATATTTCTACCCTGTCAAAGCTTCACAGTTATTCCTGGTGTCTTCCTGATCATTGGCCTCACGGCATCATTGGGTGCTTTTATACGGACAGCACCCATGACTCTGCTCCGCCTCTCACCTGTGTGGCCCCGTTCGTGTAAAGGTGGACCACTAGATAAGCAGGTGGAGCAGAGGCAGAGCAGGCTGCTCCTGCCCTGCTAGCGGTGCGCCATAACATCCCAGAGCACCGTCCGCAGAGCAGGCTGCGATCCTACCTGCAGGACCACCTCATCCTTCGGGCCCTGGATCGGCCTCTGCGGTCGGCCGGGAGTGCCCTCCTCGAGGTGCCCCGGATTTCTCGGGTGTCGACTTTGGGGAGGGCGTTCTCTGTGGCTGTGCCGCGGCTGTGGAACTCCTTCCCGCTGGAGGTCCACTTGACTACCGACCTCCTTTCTTTCGTAGACAGTGTAAGACAGATTTTAATTGTATTTGATGTTATTTGTTTTAATCTGTTTTTAAATATGCTGTTAGCTGCTCCGAAATGCTTTTAGCAGGAGAGGGTGGCATACAAATTGTATTAATAAATGAATAAATACTCTGGACGGCTGCTGCATCTCCGCTCCTGGCTGGGGGTTGCCCCAGGCAATGCCATAGAGCTGCAGCCTAGAGTGTTGGGCGATCTGCCCGTAGCTCTCTGGTTTGGAGGAGAGGGGCACCATGTGATTAGGCTGTGGCTGCTGTTGGGTCTGTATAAACCCAGCGCAGGTGGGGCTGGACATGGGCAGACGTGGGGGGAAGGGGTGCACCCCCGGAGCAGAATCGGGTGACCACCTGCAGGTCCCTCTAAAGACACCCGTTGTCTTTTCTGGCAGGGCACATTCAAAAGACACACTTTGGCAGACAGACTTTGGATTGGTTTCTTTTTAAAAAAAAACACACAACAAAACCACAAAAAACAAAACTCCTGAGTGTAATGCTTGAAGCTACACCAGGGAATGAATGGAAATGGATGTTTGTGGAAGGGTTGTTCAGGAGATGCGAATTCCTGGAGAGTCAGTATGGGGCTTTCTCCCCCCGCCCCTCTGGAAATGTCATTCCCCAGGTCTGAAGTAGCTAACTGACTGACCTTTCCAGAGCAGACTGCATGGGTTTTGTTGCTGTAATGACATTTTGGTCTATGATCTCGCTGGTCTTGTTTCCATACCTTTTTTGTTGTGTTTGATGTGGTTTTACATGGGGAACAAGGTACCGTTCTAAACTGATCATTTAGAGGGAGGAGGAGAAAAGCCCCTTAAGCTATGCTGACGTTCCCTCTGCGAACACGAAATGGACCCTAGCGTGGCTGGGCAGTGGGCAGAATAAATCAATCCCCTCTGCTCCTGACCTAATTTCAGAGGAGAGAATCTGAGTTGAAACCATTGGCCAATCTCTCGCTCATTGCCTCTCTCCTGTTTCCTCTCCTTGAGCTGAAATGTATTAAATTCCCAAGGTTGATTCATCATCCTTTGACTGTTTGCTAGAGCCAGTTGAGATAGCACGTAAGTGTCTTCTCATCAGAAACTTTGATGGAAATTGAAACCACAGAAACTGGAAAGGGAAGTGACTAAAGTAGATGAGTTTCTAGCTGCAAGGATGATTAGAGCATTCAGGGCTACTATGGAGTTCTGGGAAGAGCCCTTTCACCATCACTCTACTTAGAGTTGGCCATGATGAAGGAGATGGATTCTCTGGTCCTCTTCCACACAGGGTAGAAAAAGGTTTAAGCTGCCCAAAACTGTGACATTTTATAGATCACGGAGAATGTCCCCACTGCCCTGACGTGCTTGGGCAGTTGCATGTTGCTGTGCTTTTGGGAAACAGCTAGTCTGTTTTACGTAAAACAGCATGAACCACAACGAAGCCCCTTCTCGTGAGCACGAGCCCCTTCTCATCTGGCTGCACATCCAAAGTCTTGGCATCCAAAGAGTGCCTTGGCTGTCCTCTGAAAACCAAGTCGCTTTGCATTTTATACTCTTAGCAATTGACTCTGATTGTAGGGAGTGAGTTCTACACTGATGGGACTGCAACAGCAAAGGCCCAATCACCCGCTGTCCTAAGGCGTGATGGCAGGATCCCGACACAGCAGGTGGTTTTTGATACCCATCAGTGTGAGAATCCAGGAACAGATCTCAAATATAGCCAGGGGCCTATGGTGAGGAAATGCTGCTGTTAGCCCTAGCTTAGTATTGTGGTCCAGCTGGGGTGCTGAGAGTTGTGAGATGCCTACTGGAGGCCTCTGCCCTAAAGTGATTGAAAGGAAAAAGGTCCTCTAATGGTGCAATCTTTCTGTCATTAAAGTCAAAAGGGGTGTGTGTGTGTTTTGCTGTTGACTTTAATGTTGGATTGAACCCTAAGTTGGGGATCCTGCCCTTCAGGAAAGTTGTCACTGTTGAGGTAGCAGAAGTCTGTGCGGTTGAGGATGTTTCAGGGTAGAGTCATGATACCCAGCCCACCCCCATTTGTCATAGTTCTTGTACATCTTGGGTAAATATTAGGCACTTACTAGCATGAATCCCTCCATTTCTTTGGAATTTCATCCCATGTTACAGTCAAACAAGCTGACGCCCACATGCTTCTAGGGAGAATTTACTTTACATAAAAACCAAAATGGCACGGTACCAAAATGCAGCTACTCTCCATTCTACTTCAGCAGCCACAATAGTTCTTTCTTTTTTTTTCCCCCTTCAGTACTTCCTGGAAAACAAGTTACACAGCCTGTAAATTGCTGGCTCCCTGTCTCATGGTTATCCTATTTCATGTCCTCACAAGGGTAGAATTTGAGAGACTGCACCGGCCTGCGTTTTGGGTCACTGTCTTTAGCTGAAAATTTCAAGAGCCATCTAGTTTAACCCTCTGGTCCAAGGCAGGATCCCTAGACTGATAGGCCAGCTTCTTGACCTCCAGCTCCACCCATGGGATCCATCCCTGTTGCCCGCCGAGCTTTGGGGAAGGAGAAAGGGCTGGAGCGTTTATTTTCTGATTCTGCAGCCGCCAGGGGAGCAGGGCCAGGGGAAAAGCAGATGGGCCCCAGAGTTAGGAAGGGGGCATCGCCAGGGAAGAACAGCAGCTGACATGAAGCACTTAGCCACTGCTTCCTTTAGGGGGGGACCCTGGGCTACCCCACACACTTTAAAATATATTTTTAAAAAATACCATTTTCCAGCTATGTGCCATCTAGGCAAGAGGTTGTTCTTAAATTTGCACACGGTATATGCAAATTTTATGCATATAGAGCACTGGCTCTCCCTACCTCTGGAACTTTGAAAGTAGCTCTTGATTGCTGAAAGGTTGGGGACCGCTGAGCTTATAGCATCACAGGCAGATTCTTGTCGAGACAGTGTTTTAAAACCTCCAAGGAAGGAAGCGCCGCAGCCTTCCTAGGCAATTCAACTGCTTGCCCAGTATTTTCCCTAAAATTTAACCAGACTCTACTTTGCTACAATTTACACCCACTCCCACGTGTCCTATTCGCCATCTTTTTTTGTGGCAAACCTTTTATCCCTCCCCACCACTTAATTATCTTCTCTCTGTGCTAAACATACCCAGGTTCCTGCAGCCTTTCCTCCTGTGTCTTGCGTTCTAACACCTTGATCATTTTTGTTGCTCTCTTTGAATTATTTTCAAGTTGCCGATGCCCTCCTTGAAGTGTTGTTGCCCCCAACTGAATGCGGTGCCCTAGGCGTGATCTCACCAGTGCTGAGTAAAATGGCACCATAGGCAGTGGAATCCACTTAAGCTGAATTTGCATAACTCAAATTTCTGGATAAGTAGAATTAACTTGTCGTCCCCAGCCACAGGCCTGTTGCAGATATATTGCTTCTTGATCTGGATAAGTAGAATTCTGAACCCTGATAATTCAAACTTTTAAGGTGTCTACTATATTACCCACTCAGCTAAAAACATATCAGTATTAATTATTCTTGGCAGCATGTGGTTAAAATATTGTTAATATATATCCTGTCAGTGAGAGACTGCGTCAGGCAGGTTGGAGATTGGAACAGGGCCGGCCCTAGGGTTTGTGGGGCCATGTGCGAAATCTTGGTGCAGGGCCTAATTTGAATAATTAGGCCCCACCCATTTATGCAAATACACAAAATTGCATATTTTGCATAAATGGCCAGATCTGCACACATGCCTTGGGCCCATTTTAGTCCCAGCACTTTTTACCCCTTAGCTTCCCACACAGAGCACCCCCTTGCCACTTGTCTCTCAGATCCATCCACCCCCTTGCTTAAACCACCCCCAACATGCCAAAGTACCCCCTCATCTAGCTCCCTCCCCCAGTTTCCCCTCCTGCCAATACAGGGAGGGAAGAGGAAGAGATGGAGGGCAGGGCATTATTGATTTTTTGCAAGAATTTGGCAGTAATAGTAAAAACAAATGAAAATAATCAAGCAAAAGTGTTCGTATGTAGTAATAACAGAACAAATGCCTTTTTCAACAAGACGTTTAGGAGACAGGCGCGACGTCTGTACGTTTATAGTTAGTCCCAGCTTTATGCATAGATCTAGAGTGAAGCGAAGGTTGGCATTTAAGGTGTCTGGGGTATTAGTAACCAGTCATTTAGGTAGGGGGAAATGGCAATGCCCTGCTCACGAAGGAAAGCTATGACAGGGGTCATAACCTTAGTAAAGACCCTAGGGGCCGAGGAGAGTCCAAATGGTGATGAACAAAACTGAAAATGCATGGAGTCATGGGTGAAACGGAAGAATCTTCTACAGGAGGTATGCAATCTAACATGAAAATAAGCATCTTTTAGATCAATAACTGCATACCACTGACCCTGCTTCAGGTGGGTTCTTAAATTGTCCATCTCAAATTGTTCTTAAATTAAATCTGGTGCTGGATAGTGATTTGAAACAATCTACTAAAAGATCATGAGATTCCAAATGGAGGCGATTCTCCTATTGGTTATCTGGGAGCTCCATCCCAGTAGATCAGGTAACCGTGCCACTAGTCCTTCAGTACTTGTTGGACCTGGCTGAGAAAGGCCTTGCACACTCTTCTATACGAGTGCATCTCTCAGCAATAGCTCAGCGCGTTGCCCTCCCAAATTCCCAATCCCCTTTTGGTCACCCTCTGGTAAAAAGTTTCTTAAGGGACTAATTAATTTGCTTCCCCGTCACAGACACCCCGTTTCTCAGTGGGATCTGAACCTTGTTCTAGATCAACTGACAAAACACCCTTTCGAACCTGCAGAACAATCTGACCTGTTCCACTGGTCTCTGAAGACTGCCTTTTTGGTTGCCATCACGTCCCTTAGGCAGGTGAGTGAACTCGCCGCTATATCTATCAAGGAGCCTTACTTCTCAGTCTTCCCAGACAGGATAGAGATCTCTCTCCATCTGTCGTTTATCCCTAAAACGGTGTCCAGATTTCATATGGCACAAAAAATTGTCCTCCCAGTATTCCTCCCTCCACCTCATGAGTCAGAAATCTTAGCCAGATTTCACTCTTTGGATGTTAAGAGAGCAGTCCTGCTCTATTTAGACAAGACCCAGCACTGCAGACGGACTGACAATTTGTTCCTCTCCCCTTCCCTTCCCAAGTTAGGGCAAAATGTTTCATCCCAAACTATCTCAAAATGGTTAGTGCATTTGATCTCCTTTGCCTATGAGCCAAGCTATTATTAAGTATTGTTTTAGGTCATCCTCTTAGTTCTACTAACAGGCAAGTACTAATCTTTCCTAACCATATATCCTTGGAACTTGGGAAAGGGGATTATTAGGGTCAAATAGCATAAATATAGGAAAATGATCACCAAACCCAAAGGGAAAGACCACAAAGTCTACCAAATTTTTTCTGCTACAACAAGGGATAGCTATATAATCTCTATTATTATTATTATTATTATTATTTTATTATAAACATTTATATAGCGCCAGTAGTGTGGCCTGGTGCTGTACAGAACATGACACTCACCCCAATGTGAGATATAAAGGTCAAATCCCCACACCTGTCGGAGTTCAATGTTCCATTAAGCAACCTATAATTGTTCCTATAAAGAAACTTTAGCACCTGTAGGCCGAAAGCATTAAGTTTAGGGTCTCTCGAGCTTCGGGGAGGGTCAAAATAAACTTCCTCATTCAGGTCAAGGCCCATTGCTGTGGCCCTGACCCTGACCCTATCCATAGAGCCAGTTCTGGCATTAAAATCCCCGAGCAGCATCACCAAAATATTTGGATATTCATTATCCCAAACATTCAACAAAACTTCCAAATCACTCCAAAATTTATGACGAGCATAAAAAGTCCCTAATGGAGTAAGATATATATTAACAATGATAAACCTTGAAAAACCCATCCAGCCCACCAAAACGGCCAAAATGCCCTCCACTTCGCACTCTATCCTGGAACACTGGAATCTTGAATCGGATCTAATTAAAATAGCCAATCCCCCAGCACGCCTTCCTCTCCTTCCTGAACATTTAGCAGGAACGGCCCAACTATGAAATCCCGGAATAGCTGGGCTTTGATGTTCAGTAGTCCAGGTTTCCTGGAGGCATAGGATATCAAATCTTGTCAATTCACTAAGAAGGATATCCCTCTTGCAAGAACCCCACCCCGCCACGTTCCAGGAGAGAGCAGTCAGGCACTCACCCCACTTAGCTGAGAGTGAGGGAGATCCCTGAAGTCACTGACAGAGGTGGCAAATCAGATGGTTGCACAAGCATAAGATCCAAATCGTCCAGGGAGAGCTGGTGGGTACTGGTGCCCAAGGCTACCGTTTCACTCTGGGCAACCTCAATAAGGTTACCTGATGAAGATGGTGAGTTTAGGGTATGAGGCGCACCATCATTCAAGGTATTTTTCTGGAGATTTTATACAAACTATCCAGCCGTTGAAAAACCCGATCCTGTTCTATTACCGATTAATCCTCAAATACCGCAACAAACTCCTCATCCCGCTCAGCCCTATAATCTGGTGCTAATAGAAAATCCAGTTGATTGGTTAATTGGACTAAATGGTCATCCTGCTTACTTTTTCAGGGACTCCTACCGGGGAGTAGCCAAGCTACATCCCCACCGTCTATACCGGTGGCCGAACTAACCCCCGCTGTAGTTGGGGAGACCATATTATAACTAGACAGCTGGGGTGGTTTACTGGTCTTTGATATCGGCCTTCTAGAACTATCCGTCCCACCACTATATGGTGCCACTCAATCTGTTGATATTCCCCTAGTAAGTAAATGCTTCCTTGCCTGAAATATCTTTTGAACTAATTCTGACCCATAAAATTCGATTGATAACTTAACGAAAGAACGGGTGTTGGAGAACCAATAAACATCCTTGATTACAGCAGGCGCCACTCTCTGATGTAATAAATGGGATAGATTGATGGCTACACGACCTACATTGACCCAGCTGGGAAGCCTACCGTTATTCAAAGGTGTAACTTTCAGCAACACCCTATTGGGGTAAAGCAGCGGTCTTTCATTCATCCATAAAGTACCTGCACTATGGAATTTTTGAGCAACCTCCACACTGGAATCTAATAGTCCAAGGACCCTACTAGAATGAACCTGCGCATCCCCCCCTCTTTCCCCAAAACCTCAGCTCTGACCTTATCAATTTCCTCCATTACTGCCTGTAACTGGCCTTTAATTAAAAACAAATATTGACTCATATCAGTAATTTTGTTTAGTAACAACATAACTGTCTGGGCAGTTAAATTACACTGGGCTTACAATAGTTCCCCCAATTGCATTGAGGCAGAACCATCAGGCTGGATTAAGACAGGAGCCAATGGATGGACTAAACCTGACGAACCCTTGGAGAAATGGGGATGCGGTAAACCACTATGCTGGGCAGAAGGTAAAACAGTAGATAAATCCTTCTCTATTACATTTAAATCGTCCATACAATCCTGTAAACAGGAATAACGATTTTTCAAAGTAATTGCTGGTATCGGCTAATCAGCTGGAATTGCTAACAGGTCAGTTGCAAAATCAGTTATTTTTGCCTGTTTTGAACGTGGCGTTTCTGTCAGATGTGTAATAGGTGAGGGCAATCTCTGTCTTGTCTTCTTTTCCATAGTTGTGAGTCCTGTCGCGGGAATCTGTATAGTGCCTAACCTACTGGGTATAGATGACTTAGTAACCCCGTCTAACCAAATCCGTAGAACAATGGGAAAAGAAATTGCCTCTGTGCCCCTCCGGCACCTAAGGCCGCGCGCACAAGGGCGTGCCCTTGCACGCGCTGCCCCAGCACACACCACCGGCACCGCTTCTGTCGGATGCGTTCCTTTGAGGCCCCGCTCAGCCGCGCTGACACTGGCTCCACCCAGCTGCTCGCTCACTCCTCTGCGCCAAACACTATCTCCCCTCGCCGCATGCTGCTTTCGCCGGGTGCATTCTTTTGAGGCCCCGCTCAGCTACGTTGACACTGGCTCTGCCCAACTGCTCGCTCACTCCTCCGCACCAAACACTGTCTCCCCTCACCACACGCCACCTCCGCTGGGTGCATTCCTTTGAGGCCCCGCTCAGCCACGCTGACACTGGCTCTGCCCAGCTGCTCGTTCACTCCTCTGCACCAAAACACCAGACAGCACTCCACCTTATGGTAAATCAAAAGTTATGTTTTTTTGTCAGGGAGAAGAAAAACTATAGATGGTCTTTAGGTTCTTACTCCATTCAGCAGGTTTATCAGTATAAATATCTGAGGGTAAATTTTCAAAATACTGGTAGCTGGACTAATCAATTCAAAATGGCTTCTAATCAAGCTTTGTGTATTAAAGGAGCCATCTTGCGGTATTTTCATAAGAAGGGGAATAACAAGGTTATAATGGCTATACAGGTATTTAATGCCAAGATCAGGGCACAATTTTGTATGGGGTGTCAATTTGGGCTGTTGTTTTCAATTTGGATACCATACAAATGGAATTTTTGAGGAATATTCTTCTAACTCCAATAGGAGTTCCCTCTGTGGCGATATGTGTCGAACTAGCCCAAGGGAGCTGGAATAATATAGCGCTATGACATGCTCTTCACCTCTGACTGACGCTCAGCATTTTCGATCAGACTGGGCTCTTTAGAGATCTGGCGCAAGATTCCTTTAAATCTTCCCGGTCAGTGACTATGGATATGCAGTTACAAAAGTTGGGCTTTTCTCTACCGTGTTGCCTTTGGAGGGGATTTAAGACTGCTAAAGCCAAATTGATTAATAGATTGAATGACATTTCCCATCAATTGGATTTATCTGAGATAGCCTCATCCTCTTCTTTGGGTCCTTTTCTTGCTCTGGCTCTGATACAAGGGAAAATGGCTGCCTATTGGAGATATCATCTCACTCCTTTACAGGCTAAACGATTTCTCCTTGCCAGACTAAATGCCTTGCCTACGATGGTCTCGAAAGGGCGCCGGCTGGCCATACCGTTTGACCAGAGTCTGTGCCCCTTTGACCAAATTGAAGTAGAAACGGTAGGTCATGTTCTTTTCGAATGGCAGCTTTGGTTGCAATATCTATTGCCTCTCATAGTCAGATATTTAGGGAGAACAACTTCAGAGCTGCTTCTTATTTTTTTAGCCGACTTAGATTCACGTTTTACTTATGCAGTGTCTAGATTTTTGGCTCAGGTTCTCAATAAGAGGGAGAATTTCCTCAAGTTTAAATCCCCATAGACCTAGTCCTTATAGATTGTATCCCTATAGGATGGTAACCGTAGTGCTACAGGTTTTGGGCTATTCGATTATTCCTTGTAAGGAGTGGATTTTTTTAGTTTTGACTGTTATAACTGGATTTATTGTTTCATATTTTGTATGGTTATATATTTCAGTGTTTAAATTTTATGTATATCTTTTGACTATGACCTGATGGTCACGCTTTAAATAAACTTGACTCGACTCCACTGTGCCTTCCAGATACTTCAGCAGGAAAAACGTTACTGTGCTAATAATAAGCTTCTATTAACCAGTGGATAAGAGTAGGCAAAGAAACTAGTTTTTCCCCTCTGTTGGATAGCTGCCCTTCTTTGTGCCAGGATGACACAAAACCGTAGAGAGAAACATAAATGAAATCAGTCCCTCATCCCAAACCTTAGCAATGCCTGTCAAATGCGAGGCCGAATAAAATGGAATGCATTTCCTCCGGAAGGCAAGCAGGTTCAGGCTCAGACCAACCTCCAAGGGGAGGGAGTTCCATAATTGTGGGACAGCCGCCGAGAACGCGCCTCTCTGCGCTGCACTCGTGTTGTACAAACTTGACATATGGTTCCTGCAAGAGGGCGCTCCCGGTCGAGCTGGGGTATCGTGGAGGAGGCGGATTAGGGACTGCATGCTTGGGCGGTGTGTAAAAAATAAAAAACACATATGGTGCACCAATGTAAACCCCCTCCCTGAGGCTCTCTGTCAGCCAGCGGTCCACTCTACAGTGGGACACGACTATGCTTGGAGGAGTTCTAGCAGAGGGGTTACCTGCAAGACAGATTAATGTACCCAGAGGAGACCTGTCTGCTCTGGGTACAAGACAGCAGTGGTGGATCCACGTCTGGTTTCAGCGGCATCCTTAGCCTGAAAGATAGACCGTAACAGACCTAGGTGTGGGAGGGGACCCCAATCTCTGCTGTAACCTACAAGGATTGTTTGTTTTCCCACTTTGTAGACCTGTCTGTCCATTCCTGATATCAAGACTGCCTTTAGCGACTGCATCAACAAAATTGGGAAGAGAGACTGCTTGACTCAGGCCTGCTCAGCTCTTACTGGGTAAGTGTGGATGATGAAGTTCCGGCATCCACGTGAAAAGCCACAGGGAACGGGTGAAATTTCCCAGCCTGGACTTAGCGTTTCCAGAATTGGGATGAGGTGGAGAGTAGCAATCAGATTAGAATCTGGCCAGTTATCATGGGGAATGCAGGCATGGAAACAGGCTATGCTTTTGTGGTTACGCCTTTTCCAGAGTGAAGTACTGAGATTATTTTTAACTTTGATTCCAAATTACTCTTTTATGAACTCCTGGGGTAGGGCGGTTGAGAGCCAACTAGGTAGATGGGGGATGTTGCATGAATATCTTCAGCACAAAGCTTTCAATACAATCAAGGCTGAACTGTATAGGAGAATAGAGAATATAAGCTATCAGGAAGACTACGCAGCGGTATCCTCATTCTCTTCGTTAGCGCATTATAAATACCGAATCTTAAATTTGTGAGAAACAGCTGTACACCTGTCTAGAGCTTACTCGATTAGACGGTTGTACTTATTCTTATGTGCCAGGATGAATGCCCTCCCTTCAAAAATCCTGGCAGGCAGGTGTTCTGGCTTTCCTTTTGCTCAAAGGCTTTGCCCACTTGATGAGCAGGAGACAGAGACAGTGGGGCACATACTGTTTGTTTGCCGTCTGTATGAAAAGCTTTGAGACAAATATTTAAATATTTGGGTAGGACTGTTTTCGAACTGACAATATTCCTGTCTGAAATCTCTAATTGCAGTATCAGCCTTTCTGGTAGTGGCTTTCAAAAGGAGAGAAAGTTTTTTGAATTTTTGTCCTTTGGATGAATAATAATTTTTGTCCTTTGGATGAATAATAATTTGTGTGGGTACCTAAACCACTGATTAAGAGATGGACATGATGTGGAATTCCCCCAAATCATTCCTAAATATTATTCCCAAGTATTATTTGCCAACTAGAAATTGTAACTGGTATTGCAAACTGATTTGGTAGGGATGTTTGATTAGCAAATGTTCATTTTATTTTAGCACATGTTAAAATGTGGGGGTTTAATTAATAATTGTTAATTATTGATTATTGTTAGTTCTGTTTATTGGATATTATTTATTTGTTTGGAAATCTATGTTGTTGGATTTGCATTTTCTATGCAATGACCTCCGATCACATAAATAAATATTTACATTACATTAAATTACCCAGCTCTGCATGGGTGGCTCTGGCCGAAGAAGCAGTACATACAGTCCTGCTGTCGTTTTGATTTTATGCTTGCTTACGCGGGGGGCTGTTGCTGCTAAACGCGAGGTCCATTGTCCACAAGGGCCCAACCGTCGGGGATTTAATCTCGGATGGGGCTGTGGACCTCGCGTTTATTACGGAGACCTGGCTGGACAAGATGGCTGGACCAACTTTAGCGGATCTTGTTCCGGCCGGGTATGCCGTGCAGCAACAGCCTCGCACAGGCGGCCGGGGAGGTGGTGTAGCGATTGTTTTTAGGGAAGACCGACCTGTCAGGAGATATCCAGTTCAAGAGATTGCAGGTATAGAGGCCCTCCATGTGGTGGTTGATTTGACTGGGGGCAAACTATGGGTGCTGCTGGTATACCGGGTCCCTTCCTATCCGGCAGCATCCCTTACCGCTCTAGCAGAGCTGGCCTCGGAGGTGGCATTGGGCTCCTCCAGGACCTTGGTCCTGCGGGCCTTGTAGGAGCGGAGCGAGAATTCATGGCCGCCATGACAACCATGGATTTGCCCCAAGTGGTCACCTGCCCGACCGACGTGAGGGGGACATACCCTCGACCTGATCTTCGGCTCTGGCCTTGAGGCGTGTGGTCCAGGAGTGGAGGAGGTTAGGGCTACGCCCGTGTCATGGACGGACCATTATCTCCTCCAGGGCAGTGTCTCAGCGCACCACCCACAGAAGGGGAATGGACCAGTTAGGTTGGTCGCCCTCGGAGGCTGATGGAACCTCAGCGGTTCCAAGAAGTCCTGAGGGAATTAACCTTGGACCTGGACGGCCACTCTGTCGATGAGCTAGTCCAGCATTGGAACAGCTTGCTGGGGAAGGCCATTGACAGGATGGCTCCGAGACGCCCTCTGCCTCTCTCATATCACTGCAGGGCCCCTTGGTTTACTGAGGGACTGCGGTGTATGAAGCAAGCAGGCAGGACGCTAGAGCGACGCTAGCGTCGGACTCGCTCTGACTCCGACCGACCTCTTCATAGGGCCCATTTGCGGTCCTATGTCAAGGCTGTGAGGACAGCAAGGAAGGAGTTCTTTGCTGCCCTCATAGCGTCCGCGAAGTCACGGCCGGCGGTTTCGGGTGGTGCGGGGACTGGTCAGTCTGGCCTCCCTCCACCTGGACAGGGACTTGTCCAGGGCCCGCTGTGAGGAATTTGTCACCTACTTCGCGGACAAGATCGCTCAGATTCAGAGGGATTTTGACGCTGGGTTGGGGGCAGTAGGTGGAGAGCGCGAGGCGACGGAGGCCCCCTCTGGTCCAATTTTGTGGGGGGAGTTTCAGGAAGTGACGCCGACTGATGTGGTGGATGTCCTGGGGTCTGTGAGAGCCACCAGTTGTGAACTTGATCCTTGCCTGTCCTGGTTGGTGAAAGCCTCCAGGGAGACATTGGGGGCGGTGCTGGCGAGGGTGGTCAACGCATCCCTGCAGCAGGGGAGGCTGTGGTGCGCCCCCTGCTGAACAAACCATCATTGGATGTGGACGCACTCGCCAGTTACCAACCTGTCTCTAACCTTCCCTTTTTAGGGAAGGTTATTGAGCAGGTGGTGGCGATCCAGCTCCAGGCGCATCTGGACAGCATCGGTTTCCTAGACCCTTTTCAATCTGGGTTCCATCCCGGCTATGGCACTGAGACAGCATTGGTGGCCTTGGTCGACGATCTCCGCCGGGAGATGAATGCAGGATGTTCTACGTTTCTTATCCTGTTAGATCTCTCGGCCGCTTTTGACACCGTGGACCATGGGCTGCTGTTGAGACGGCTGCGTGACCTGGGGAATCTGGACGGGACTGTTCTTGAATGGTTCCGCTCATTCCTTTCAGGGAGAAGCCAGCGGGGGGTGGGGAGCTGAAACATCTTGCCCCCGTGCTGTGTCCTGCGGCGTTCCGCAGGGTTCCATTCTGCCTCCACTATTATTTAATGTGTATATGCAGCCCTTGGGGGAGGTCGTGAGAGGGTTCAGGGTGCGCTGTCACCAATATGCTGATGATACTCAGCTGTACCTCTCTTTTTTTCATCTGACCCAGACCCTGCTGTCTCGTTGATATCCCAGTGTCTGGAGGCCGTGGCGGAGTGGATGTGGCAGAGTAGACTGAAGCTCAACCCTGATAAGACGGAGGTGATGGTGGTGGGGAGAGCGAGAGAGGTGTCAGCCCCCCTGATTGGGGGGGTTCGCCCTCCTATAGCTCTGCAGGTTCAGAGTCTGGGGGTGATATTGGACTCGGCTCTCCGCCTGGATCGACAGGTGGAGGTGGTGGCAAAGGCTGCCTTTCACCAGTTGTATCTGGTGCGGAGGCTGCGTCCATACATCTCCAGGCCGAATCTGGCCTCCCTCATCCATGCCTTCATCACCTCGAGACTGGACTACAGCAACGAACTCTACGTGGGGCTTCCCTTGTTCCTGGTTTGGAGGCTGCAGCTAGTGCAGAATGCGGCGGCCCGTCTCCTGATGGGGATGGGTCGTCGGGAGCATATAACACCTGTGCTCCGGACTCGGCACTGGCTGCCAATAGCGTGCTGAGCCAGGTTCAAGGTATTGGTATTGATCTATAAGGCCCTTCACAGTCTTGGCCCCTCATACCTCAGGGACCGCCTCACCCTCCGCGCCCCAGAGCGGCTCCTTCAGTCTGTCGGGGGTGCCTTCCTGGAGGTCCCCCGTGTTACGCGGGGAGCCACAATGGAGAGGTCATTCTCGGTGGCCAGGCCCTGTCTTTGGAATTCCCTGTCTTTGGAAGCTCGCCCGGCCCCGAGCCTCTTAACATTCCGGCGAGTTTGTAAAACCTGGCTGTTCGCCCAGGTCTTCGGGGAGGCAGGGATAGGGTTTTTTAGCTCTTCCCTGCCCTTATTTTTATTTTATTATTATTTATTCTCCTACCCCTGGGATGTTGTTAAATTGTTGATGTTTTTTAAAAATAGTTTTTAAGAATGTTTTTAGTTGTACATCGCCCCGGGATGCCATAGGCATATGGGACGACTCATAAATGCATAAAAATAAATAAATACATAGGTGGGATGGAATTAAGTTGTCCGGTGAATGCAGATGATAGCTACCACATGTGGTCTAGTAACTGGAAAAACAAAATTTGGTTCTCGTTTAACAGGCCCCTAGGGACCTTGAGCCAGACACTTGACCTTGAAAAAGTGTCTTTATTCTTCAGCATAAGGGGCTTACCATGCTCACTTGCTTTTTTTTTTAAAGCTCTTCTGAACTACAGGTGGCCACTCTGGATAAGAGAAAAGAATGTAGATTTTTGAGTCCACAAACATCTTTGCTTGTGCCCGGGGCTGGGTGGATGTGACAGGCTTGGTTAGCTGGTGTAATATTTCCTCCTGGCTAACAGTCAAGTGCTGTGAAACAATGCTATTATATAGAATCATAGAATGATCGGGTTGAAAGGGATGTCAGAGGTAATCTAATCCAACTCCCTGCTTCAAGTAGGACATACTCCACTTACCGCAGGGTTGGAGTCCCAATGTGGCCCGTGGCTAGTTTTTATCTGACCCGCTTCTAGTTCCTGGATCTGACCCCTGAATCCAGTTCCAAACTTTGCCAAGGAGGTAAAAAGTCTTGGTGTCCAGGTGAAATGCAGCTGTTTCTGTTCACACGGAGGCTATTCAAACATGATGAGATTTGATCTACTTTGATCGAAAAGGAGTGGGGGAGGGTAAAGCTATTGGAAATTAACAGTGAAATACCAAGACCATGCTGAGAACATGCATACAATAAGAGTGGGGAAACATCCTACCAGACTGGCTTGTCCAGAAGGTTTGCAGACCCTTTGACAGGGCTGGACTGAGCTTTGAATGAAATTCTGAACCCTGCTAAGAATTGAATGACTTGCGGGTCTGATGTGAGGTTTCCCGTAGCTGACACTAACAATGGTTCTGGATAATTAACAAGCTGGAACCAAGTAGGAGCTGTGCCGTGCCTATGCCAAATTAAGCTTCTCTCCTCCTTGATAAGGTGGCTGGTGGTAGTGCTCAGAGGGATGCAGTCAGCGTAACATACCTTCACTTTAGCAAGGCATTTTACACAGTTCCACATGACAGATCCAAAGGAAAGTTAGGCAGATGTGGAATAGATGAAACCGCTCTTAGGTGGGCTGAACTAGCCAAAAGGTCACAACCAGCAAGTAGTTATTAATGGTTGGCTGTTGAACTGAGAGGCGATAACATGGGCTTCTGTAAGGCTCTCTCCTGGGTCCAGTGCTGTTTGATATTTGGTGGAGAGTATGCTTATCAAATCTGCAGACGAGACCAAGTGTGGAAAGGACTACAAGCAGTGTGGAGAACAGGATTCGAATTCAAAACAATCTTGATAAATTGGACAATTGGGACTGAAAATGGTAGGATTAAATTAAATCAAGAGAAATGCCTAGTATTATAGATATAAAAATCAAATGCACAAATATAAAACTCGGGCTAACTGGCCAAGCAATAATTCTGCTCAGAAGGATCTGGGGGTTGTAACTGGACTAGATGTGAGCTCACTATGTACGATTGTTTCAAAGAAACTCCAATGCCTTTTTGAGTTGCATTATTAGCCAAATCATGGGAAGCCGTTCTGCTCTAAGTGGCTCTGTCCAAGCATGTGTGTCCATTTTTGGCATTGCACTGTAAGACAGATATTAACAAACTCGGGGGAGGACAACGCAGATGCTAGAAGTCTCTTCCTTGAGGAATGTTTGAAAGAATAAGGCATGTTAGGCATGGACAATAAAAAGGCCAGTGGGGGGTGGGAGGGAACATGATTATGTTTTCAGAAATTTGAACACCTGCCACAAGCAGAATGGATTCTTATTGTTCTGTGGGGCTGGAAAGGGCAGGAAAAGAGGTAATCAGTTCAAACTGAAGGAGAAAAGCTTTAGATTAATATTATTGAGGAAGGCTTTGGAGTCTGCGTAATAGGAAGATTTTAAAAGTAGGTTAAACCTTGGTCAGGCTTGGCTTAGGTATAATTGATCCTATTTAGGGGCAGCGGGGTGGGCTGGATGACCTTTTGATGTCCTTTCCAGCCTTATAGTTCTAGAGATCATTAAAAACTCTCCGACACCCAAAGCAAAATGCTTTCACACATGCAAAGTAAACCAAGGGGGAAATGGGAAGATTTTGGGGACAGAATTAAAGATGGCCTAAATCATGGCTGTGTTTCCTCTCTTGTGTTTCCTCAGCAAAGGGGTGAACGAGGGAATCGAGTGGATGGTGAAATGCGTTGTCAGGAACATCCACCGCCCCCCGAGGCAGAAGGACATCAAGTAAGGAATATCTGGGAAGCTCCGCCCTGGACAGCTTTGTCCTACGCAGACTCTAAAGAAGAAGGCCGCCCTCAGGACTCCTCTCACACTTGATTCTTTCCTAGTTTGTGTTTGTTTTGGGGGCAAGCATTCTCGCTCTCTGTGTCTTCAAAAGAGCTCTCGGCAGCAAAGGTTTCTGACTGGTAAATCCATCTCTAGCCATCTGTACCGAGTCTCTTGCACGGAATTTGCTGATGCTGTATCATTGCACTGCAAGCGTGCAGAGCACTTAGATTCCTACTACATTGTGCTGGGCTCTGGGATTTGAGATTCCTGGTTTCTGAAATGGGCACTAAATGTTGATTGGGACTTTCCTGTTGCATTTGCTTTTGGACACGGTTTCCAAACCTGGATAGTATCCAAGACAGCGGTTAGGTGTACAGGAAGGGCAGAGGGGAAAGAGGATTTGGAAGAGGAAGATGACTTTTTCTTTGTAACAAAGAAGGCATCTCCCTAGTGAGTGGCCCTGTTAATATGTTGGATAGGGTTAAAATTGATTATGGCTTTATTTCCTGTGGGGCAGAGTTGATTTGTGTGACTTGAGCTACAGTACAGCAGAGATCTAGGTATTGTAACTAGCAAGCCCAGCTGCTGCACATTGGCATGTGACCTTCCCCAAAGTGTTGCTCCGTGTTGGTTACCAATCACGCCGTTGTGTTTTCTCAGCATAATGGACAAATTGACCGGCATCTGTGTGCTGTGAGTGGGTGGAACTGGCGCCCCTGTGTAAGTACGTATCCAGTACCCAGAGTCTGGGAAACATCATTATACAATAAAGTTTCATGCCCCTCTGTAGAGCTTTCATTGTCAACGCGGTCCCAGATTTACCTTTTGGACAGGCTTCTCGCTACTGACGGCTGCCCCTTTTATGGAAACTGAAGATAGAATGAAAAGGCACCATACTCTTAATTAAAATGTATTCCATACCTCATGGTTCCTGGCCACCTTATAGAAAGCTGCTAATGAGCTCGGATTCCTAGAATTGGAAGGGAAGAACCCCTAGGGTTATTTAGTCCCAGTTCTCCCTTCCACTAAGCAGGCTCCACTGCAACTAGGCCATCCCTGAGAGATGTCTGTCTAGCCTATTTTGAGAGACCCCCAGTGACAGGGCCCCCACAAGCTCCCTTGGCAGACTATTCCACTGCCTGTCCTGGGAGTTTAAAAAATAAAGTCTTCTTCCTAATAAGAACATCATAAGTGCCACAGCGGGTCAGACCAATGGTCCATCCCGCCCTGCATCTTGTCTTGGACAGTGGCTGTTCTCAGTCGCTGCAGAGAACTATTCAACGGGTCATAATGGAATGATCCATTCATGCCCAGTTCCCGACAGTCAGAGATTACATGTTTCAAACGATTTTGTTCATAGCCATTAATGGATCTTTCCGCTAATCATTTTTTAAAACCTAGCAACGTTACTGACCTTGACTACATCTGTTTGGCAACAAATTACAAAAGTTAATTGCACGTGGAGTGGAAAAAATACTTTCCTTTATTGTTTTAAATCTGCTGCTAGTTAGTTTCATGGAGTGTCCCCCAATTCTAGTACTATCTGAAAAGGTAAACTCCTCCCTACGTACTCGTTCCACACTATTCATAGCTTTATAAACATCTATCCTATCCCTTCTGTCATCTCTTTTCCAAGCTAAAGAGCCCCCACCTATCAAACATCTCCTCGTACAGAAACGGATCCATACTCTTGATAGTTTTTGTCACCCTTCTCTATACCCTTTCCAGTTCTACTATATCTTTTTTGAGATGGGACGACCAGAAGTGCACACAGTATTAAAGGTGTGGTTGCACCATTCATTTATATAGTGGCATTATGATATTTTTTGGTTTTATCCTTTATCCCTTTCCAAATAATTCATAACATTCTATTTGCCTTTTTGACCACTGCTGCACACTGAGCTCAGGAAAGAATTGTCCACAAGGACTCCCAAGATCATTTCCCCAAGTTGTAACCCCCCCCCAACTTAGAACCCAGCATTGTGTAGGTACTGGGTTATTTACCCTATAATAATAATAATACATTTTATTTGTTTAGCCATTTTGGCCATAACAAAATAAAGGGTAGCAACATACACAATAAAATCAGAAAAATACATAGCTAAAACAAAACAGAACCAGATAAGACCCAAGTCGTCCTCAATTACAGAAGCAAATCATAATAAAATAATCAATTATTTCAAACTAGCAATCCCCCAAACTACTCCACTGCTTCTCCTTAATAATATAAACACAAAATAAAAATTGAGCAATCTTTTCAATAGTTTCTTTACATGAGTCTTGCAATAGCTTCATCATTGTGGGCTCATCCAGGCACCCCACCATTTACCCTATGTGCCATCACTTTGCACTTATCAGCATTGAATGATGAGGCTAAACCTCTAATTTAAGCTCATTCCCTCTTGTTCTAGCCTCAGTGACCAGAGAAAACAACTGGGCACCATTTCGACTATAGTAGCCATCTACATATTTGAAAAGCATAATCATGCCCCTCCTTAATCTTCTTTTTCTAGGTTAAACGTTTCTAGTTCCTTTGACCTTCCACATAGGTCTTTCCCTCTATCAACTTTATTTTCTTTTTGCCATTTTCTTCTTTCTTTCTTTCAAATATTTATTGATAAAAGAGAAACAGTACAAGATCCCATAATATGTTTCTGTGAGCACCTCACCCCTTAAAGTACAAGGTGGGATGACCTCCTTGGGGGTCATGCCTCACACATATATGAAACACAACTTGCCTTTATACATTTTATTCTCAGTACATCCTCGTTATCAACTCTTACAAACACAATAACAACAAAATTCAACTGCGTGACTGCGGCCATCTTATCCAACAGCCAAAGTCTCTGGCTCAAATTTCTCTCGAGATCCTGGCTTTATGGTTTTCTCCATTAGGATGTCCCAACAAGGTGTCCAAACCATATAGAATTTTTCAAGCGTGTCGTTTACATCTCCCGCAATCCACTCCACTGTAACAATGTACTAGAGTCTGTCCAATAAATTTCTTTCAGTGGGACTAATCGTAGCTTTCCATGCTGTAGCGATAGATAGATAGATTGATTGATTTATTCAGCGTGACCATGGGTCATTGCTTAAAATAAAACACGCACAATATAGCTTTACAAAATTAAATACATAAACAACAAACAGAGCTAAAAATAAATAAAATCTTAATACATAATAAAATAATGATAAAGTACTCTTAAGTAATTGTTAAAGTAAAAATCTAATCTTAAGTAGCATAAAAATAATTAAAGTAGTCTTCGAGATACTCTTAGAAGTGTCATGGCTCTCTATGGGTATCACACAAAGGTGTTTTAAATTCTAGGAAGTCATGCTGACGGTTTATTGCTAAAAGTAAAAATTCTATTATAGTGGCAGTCAACTCCGGCACAGCATGCATCAAAGCCAGTTCTAGTATAAAAAAATCGGATCTACCTGGGAGTTTATCTAGGAAAGGCTTTAATAATGTCTCTCTAAGGTTGTCATACAAATGACACCTTAAACGTACATGGTCTGATGTCTCCACCTCCAGTTGATCAA
Source organism: Sphenodon punctatus (assembly GCA_003113815.1). Lineage (NCBI taxonomy): Eukaryota > Metazoa > Chordata > Lepidosauria > Sphenodontia > Sphenodontidae > Sphenodon > Sphenodon punctatus. The sequence goes on from QEPC01014492.1 coordinate 2,200,579, forward strand.
AGGGACACAGTCTTTCTTCAAATGGAATTCCTCATATCCTGCCTTCCAGGGCATTGAAGCATGCACTTAAAAACAATCTTTTACCCCTCAAGGAAAACTTGGCATTCAAATAACTGGCCATTTTCCCATTAACTGGGATCAGAGGGAGATAGCCCACCATATGTGGGGAAGCTCTGATTTTTGCCAGTTCATTTTGTCTATCCACATCGTCTCACCATAATAATAATTCTGACCTCACCAGGAAGGAATCCTTACTGGACAAATACTCAGTGGAAAGACCCATCTTATTTAGTTGTAATTCAATTTTGGTAGTCCACTGATTTCATTAACTATCTTTCCGCATAAAAGTAGTTGCAGTACTAGTTATTTTGTGCCACATTATTAAGGAAGACGACCAGGCCTTAAAAAATCAGCTTCTTTGTCCCAACTCTAGACGAATAGCAGGTAGCGGAGTACCTCTAGGTGATTTGACTAGAGCTTGAACAAATTTAGATTGCACTAGGTCCACATTGAAAGTATTCAGGGGTGCCCAAATTTCAGCACCATGTAAAAATTTGGCTTTCACTTTGGTGTTGAAAACTTCCAAAGCTATCTTGGTTGCATTTTCCCCAGTATTGGCAAATAGCTTTAACAACGCTGCTGTTAAACCCTTGGCCGCTAATAGGGCCCTGTTATACTGTTATTTCCAGCTACCAGTAGCATGGAAAAAGAAGCCCAGGTATTTAAACAGCCTGACTTGCTCAATTTTCTGGACATCCAGAGTCCAACTGTACAATTTCCTTTTCTTAGACAACATCATGATTTTAGATTTCTTATAGTGGATTGTCAATATATTTGACTTACAATATGCAGAGAAGACCTGGAGCTGCCTAACCAGGCCAACACGAGTTTGAGACGAAAGGGCCAGATCATTGGCATATAACAAACAACCTATAAAACGATCGGCCAGTCTGGGAGGAAAATATTTTAAATTCGCCATTGCTGGAATAATATCATTGATTAATAAATTAAATAGAATGGGGGCCAAAACACAACCCTATCTGACCCCAGTGGATGAAAGAATTTCCCTTGTAACGTTCCCCTCTCTACTGGTTTTTACAACCAGTGTGGGATTCCCGTAAAGGCTCTGCATGAGAAAAAGTAGTCTCTTGTCGATTGAAGTCTTGGCTAACTTGGCCCACAATAAACTTCTATTGACAGAGTCAAAAGCTGACTTAAGGTCAAGAAAGGCTACAAAAAGATGACCATTTGAATTCATATATTTCCCAATAAGATGATTTAAAATCAAGCAATGCTCAACAACTGAGCAAGCCTTCCAGAAACCTGCCTGCTCAGGATATATTATTTTACTTCCTTCGATCCAAATAGTTAGCCTTGTTAATAATAGCTTAGCATAGATCTTATTATACTAAGCAGGCTGATTGGCCGATAATTTGCTGGATCCTGGTGGGAACCTTTTTTATAAATGGAGACTACTGTCGCCTTCCTCCATGATGCAGGAACAAATCCTGTCCTAATGATGATTGTAAAAAGGGAGGATAGCAGGAGAATCCACCATTCTTTATAGTTTTTAATAAACTCAATCTGTATATGGTCCATCCCTGGGGCCTTATTGTTATTGAAGGAGTCGATCAAAAGCAACACCTCGGATCCCATAATGGAGGGCCAAGCTGGTAAAAGGGGGAGCTCCTTCTTATCATCCTTACCTAGTTCGTTCACCTCAATTTCTACATACAGTTGGCGATAATACTCGCAGACAAAGGCGGGAAGAGTTATATGCGTGTAACCTTACTACCAGTCATTGAACTGTTAAGTAGTCTCCAAAATCTCTTAGAATCACTGGAGTTGACTGCCACAAGGAGCTCCTCCCACCTACGCCCAATATAGATTCTCTTTTTCCCTTTGATAAGATCTTTATATTCCTTCTTAGCTTGGAAATACAGTGCCGGCAAATGAAAAAACTGGCACTGATGATAGACTCTGTATATTGTATTAACTTTGGCCCTTACCCTACAACGCTCCCCACCATACCAAGGTTGATTACTAACAGATGTAACAGGAGGAAGAAGTCTGTGTCACTAAGGCCAAAAAGTATTGTTGCATGAAATTGGACAACCTCTCAAAGGCCTCGATGGACTCCATCTCATTAATATTGGCCAGAATAATTCCTGTCTCCATCTCGTTAGTATTGGCCAGAATAATCCCCGTCTCTTCCTTAATGTGCTCATCCAAAAAAAGAGTTCTAAGAGCTCCTGGGGTTATCTTACCCCATTTCACCGGACAATGTCTCCCATTTACGAATTCCTCCGCAATATCACGTACAGAACACTGCAGAATTTTAGGGCTCGAAATATGAAAGGTAAGTATAAGAGGAAGATGGTCACTAAGCTGGGACCATCCTATTGAAAAGTCCCTCAACAGATCCAAAGAGTTGACTGAGATTGCAGCAAAATCGACCACACTGGATCCATTAGGGCCCCAAAAGGTAAATTCTCCCTCTAGATCGTGAAAGCAAGAGCCGTTCAATACATGGAGATTAAGCACCGTAATAAGATTATAAAAATTTATACCCAAAGCTGTGATTTGGGTATCCTTTGAATGTCTGGAATTTAACTGATACTAATAATCACATGAAATAAACTGCTCCAGGATCTGGAGGCGCAAGAATGGGCCTTAGTGGGAAAACAATTTATCAATATGGAAGACACTCAAAACAGATTTTCAAATAAGGAAAAATTATTATTATTATTATTATTATTATTATTAACAAACATTTATATAGCGCCAGCAGTGTACCTGGCACTTTACAAGGTAATAAAATAGACACGGTCCCTGCCCCTAGGGCTTACAATCTGAGAGACAGAAGCTGGGGGAGAGACATAGGAAGGGGAACAGAGGGAGAGACAAGGGGTCTAACATTCATGAAGATGCGAGGTCTCAAGTGCACGTACTTATCTTATTAAATCTCTTATTAAGTAGATATATGCGTTGCAATAAACAGTGCTATTACAATAAGAGCATACAAAGTAATGCCACAAATAGGGTAAGACTGAACATTCACAGATGGTAGTAGTAACTACAGGAATACTAAAATATATAACAATGTCACCAATGAGGCCGAGCAGATTATATACAACCAGGAAAAACTGACGAGACAATTGAATTAGATAACGACGTTTCACTCACATACGTGGCTTCTTGAGCAGGTGTTCAGGTTCAATAAAAGTCTCATACTTTGAAGAATAGACTTCATTTAGAATCCCTTATAATGTTTCTTCAACTATGTGGGCTACAACTGTAACCAATAAATAATGGTTAAAAAAACCTAATTTGTGACTCAAACTTAAGCAGTTGAGCCTCCAAAGGTTCTATATCAATTACTTTTAACTCAAATGGAATAGAATATTACATTTTGTTAATTTACTTTGAATTAACAAAATATACAGTAATTCACAGTAAAATTTATTTACAGTTAATTCACAGTAAATTAACAAAATGTTATGATGTGACATATTGGTTCAGAGTAAATACAGAAGGTGCATAATGAATGAAATCAAAACTGTGCAGTGCTAACTCAACTTAGAAAACTTCCCTGTCTAAGTTCTTATCTAAGTTCAGTAGGGATGGGCGAACAGATTGCGGTTCGGTTTGGCTGCGTTCGGTTCGGTTAGTTCGCCGGGTTCGGGTTCTGCCGTTCCATTCGGCCACGTTCGGCCGTTCGGGAAATGTTGTTATGAGTGTGTTTTTGTTTTTTATTTGGTTTTTTATTTGGTTTTTTTGTTTTTATATGGGTTGTTTTTTTTAAAATCTAATATATATATTTATTTAGTTAGTTAGTTAGTAAATTTTTACCCCGCCCCTCCTGCCATGCAGCTCGGGGCGGCTTCCATACATTAAAAACAATAAAATCAATTAAAAATCAGCATAAATATTATAAAATATTAAAACAGGGCTAGATACAATCCTAGAACCAAAAATAGGTGAGGGAGCTAAACCCCCCCCCACCCTACTCACCCTCCCTCCCAAAGGCCTGGGCGAACAGCCAGGTCTTACAGTTTCGCCGGAATGTTAACAGGCTAGGGGCCAGATATATCTATCTACATTAAATCTAACTGCTATTAACTATTCTAAATGCTATGAACTAAATGGATTATCTAATAAGTACACAGGCCTACTCCTACAAACACTAAAACTAAATAACTAATGCTATCTCTATCACTAAGCTAGCTCCTACAACTACTATCCCTAACCTATCTATCTATCTCTCTTTATCTATATCTCTCTATCCATGGGATGGGTGGGGGGGAATCACAAACAAGGTTTCAGTTTAAGGTTTAAGTTTCATTTCAGTACAAAACTGATACTTAAAGCAATCTAATAATCCTACTCAATGCCTGCTGTTCAGGAACAGCGACTAGCTCAGAAGGTATTGGGAAGTGGGGGAGGCAGATAGTTTCATTTCTTGCAAGCCTCTCCACCCCTGGTGCCTGGAAGTCTGCTCCTGACTACTACTACCTCTCCTGTCACGTTTGACCTTACAGTGAACCTTTTTTTGCCACTCGAACGCGATCCGAACTGACTGAACTGTTTGGTCATTTTGCCGTTCGGATTGAGTCCAGTTCGGTCGTCCGAACAGGCCGAGTTCGGGCCGAACTCCGAACTTCCGAACCGCGTTCGCCCATCCCTAAAGCTCAGGTCTACATCTACAAACTAATTTGTTCTGTTTGTCCTGCAGATAGACTGGCCCAGGGGTTGCATGTCAAATGCTGCTTCTCAGAAATTCTCCAGAAACTCTCCTTATCACGCCCCCCTTAAATATTCATGCTGGTTCTTTGTTCCTCTTCCTCCCTTGCCCTTGGTACCTGGCTGAAGTCACATAGGCTGCTTGGATGTGTATTCAGGCCAGACCGCTTTGTCTGGGCCAGGCTTGGCTTATCTTGCTTTGATTTCCTGTCCCATTCCCTAAGCATTGACTATAACTTTCCTTCTAGCTTATACAGACAATAATTCACATAATATATTTCACATTGTGTTGTTCTATGTTACACCGATCATTTAGACACCAAACACCCCCAGGTTGCATCAGTTGCTTTTGCAACACATTACTGCTGAGAGCCCATGTATTCATGGCATATTAGTAACTCAGAACCCCCATGACACCACTGCAGATACAAGCCACTGATGGAGAGAAGCTGCCAGTCTTGGAGCGAAGCTGCATGAATCTGAGGATTGCTACCTGGAGGCCATTGGCATGCTGGGTGTCTGGCTCAGTTCTGCTTTTTAGATGTGGATCAATGGTGGTGACTCTCCAAAATATAAGCAAGGGTGGAATTGCTGTTTGCTTCACCCCTTGGTGTTTGCTGCTCTCTTCACTGTATGCCAAATTTTGGATTTCACATTAACCCAAAGTATTGCAGTAGAGGATACAAATGTCCTCTTGCCCCAGGGGGAAAGGGGAATTGCAGCATGGAGTGCCAGCTGCGGCAAGGGCCATAGAATATTTAGAGTTGGCAGTACCTCCAGTGTGTTTTTAAAGCTTTTCCATTTCTCAGGAAAATCACGACTGTGGATGTATTGTACAAACTGCAGATCCTCCTTCGGGGTGCTGCAGTTGTGTTAGGACACGCTTTAAACGGCCAGTGTTGCAGCACTCCGTACCCGTTCATGTGCTGAATATGGGGAATGGTGGTGTTCTGGAGTTCTGTAAACAAGATATTTCTCTGGTTTCAGTGGTGCCAACAGCAAGGAAACCGAAAAAGGGAAAACGTTTCTTTTGAGCAAAAATAGCTTCTGCTTTTGGATTGACGAGTTTGCGTTGACGTCAGTGAGAGCTGCACCTGTGTATTTGAGAGCTGTGTATTTATTTCCTTAGCCGCTATGAAGATACACAGGAATTCCTTCTTGGCAAATGAGATCTTGAAAATAGTTTCTCTATTTGGCCTGCAGTTAGGGTAACCACGCATCCATCAGATCAAAGTCTGTCTACATAAACACTGGTGTCGCCACAAGCATTAAGTAGTATAAAATTGATTAATAGACCTGACGCAAAAGGCTGCCTTCTACAAAAGGATTCCCTTCCTGTAGTGTTTGAATAAGTCTAGCAGCTTGGCAGGGTTGGTTATGTTAACAAATGTTTTGCAGCCAACCATTCCCTAGAATCCCTGCAGCCAACAAAGGAAATTATGAGTCAAGTGGGAAAAGGGGGAGAGAGCGCCTATTCTAACATGGCCAGTATCCCACCACAGTGCATTCAAGTAGTGGAAATGGGGCCAAAGGCCGAGGCCTTCTCATAGTGAAATCCACCACTGAACGCTACTAGGATGATTCTGAAGAACCACGAACATGGCGGAGCTACAGCTTCTCCCAGAATGTCGGACCATTTATAGCATTTTGCAAGTCACTGTCCCTCTTTCTAGAGCCCATGCTTTGAGAGATATCCTCATCTTTATTATTATTATAATCATTTATATAGCGCCAGTCGTGTGACCTGATGCTGTACAGAACATAGAATTAGACGCGGTCCCTGCCTGTGGCTTACAATCTAAAAGACAAGGAGGGGAGACAGGGAGAGGGGACAGTGGGAGAGACAGGGGAGAAGACAGACAAACATTCAAGCAGGTGCGAAGACTCAGGTGCGTATGCTTGGCTTGGTTACAGTCAGGTTGCAGCAGTCTGCAGAGGAGGGAAGACAGTAGGTATATGGGAACGTCTAGCAGGGATTGGGAAAGGCAGCGAGGAACAGGTGGGTCTTGAGGAGGGATTTGAAGGAGCGGAGGGAGGAGGCAAGGCGGATGTGGGCAGGGAGGGCATTCCAGGCATGGGGGGGGCGCCAAGGGAGAAGGGTCAAAGGCGATTAGGTGAGCAGGAGAAACGAGGGAGGGGACAGAGGAAGAGCGGAGAGCGTGTGCAGGAGTGCGTAGGGAGATTAGGTCCGAGAGGTAAGGGGGAGCTTGGTTGTGGAGTGTTTTGAACGTGAATACCAGGAGTTTAAACAGGATACGTTCAGGAAGGGGGAGCCAGTGAAGAGAGAAGAGGAGAGGCTGCACATGGTCGAAGCGACGGGCAGAGTGAATGACCTTGGCAGCAGAGTTTTGGATTGCGATAAGGGGGGACAGGTGAGAGCGAGGGAGGCCAGCAAGGAGGAGGTTGCAGTAATCGAGGCGAGAGATAACCATGGCATGAACAAGGGTTTTGGCCGAGGAGGTAGAGAGAAAGGGGCGGATCCGAGCAATGTTATGGAGGGCGAATCGGCAGGATTTGGCAACAGAGTCAATGTAAGGTTTAAAAGAGAGGTGCGTGTCAAAGATGAAGCCCAAGCTACGGGCTTGGAGAACAGGATGGATGGTGACTCCATCGATGCAGATGGGCAGGTTAGAGGGAGAGGAAGAGGAGGGAGGAAAAATGAGGAGTTCGGTCTTGGCCATGTTGAGCTTGAGTTGACGTCGGGACATCCAGGCGGAGATATCAGAGAGGCAGTTGACGAGGCGTGAGTGGACAGAAGAGGAGAGAGAGGGGGTAGAAAGATAGAGTTGGGTGTCATCAGCGTAGAGATGATATTGGAATCCGTGGGAGGCAATAATTTTGCCAAGGGACAGGGTGTAAATAGAGAAGAGGAGAGGGCCAAGGACAGAGCCTTGGGGGACCCCAACCGAAAGGGGGAGGGAGGAGGAGTTTGACTCGGGGAGCGAGACTTTAAAGGAGCGGTCAGAGAGGTAGGAGGAGAACCAGTCAAGGACAGAGCCACGGAAGCCCAAAGAGTAAAGCGAGTCCAATAGGAGCGAGTGGTCGACAGTGTCAAAGGCAGCAGAGAGGTCAAGGAGGACAAGAATGGAGTAGTGGCGCTTAGATTTAGCGACAAGTAGATCATTGGTGATCTTGGCCAGGGCAGTTTCAGTAGAGTGGAGGGGGCGGAAGCCGGATTGGAGAGGGTCCAGGGAGGAGTTGGCAGAGAGGAGGTCCAGGCAGCGGGAGTAGACGACACGTTCCAGAAGCTTTGAGGCAAAGGGAAGGAGGGAGACTGGCCGGTAACTAGAGGGGTCAGATGGGTCCAGGGTGGGCTTTTTGAGGATGGGGGAGACAGTGGCATGCTTGAAGGCAGAGGGGAAGGAGCCTGTGGAAAGGGAGAGATTGATGACATGTAGAAGTGGGGGAGCGACAGTGGGAGCAATAGAGGTCAGGAGGCGGGAGGGGATCGGGTCAAGGGGGCAGGTGGAGGGGTTGGATGAAGAGAGAAGAGCAGAGATTTCCTGGAGAGAGGCAGGAGGGAAGGATGCGAGGAGGGAGGGGGGCGGGGGGCGGAGGGAGGCAATATCCCGACGGATCTTGTCAATCTTGGAGGTGAAGAACGATGCAAGATCCTGAGCAGCAAGGGAAGAGGGTGGAGGAGGGCAGGGGGGTTTGAGAAGGGAGTCGAAAGTAGAGAAAAGGCGGCGAGGGTCGCGGGAGAAAGATTCGATCCTAGAGGCATAATAGCGATGCCTAGCTAGGGAGATAGCCGAGGAGAGGGAGGAGAGGGAGAATTTGTAATGGAGGAAGTCAGGGAGGGAGCGGGATTTGCGCCAGAGGCGTTCGGCAGCCCGGGTGCAGGAGCGGAGGTAGCGGATGGCAGGGGTAAGCCAGGGGCGGGGGTCGAGGGGGCGGACGGGGCGAGCAGAGGGGGGGCAAGAGAGTCAAGGGTCGAGGAGAGAGAGGTGTTGAGAGCGGAGATGGCAGAGTTGGGAGGAGGAGGAGAAAACGGGGGAGGAGGGGGGATAGAGAGGAGGCAAACTCCATGGGGGTGAAAGCTTGCCTATTGTGGAAGGGGAGGAGGAGGAGGAGGAGGAGGGGCTTTGGTGGGAGAGGCTGAAGGAGGCGAGGAAGTGATCAGAATTAGGGCAGGGATCAAAGGAGAGGTCAGCCAGAGAGCAATTTCAGGTCGAGGGAGGTCGAGGGAGTGGCCGTCGGTGTGGGTGGGGGAGTCGATCCAGAGTTGGAGATCAAAGGAGGAGGTCAGGGAGAGAAAGCGGGAGATAGAGGGTGTGGAAGGTATGTAGACGTGTGTCAAGGCGGGGTCGATGAGAGAACGACAGGCCCCCAAAGCATAGAGTGACTGGGGTAACAGAGTTGGAGGGTGAGATCCAGGTTTCTGTAAGAGCAAGGAGTTGAAAGGGACGAGCGAGGAAGAGATCATGGATGAAGGGGGCTTTAGCCATGGATGAGCGGCAGTTCCAGAGGGAGCAGGAGAAAGGTAATTGGTTTTGGGGAGGGCATGGGATGCAGATGAGATTGGGGGATGTGGAGCAGCCGGGCCTGCAGGGTTTGGGTCTTTCTTCTATGTCTTGTTTTTGCCAATATGAACTCTTAGCAGTATGTACAATTTGGTTTTCTTTCCTAAAGAAATAACACTAAATTGCACCCACTGGCTTTTTTTTCTTTTTCTTTAAGGGAATCTTAAGTTAAAAGATTCGCATCCCTGCAACCACCTCCCTCATAAACCAGATTTAAAACCTTGTCCTGCCACTCTTTTCATCCAAGCTCTACCACAGCACTTCAGTGAGCTTTACAGTTCACACAGCCCTCCCTCTGAGGAAAAAAAAGGTTTCCCCCCCCCCCACTCCGTTTCTCCTCCTGTCTGGATTCCCTGACAGATGAGATGCTGTGTGGATTTGCGCATGGGCAAGGGTTAGGCAATAGCCCATCATCTAACAGAGTGGCTGGTCTGAAATTTTTTGTTTTAAAAAAGAAACAAGAAATCACGTTAGGCGACTGCAAGGGCCAGGTTTGAACCTTGAGCCAGCTGATATTTGTTAGCCCAAGCAGAAGCTTTTTAGTTCCAAAGTTTGACAGTTTTCTCCAAGGTGCTGGAAAACCCGATTCTTCTCCCTGCAAGAAGAGTCATCAATGAGTCAAGAAGAGCAGAGAATCCCTTATCTCCCCAACTTACTTAGCTATTCTGGCTGTTTCAGGATGGACAATTCAGCTAATTGTTCCCTTTGATGGTTGACAAATTGCATTCCCTCTCACCACCCTTTAAAATGCAGGACTTTCCAGCAGTTGTGGGACAGATAACCAAAGAGGTGTGAAATCAGGGACATCCAGGAAAATCCAGGACAATTGAAAAGTATGAGGGGGTGGGTTGTGATTGTGTCCTCCATTCCAGAAAGCCAGTTATGAGTGTTCACCAATCAGCATGGCTGTAGGAAACAAACACTGAGGAGGTGAGGACTTTGAATGGGGTTCAGGGCTTGTACCATTTTGTAGACCACACAAAACAACTGGGGATAGTCCAAGTAATCAGCAGAAACTCCCATTCCCAAGCCGTGGGAACACTCTGGGCGCAATGCTGAGTTAAAGTCAATGAGTGTTTCACCATTGGGTGTCGCCAGAGGCAATGCTAGCCACTTGTTTTCAGCATAACACATGGGGTGCTGCGTCTTTGTGGAAACACACATCCCACTACATGTATTCCATGGATTTGGTTCCACGGAATCACGGTTATGGCTAATACACATCTGCCACTAGCACTAGCTCCTAATAGCTGCCATGAGTTTTAGAAGAAGGGTGCGGTAAGCATTTGCATAAATAAAGGTAAACAACCTGTCCTACTTAGCATAAGTCAGTGATGGCTGGCGAGTTCTAGGCTTGTGGGGTTCAGAGTGGGGCCAGAAGTGGGTGAGCTGGGGCAATGGTAGGTGGAGCACAGAAAATTCAAGTACCTTACTTAAGGCACAATTCAAGAAGACATTCGTACCTGAAGTACACAGGCAGCATAGGCCACAAGCAAAATGTACGGAAAATGCAGAAAAACCCAACAATATTATGGGAAGTCCTTTAGCACACCATAAATGCAACATCATAGGACCCCAAGAGACCCCAGCCATGCTGCACAGTTCTGCAGCGTAAAAGCCAGCTGCTGCAGCCAGGTCCTCCGTGAACCATGGGGACCGGTGGCACAGATGCAATGTAAGTGGACACCTAGGAGCCACCTGATCAATGGCTTCAGCCAACCAGCTATTCCATAAGGCCATGAGGGCATCAATGAGGCTGCCATAGAGGTCAACAGGTATCTCCCTCAGAGCATTCCAGAACCCAGGGTAGACCATCCAAACTGATCCCGCACCCTACGGTCTGGCAGGCATGCTAGAATGGAGGTTCACAGAAGATAATGGTCCGACCATGGCAAGGGTGAAGACAACACCCCCCCAATCATCAGACCCCCCCCCCCACCTCAAGGTCAGTGCAGAAAAGCAAGTCCAGAGTATGCTCCCACTCATGCGTCAGGCCTCTCACCACCTGGGACAGGCTGATGGTTGCCATGGCAGCCATGAAGTCCTGCTCCACCCCCTGCAACCCCGATCTTCCCTCTGCCAATCTGCTGGCCACTTCAGCTTCCCTTGCCGGCTGCTGGCACTACCTGCCTTACAGCAGTGGCAATGGCAACTTTACAAAAACCTTCCTAGTCTTTGACCTCCCCTGGGCCCTGGAAGTCCTCGTGCCTGCCTCTCCGCCTCCACTTCCTCTGAGTCCAGTCTGCCTGCCATGGTGACAGTGCGCCTCCTCAACCGATGGCTCTCCCCTCCAGGCATGGCACGGTAGGAATTGGGGGAGAAGAGAATGGGATTGGGAGCAGGGGAGGGGGGAGTGTATGTATGTGTGGCGAGGGGAAGTGATTGAGTGTGGGGGTTCCCCCCTCCCTTTAATCATGTGGTCCCCTATGCACAGCGATGCTTTCCAGGTGAGGAGAGGGAAAGATCCTTGTCTCTCCATCCTGCTAACACTGCTGCGCAAAGGAGCTTTGCCTGTGTGCTGCTACCCTGGGGGAGCCCCTGGCGGAGGAACTGAGGTAGGGGTCCCCAACCACCTCCATCCCACGGGGGGGGGGTACCTAGGAAAATAATCCCTTGGAAAGCAGCACACTGGCCAAAAAAACCACATCTTTGCATGGTGCTGCTGGCCAGGTGGGGAGAGGGAAAGATCCATGTGTCTCTGTCCTGATAGCACCACTGTGCAAAGGAGCTTTGCCTGTGCGCCACTAGCCTGAGGGGTTCCCTGCCAGGGAAACTTGGGCACAGGTCCCCAAGATTCCCCCCCCCCAACCAGGGAGCCCTCCCCAAAATCTAGGAAATTTCCTAAAACAAAAAAACCTAACGGTTTAAATAATGTTAAAGACAGGAATCATTTCTAAACAAAACTTAGCTTTCAAAAAACATTTAACAAAATAGTTTACCAAAACATAAATGCCAAAAAGCATACAAATAAATTACACGAATATTACAAAACACCCTCCAGGTGAGCAGGGCTCCACCCCACAGCCACAAGCCAAGGGTGCACGCCCACCCCCCAGAAGCCCCAGCAGCCTTTGCAGCCCTCATCCCCGCCAGGGGAGCAGGGCTCCACCCCCAGAAGCCCCAGCAGCCTTTGCAGCCCTCATCCCCTCCAGG
>QEPC01014492.1:2213097-2223552 GCA_003113815.1 Sphenodon punctatus
CCCCCCCCCCCCCAATGCCGGACGAAAGAGCCAGGTCTTGCAACTGTGTCAGAAGGCAAGGAGACTCGGGCTGAAGTGAACCTCTACCGGTAGGGCATTCCAGAGTGATGGCGTGGCCGCCAAGAACACGCACCTGCCAATCCAGACCTGCTGGAAGCATGGGACCTCCAGGAGGCTGCTCCTGGACAACTGCAGGGGCCGCGCAGCAGGTGAGGCAATCCTTCAAGTAAGCAGGACCCAGACCATTTAGTGTCTTAAAGTTCAAATTCAGCACCTTTAATCGGGCCCAGAAGGCAATAGGCAGCCAGTGCAGTGCCCGGAGCACTGGTTGTAATGTGCTCCCTGCGGCCGAATTCACCAGCTGCAGCTTCTGAACCATCATCAAGGGCAGCCCCATGGAGAGCGCATTGCAATAATCTAGCCTTGAGGTGACGAATGCATGGAAGATGGTGGCTAGATCCAAGTCTGAGACAGATGGGCAGAGCCTCCTCACCAAATGTAATTGGCGGAAGGTGCCCCTGGCCACAGCCAACATCTGGAAATCCAAGCACAGCTGTGAGTCCAGGAGCACCCCCAGGCTCCTCACAGATGGAACCAAAGGAGGGCAAACACCCCCAATAATAAGTGTTCCCCTCTCCCAGATCATCGACCCCCACCAACCAAAATCACGTCTTATCGGGATTGAGCCTCAGTCGGCTCGACCTCATCCAGTCCCCCACACATGATGTCTTAATGTTGATGTTATATTAGATAATACATATGGGGGACAGGTGGTTTAGTGATCAGGGTGCTTGGGGGACCTGAATTCATTTCCTGCTCTGCTATAGATCCAAGTCAGGGGGAATTTGACACCCAGATCCAATTCAGTGGGAATCCGTGTATTACATATACTTCATTCTATAGATAATGAAGTGTATGTCATTTCCATGTTTTTTGGCATTTAAGTTTTATTACATTGTACGTTACATATGTTTTGTAATTCTAGTGTAATTTATTATGCTTTTAGGCATTTAAGTTTTGGTAAACTGTATTTTGTTAAATGTTTTTTGAAAGCTAAGTTTTGTTTAGAAATGATCCCTGTCTTTAACTTTTTTTAAAACAGTTAGGTTTTTTTGTTTTAGGAAATAAATATATAGTATAAAATTCACACAAACCTTAAAATTTAAGAACTTCTCCCCATTGTGGCCAAAATGAAAAAGGTTTGCATTGCTTCCGATAAATGCTCAGACAAGCAAGTCCCAAAGTTGTGACAGCCATTGAGAAAACCTCTCTATTTGCCTTCACTGTACAAACCTGGCACACAGATGGAATTAGCAGGAGGTCGTCCTTAACCAACCTTAAGGGTCATGATGGAGCATAGGGAAACAGAGGACCTTTCAGATATATAGGGTCCAAGCCATTTATGTAGCTTCTATTACTGTAATAGCTCAGCAGTTTGGGATCTCTAATCTATTTATCCTTGAAATATCCCCCTCTGAGATAAGGCAGAATGGTTATCCCCATTTCACAGGAAAGCAAGGTATTTCTGGGTGTCAGATTCTCACTGACTTGGATCTATAGCAGAGTAGGAATTGAACCCAGGTCTCCCAAGCATCCTGATCACTAAACCACCTGTCCTCCATATGTATTGGAAACTAAGCAACACCATGCTATATTTTATTTTGCATTTTGTAATGGGACCAAGGATAACAATGAATGGTTGCTGTAGCATGACAGCCAACAGATTGCCAACAGTGTGATCCTTTGGCAGTTCAGCACTGATGCTAACCCATAGTCCCATTTACAGGATTGTGATTTGTACCAGTGGTAAATGGCTGGAGGATGGTGCTCCAATTGCATTCTATTGAAATGAAGCCAGGGAAATGCTAAATTTGCAGAAAGCTAAATCCACAGAAATCGCTTCTACCATCCAGGATGCATGGCTGGTTTTAAAGATGTTTTTGCATCTGGCTGGTAGTTCACTCCCACCACCAGCTAGCAGTTACTGTCCCTTGATGCAGGAACCCCTATAGTATCTTGGGTGACCGTAGAGCGTAAGAGAACATCAAGCTTATCTAGACATAACAGCAGCTACGTACACACGTACCGTGTCCCGCTGTGCTTTCTGCGATCCCAGACCAGGCTAAGTGCATGGCACAAAGCATGTTTGCACAAATGGAAGTAACAGGCGAACGTGTGTTTTTAATGCCCAAATGAGTGCCTACTGTTATGTCTGGTAATACCCCATGTTTGGGTTGGATATTAGTAGACTTCTGAAAGCACAGAGCAACACAACACTGGGGAGGAAGATTAATTTTTTCTAGTGAATCTGCTGCAGAGCAGAATGCACCCTCTCAACGCTACTTGAACTGCACCAAGAGACCAAGGTTGACAACCCATGTTTAGCAAGACTGAGCACATTAGGGGGATGCATCAGGGGCCCATGTCGGTTTTCGTTATTAAAATGTGTCATTTTCATTTTTCTCAATAATGAAATTTTGTTTTTTGTTATCGTTGTCATCGGTATTGGTGCTAATTTCAAATGAAGATTTTGTTTTTGGTATCATTATTGGTATACACACTATCTAGTTTTATTTATATAATATATACAGAATCTAAGCTAAACCTAACCTATGTATAATACAAAATATTCCTATCCTATAATCCTAGTATATAAAGCAAAACAACCTACGAAGGGAAAAGGAAAACTCAGGGGTATATCCACTATCTCTCCTCTATCTCTAATCTATATCATCTAATATATATATATAAACTATACTATCACTCTATGTGTACAGGGGGAGACAGGCAGGGGAAGGTAAAATGTAAGGGTAAGGAATAAGGATTGGAAAGGTAAGGTGGCAGGGATATATATGGGAGGATTTTTAGTGCAAGCACCAGCAGATTCTGGAAATGCCCCGACAGAGCAATAGCTAACACAGAACCAGAGTCAAGCAGCCCAGCCCTGCAGTATAAAGGGTTGCAGTGCCCGCCTCCCGAGCTCCCCTGATTGGTTCTTGGAGGCAGGAGGCATTGAGCAATCACAGGGTGCCATTCAACTGCCTGGGACCTACTTGCGCTGCTCATTGGTCAGCTATTACATCCATCAAGTCCTTCCCCTCCCATCACAGGCCCAGTTCAAAAGTTCAACACTGTTTCTGACTCCAAGATGTCTGCTCCCTCCTCCCCACGTCACATTTCCCTCCAAAAAACACCTGCCAGGCTGCTAGGCAATAACGAAATCAATAACGACTTTCTTCATCATTATTGATTTTGTTATTTTTTTGTCATTTTCATTATTGCAATAATGATAATGATAATGAGAAATTTAGTTTTTGTTATTGATACAACAAAAACAATGCACCACACCTCTAGAGCACATGAAACTACAGCTCCCTCTGGACCAGTCTTTAGCTAGAGAATTGTAATGCCCCGTCTTCCTGCCTGCTGTGTAGCTGTGCTTGGCATTAGCTAAAGACCTGGCATCTGCAGAAATGAATCTCTCTGGGTATTGGGTATATTGTCAAACAGCACTTAATCCTGAGGGTTTTCCAGGCTGGCAGAGGCATACAAATATTTCCGTTATGGCTGATCTCAGCCGAAATTTCTCCTGTGGGCAAACTACCTCGAACAGAGTGAAGTCGATGGAACAATAGCTCTCAGGATACAAAGCCAGATGCTAAAGCAGCCTTATTTAATGGTCTTAGTAAATGTACTAGGGAGTTTCCAGCACCTCTGGGTTTCTTTTCTGGGCTCCTCGTCTGAATAGATGGGCAGTTTGTGCCAAGTTACAATTGCACTTAAGTGCAATTGATTTCCTTTTTAAAAGAATTCTAGGAAGTCACACTCAGAAACATATGAGGATAAATGAAGATTGTTTTCAACCTGTGGGAGTCGGGGAAATTCCCAGATCTGGGGTTGCTCACATAACCATCGTTCTGCTCCCGTTTGTGTGTGTGCATGTGACAGAGGGCACAGTTTTCCAAAAATGGCATAGGCATGTAGAAGTCTACGGGTGCAGGCTTCTGGTTAGATAGTCCCAGAACTAGCACTTAGCTTGGACATGAATCCTGCAGAAGTAAATGAGACTCTCGCCTGTGCTGATTTCTGGTGCTGGCACAACCCGTCCGGATGCTGTCAATCTCACTGAAACTCAATAAGATTTAAGTTCTTTAGTCTAAAGCAGTGATGGGGAACCTCAGGCCCATAGCTTGTTTTTATGTGGCCCCTGTCCCATTCCAGGATCTGGCTCATGGATCCAGTTCCTACCCCCAAGTACTGAAAGACTGAGCTCAAGAGAAGGAAGCAGAGATGAGGGCATGCACACATGGACATTGGACAGTTCCTGTTACAGTTCCATGAACTGGACCCTCTTCCCAAGTGAATCCCTGCCCCCAGCTTCTGCGTGGTCTTCAGAGCTTTTGATAATTTTCATAGCGACTCCTTGGGAAAGAAAAGGTTCCATTCTCCCCTAGTCTGAAGGCCAAGGACCGATTTGAAAGTGGCACTTCAGCTCCTTGGTCAAGGGTATGTCTGGGAATGCTAAAGCCTTTAATGACCTAACCGCAGGCTGCTTTTTCCCCACATCATCTCTGCTTCAATGCACAGAAGGGATGCATATTTCTAAATTATGAGTGCATCAGTTGCCACCTAAATCCTGTTGCTGTAGCTTTCTGGCATATAATTATTTGTAGCAGGATTGTCATGACACAGGGGAACAAGCTTTTTGGAATCATTCATCATTGTGGTGAAGATCTCAGTCACCAAAAATGAGGATTGCAAATTCTGAAAACAAGTCCTTGCCCTTCGGTTGATTACTAAAGGCATCATCATTCCAGAGTATTCTGTGAAACATCAAATGCTCATTTCCTCTCTTGGATGAGATGCTGTTAGCAGATGATTTCTTGAAGTCTGCCATTGAGGACCAAAGAGGTCTGTTTCAGATTACCATCCATGATGCTGGCTTTTGTTCTCTGCAATGAGTGATTGAATTTATGTTGCAGATAACTAGCCGAGGTGCTCTTCCTGGTGCCAGTAAGGAACTGGACAATCAGTATTTTTTTTGGTCAGACTGTTGGAGCAGGTGTTGTCTATGCAGCTATGGGTATTAGCGGGGGTTCCGCTAGCTGTGTGATTCAACAGGCAGAGAGCACAGTGTCTGTCGCCTGCTACATATCTGCCATGCATTTGCACTGAAATGCTTTTGGGCCCACCATGAAAAGCAGGTACTTGGCCTGTGGCTGCCGTTACATGTGAAAACAGTGGTTCTGTGGAGAGTACTGAGGCCACTTGGCGTGGAGGGCACTTGGCGTCTTACCTGTGTCCCCAGAACAGCAGCATTGGCTAAAGTGGAGGAAACTCCCTATTAAACTCAACCACCTAGCCTCTAGCTACCATTGTTGCAGGGAATTGCCCTGGGTATGACATTTGAGATGAGTGTAAGCCAGACACATGAATCATCTTTAATGGGTAAAACCTGAACACTGTGTCAGTTTATACTGCTGTATGCAATTATGATCTTAAGCGTCTTAAGGTTCAGAAGCTTGGATTCCTAGCCATTCTGTTCTGAAGGCTAGATCTTATTTATTTATTTATTTATATACAAAATTTATCTCGCCCACAGGGCAACCCGGGGCAGCGAACAATAATATAAACAATAAAACAATTTAAAACAATTAAAAATTCACAAATACAGGGAAAAGAAACCCACCCTCCCCTGTGCCAAAGGCCTGGTGGAACAGCCAGGTCTTCCATAAACGCCGAAATAGCAGGAGAGTGGGGGACAACCGAGCCTTCTCTAGGAGTGAATTCCACAGCACAGGTGTGGCCACTGAAAAAGATCCAACATAGGTGGCCACCCACCTTTCCCGGGGAACCTCCAAAAAGGCTCCCACGGGCGATCTCAATGGGCACATGGGGAGTGAGGCAGTCCCGCAGATAAGTAGGGCCCAGGCCGTGAAGGGCTTTCAAGGTTAGAACCAGCACCTTGAACCTGGCCCGGTGCTTTATAGGAAGCCAGTGCAGAGCCCGGAGCACAGGTGTCATGTGCTCCCTGCGGCCCACCCCCGTAAGGAGACAGACTGCGGCATTCTGCACCAGCTGCAACCTCCGGACGAGCTTCTCAGGCAGTCCCACGTAGAGCGCGTTGCAGTAATCCAGCCTTGAGGTGATGAAGGCATGGATGACAGTGGCGAGGTTGGAGTCTGAGAGATACGGCCAAAGCTGCCGGACAAGATGTAACTGCCGAAACGCACTCCCCGCCATGGCCACAACCTGAGATTCTAGGCTGAGCCGTTAATCAAGGAGCACACCCAGACTCCGCACTTGAGAGACCATGGGAGGCTGAATCCCCCCCCAACAAGAGGAGATGCAACCACCCGCCAGTCCCCCAAGCCCTTGCTCACCAACATCACCTCTGTTTTGTCAGGATTAAAGTGCAGATGGCTCAACCTCATCCAAGCCCCCACAGCTGACAGGCACTGGGAAAATAAGGAGACTGCATGGCCTGGGTCGATGGAAAAAGAGAGGTAGAGCTGAGTGTCATCAGCATACTGATGACACTGCATGCCCTGAAACCCTCTTACATTCTCCCCTAAACAGCTGATATAGATGTTAAACAAGAGGGGGGACAGAATGGCACCCTGCGGGACTCCACACGTGAGGTCCCGGGGGGAAGACGTACACTCCCCCAAGACCACCCGGTGAGTTCTCCCGGCCAGGAATGAACGAAACCAGTCCAAGACCGTTCCGCCAATTCCAGCACGGTCCCGCAGGCGAGTCACCAACACCTCATGATCGACTGTGTCGAATGCAGCCGAAAGGTCTAGCAGGACCAGTAAGGTCTGACGACCCTGGTCCAACGCCAGACGGAGATCGTCAACCAAGGCCACCAAGGCCGTCTCCGTACCATACCCAGGCCGAAACCCAGACTGGGAGGGATCAAGGAAACCGATGTGGTCCAGATGATCCTGGAGCTGTCGTGCCACAGCCCGTTCAATAATCTTCCCTAAAAAGGGAAGGTTAGAGACCGGCCGATAACTGGCAGGAGCATCAGCGTCAAGAGATGGTTTCTTGAGCAGGGACCTAAACACAGCTTCTTGAGCTGCTGTATGCTCCCTGCAGCCATCTTGTCTGAACGTGGACCAGGCTCCTGTACTATGGGGTACAGTATACTAATTAAAAGAACTTGACAACACTAGACTGTATGTGGCTGGTCTGTTTGGTGCTGTAACTGAGAGGGGAGAATGCTCTCCAGAACCCTGCACCCAGATGGTTGAATTAATCCTTCTTTGACTGCTGCCAAGCCTACCTTTTGCAGAAAAAGTGCCAGGGACGGCCCACATGGAAGCCCTGAATTTCCCTCCAGATAAAGACTTTACCTCCTTCAAAGAAACAGTATGTGGAGTACAGTTTGGACAATCGGGTAACTACGCAGTCCTGGTACTTTCCTCAAATACACGGCAAAGCATTTTAGCCATGATCCTTTAGAATCATGCTATGAGGTACTTTCCTCATGGCACTCCAGGCCTGCGTATCCATTACCCTGCACCCAGCACAAAGGGGGTGTACAGTGTGATCAGAATGGCAGCCTCTTCCACCTGCTCAATTCTGGTAAAAATGATACCCCCAGATCAAGTGCAACCCAACAGGGACTCCAGCTTCACATCTATCGCAGGTCTCTGCAACCAAACCTACACAAGATCCTCCTAACTCCACTGGACCTCTCTGGAGACACCCGCACCAGAGGGCCCTACAATGTCCCTTGTCTGTCTTTGTAGATTATTCCTTCTTGGAAAGCAGAGGGATTGAGCAGCTGGCAACCAAAACTAGGCACCACATACATCTTTTCTAGAAAGATTACCCTACTGTTTGGTCAGAGGAGATCCTAACAGCAACTCTTACAAAGAACCTGATAACGTTCTGGGAAAACAGAGACACTGTGGAATTACTGATCATTTATCATATCCCAACCTTTAATCCCAAGTTTGGGCCATATATAACTCGGTGCAGAAGATAGATGAGTTTAACACTCAAGTTCTTTTACAAAGGACTGAGCACTTGGGCTCACTCCCAACACCTATGGGCTCACAGCCCAATGTCTATCTTAGACTCTTTTTCTCTTTTAAAGTAGGACTTGATAACTTTATCACCTTCCTTGGATTAGACGTTTTTTGGAACTGCGTCACATCTAGTAGCTGTGTGGTTTCCTTATCTGTAATTGATAAAAAGAAATGTTTTTTTTTCTGAATACATCCTAGTCTTGGAATTGTTCTCTGAAAGAAGCTGACTGCAGCTTGAAAAGATTCTTTTATGTGCTCAGGACAGAAACTGCTCTCTTGTTACTCTGAATTAATTCCCTCTTTTGTCTGAATTCCTCAGATCGTTCTGATACACTGTTCCATAGTTTTCTCTTACTTCTACAGCCCAGAGCATGTGCCTGGCATTCTTGAGTACGATACAATAATGTCTCCATTTGGGTAGCTTTCCTGGCTTACTTCTGTCTTGGGGTTTTCCATTGTGCTGATCAGAAACAGAAATAGGGTAGAGACGTGAGGGTGGAAAGGCCCCTGGCTGTAGAAACAATAGGCAGTGAAGATTATGAGTGAGGGAGCTCAGTACAGCTGTATTTGGAGTTGTGGTGAGATTTCAGATAAAGTAACCCCAATTCCTAGTCCCAGATAGTTTGCTTGTGTCCCCCACACCAGCAGTTCCTAACTCTTTGGACCAATGGTATTAGCTGTTGAATGTTTCCCTCTCATTCTTTAGCTATAAGGCCATTATCTGTTAGAGGTTACGACCGAGTCCCCAACCTGTGGATCAGAACACCATCTGCAGACAGGCTCATGATCTTGACTGATACTCCATACGCTTTTCAGCCTTGGTTGCCACCTGGGTCAGGGAATCCTCAAAATGGGAACCACTGGGTTAGGAGGAAACCATCAGTTTTGTGGCAAACAGTAATTCAGTAAATGGTAATATCCAGTATTCTGGTTTGCCAGATAACCTCCATGCTAACTGGATAGTTAACAGGTAACTGCAAAACTAACTGGAACACCAGACGTTAACTGCGGATAATAATTTTGTTATCCATTTCAGCACTAGATGAAGGGTGTTAAGAATGAGGCGATCAAATTTGCAGATGACACCAAGTTAGTAGTCAGAACACGAGCAGACTGTGAGGAGCTGCAGCAAGATCTTACAAGACTGGGTGCCTGGGCATCTAAATGGCAGATGAGATTTAATGTGCACAATGCTGGGTACTAAGCTAGGAGTTACCACTCAGGAAAAGGATCTGGGAGTGATTGTGGACAATACACTGAAATCCTCAGCCCAGTGCGCTGTAGCCGTCAAAAAAGCAAATAGAATGTTAGGAATTATTCACAAGGGAATAGAGAATAAAACTGAGAATTTCATAATTTATTATTTATTTATTTAATTAATTCCATTTATATGCCGCCCCCTATGCCTACGGCATCTCGGGGCAGCTTCCAACATAAAATAAACAATTTATCACAATATATTAAAAATATTAAAATCTACACAAATATTTAAGACAAGTTTAAAATACCCCCATACAAAAATTTAACCTACCCTCCCCTCCCCCACCTCCGAAGGCCTGGGAGAACAGACATGTCTTGCAGGCCCGACAGAAGGCCAGCAGACTCGGGGCCAGTCGTGCTTCCTCTGGGAGGGAGTTCCACAGCTGGGGCCCAGCCACCGAGAACGCCCTCTCCATTGTAGCCCCTCGCTTTACACAGGGGACCTCTAAGAAGGCGCCACTGGTGGACTGGAGAGTCCGTCCTGAGTCACGGAGGGTGAGGCGGTCCCTGAGGTATCCAGGTCCAAGACCGTACAGGGCCTTATAGAGCAAAGTCAACACCTTGAACCTGGCTCGGCCCATTACAGGCAGCCAGTGCAGCGCATGGAGCACTGGTGTTATATGCTCTCGTCAGCCCATCCCTGTTAGGAGACAGGCCGCCGCATTCTGCACTAGCTGCAACCTCCTGACCAGCGTCAAGGGAAGTCCCACGTAGAGCACGTTACAGTAGTCCAGCCTCGAGGTGATGAAGGCATGGATCAAAGTGGCCAGGTCGGGTCTGGAGATATACGGGCACAGCCTCCGCACCAGATACAGCTGGCGGAAAGCTGCCTTCGCCACCACATCCACCTGCTGATCTAGAAGGAGACCCGCATCCAATAATACCCCCAGACTCCGAACCTGCAGAGCCACGGAGGGGCGCACCCCCTCCACAAGAGGGGGCACCACCTCCCCCACCCAGCCCACCACCATCCCCTCCGTCTTATCGGGATTGAGCTTCAGTCTGCTCTGCCATAACCAAGTCACCGTGGCCTCCAAACACTGAGATAGCACGGAGACGGCAGGGCCTGGGTCGGCTGAAAAAGAGAGGTAAAGCTGGGTGTCATCAGCTTATTGGTGGCAACGCACACCAAACCCTCTCACGATCTCCCCAAGGG